>NC_069430.1:44790327-44845873 GCF_026875155.1 Cherax quadricarinatus
GGAGGAGGGTTGCACTGCTCATTAAAAACCAGTGGGGTTTTGAGAAAATGGAAGGAATGAATGGTACGGGCGAAAGGGACTACTTAGTAGGAACAATCCAGTCTGAGGGACATAAGGTGATAATTGCAGTAATGTACAACCCACCACAGAACTGCAGGAGGCCAAAAGAAGAATACGATGAGAGCAACAGAGCAATGGTCGACACACTAGCCGAGGTGGCCAGGAGAGCACACATGGGGGGAGCAAAGTTACTAGTTATGGGTGATTTCAATCACAAGGAGATTGACTGGGAAAACCTGGAGCTCCATGGGGGTCCCGAAACATGGAGAGCCAAGATGATGATGTGGTACTGGAAAACCTCATGTATCAACATGTTAGAGACACTACCAGAGAGAGAGGAGAGGATGAACCAGCAAGACTGGACCTTGTATTCACCTTGAGTAGTTCGGACATCGAAGATATCATGTATGAAAGGCCCCTGGGAGCTAGTAATCATGTGGTTCTGTGCTTTGACTACATAGTTGAGCTTCAAGTGGAGAGAGTAGCAGGAATAGGTTGGGAAAAACCAAACTACAAAAGGGGGAATTACTCAGGCATGAGGAACTTCCTGCAAGACATTCAGTGGGAGAGGGAACTGTCAGGAAAACCAGTACAAGAAATGATGGACTATGTTGCAACAAAGTGCAAGGAGGCAGAGGAGAGGTTTGTTCCCAAGGGAAACAGAAATAATGGGAAGAAGAACAGAACGAGTCCTTGGTTCACCCAAAGGTGTAGGGAGGCAAAAACTAGGTGTTCTAGAGAATGGAAAAGGTACAGAAGACAGAAAACTCAGGAAAATAAAGAGATTAGCCGAAGAGCCAGAAACGAATATGCACAGATAAGAAGGGAGGCTCAGCGACAATATGAAAATGACATAGCATCGAAAGTCAAGTCTGACCCGAAGCTGTTGTATAGCCACATCAGGAGGAAAACAACAGTCAAGGACCAGGTAATCAGACTGAGGAAGTGTGATGGGGAGTTCACAAGAAACGACCGAGAGGCATGTGAGGAGCTCAACACGAGATTTAAAGAAGTATTTACAGTAGAAACCAGTAGGACTCCATGAAATCAGAACAAGGGGGGTACACCAGCAAGTGCTGGATGAGGTACATATAACTAAGGAGGAGGTGAAGAAGCTGCTATGCGAATTTGACACCTCAAAGGCGGTGGGACCAGACAACATCTCTCTGCGTGTCTTTGAAGAGGGAGCAGAGATACTGTGTGTGCCATTAACAATGATCTTCAACACATCAATTGAAACTGGGCAGCTCCCTGAGGTATGGAAGATGGCAAATGTAGTCCCAATTTTTAATAAGGGAGACAGATGATGTGAAGTTAATGAGAAGAATCAAATCGGATGAGGATCAGGCAGGACTACAAAGAGACCTGGACAGGCTACAAGCCTGGTCCAGCAACTGGCTCCTTGAGTTTAACCCTGCCAAATGCAAAGTCATGAAGATTGGGGAAGGGCAAAGAAGACCGCAGACACAATATAGTTTAGATGGCCAAAGACTGCAAACCTCACTCAAGGAAAAAGATCTGGGGGTGAGCATAACACCGAGCATATCTCTTGAGGTTCACATCAATCAGATAACTGCTGGCATACGAGCGCCTGGCAAACCTACGGATAGCGTTCCGATACCTCAGTAAGGATTCGTTCAAGATTCTGTATACCATTTACGTCAGGCCCATATTGGAGTATGCAGCACCAGTTTGGAATTCACACCCAGTCAAGCACGTCAAGAAATTAGAGAAAGTGCAAAGGTTTGCAACAAGACTAGTCCCAGAGCTAAGGGGGTTGTCCTACGAAGAAAGGTTGAGGGAAACCGGCCTGACGACACTGGAGGACAGGAGGGCAGGGGAGACATGATAACGACATATAAAATACTGCGCGGAATAGACAAGGTGGACAAAGACGGGAAGTTCCAGAGATGGGACACAGACACAAGAGGTCACAATTGGAAGTTGAAGACTCAGATGAATCAAAGCGATGTTAGGAAGTATTTCTTCAGTCATAGAGTAGTCACGCCGTGGAATAGCCTAGAAAGTGACGTAGTGGAGGCGGGAACCATACATAGTTTTAAGGCGAGGCATGATAAAACTCATGGGGCAGGGAGAGAGAGGACCTAGTAGCAATTAGCAAAGAGGCAGTACCAGGAGCTATGACTCGACCCCTGCAACCACAAATAGGTGAGTACACACACACACGCACACACACACACACAAACACAAACACACACACCAGGAGCTATGAATCGACCCCTGCAACCACAAATAGGCGAGTACTCACACACACACACACACACACACACACACACACACACACTCACAAAATACACACAGAACACAGAACAAAGTTTTGGAGAGGAAACTGAAGGTATGGTATACCAACACTAATGGAAAAACGAAAGAGTTGGAGGAGTGGCTCAAGAGAGTTAGACGCATCACCGGACATCATAGCTCTTACAGAAACCAAGCTCACAGGAATGATAACAGATGCCATCTATCCAATGGGATAGCAGATCCTGAGGAAAGACAGAGGGAACACAAATGGTGGTGGAGTGGCACTGCTCATCAAAAACTGATGGGATTTTGATGAGCTGGAGGGAGGAGACAGAAGAAAAGCAAGAGACTACATAATAGGAACACTTCAGTCTGGAGGTCCCAGGGTGGTAATTACAGTGATGTATAACCCACCACAGAACAGCAGGAATCCAAGGCAAGAGTGTGATGAGAGTAATAGAGCGATGGTTGACACAATGGATGAAGTGGCCAGAAGGGCTCATGCTAGCAGGGCAAAGCTGCTGATTATGGGTGACTTCAATCACAAGGAAATCGACTGGAAGAACCTGGAGTTACATGGGGGCCCAGAAATGTGGAGGGCTAAGATGATGGAGGTGGTACTGGAAAACCTCATGTACCAACACGTAAGGGACACTACCAGAGAGAGAGAGAGGAGAGGATGAACCAGCAAGACTGGACCTAGTATTCACCTTGGGTAGTGCAGATATTGCGTGGTCACGGGGCCCGTGACCACGTTGTTCTGAGCTTCGAATACATAGCAGGGTTACAAGTGGGGAGGGAAGCAGAAAGGGCAGGACAAATGAAGCCAAACTACAAGAGAGGGGACTACACAGGCATGAAGAATTTTCTACATAGGGTTCAGTGGGACAGACAGTAAATGAGATGATGGAATATGCGACAACAATATGCAAGGAAACTGAGGAGAGGCTTGTACCCAAGGGTAACAGAAGTAACGAGAAGGCCAGGACGAGCTCTTGGTTCACCCGAAGGTGTAGAGAGGCCAAAACCAAGTGTGCTAGAGAATGGAAGAAGTATAGAACGCAAAGGACCCAGAAGAATAAGGATAGCAGCTGTATAGCCAGAAATGAATATACACAGGTAAAAAGGGCGGCCCAATGACAATAAAAATGACATAGCAGCGAAAGCCAACTCTGACCCGAAGCTGTTGTACAGTCACATCAGGAGGAAAACAACAGTCAAGGACCAGGTAATCAGGCTGAGGAAGGAAGGAAGGAGGGAAGATCACAAGAAACGACCGCAAAGTATGTGAGGAGCTCAACATGAGATTCAAAGAAGTGTTCACTGAGGAGACAGAAGGGACTCCAGGAAGACGGAGAGGTGGGGTTCACCATCAAGTGTTGGACACAATACATACGACCAACGAAGAAGTGAAGAGGCTGCTAAGTGAGCTAGATATGTCAAAGGCGATGGTGCCCGATAACATCTCTCCATAGGTCCTGAAAGAGGGAGCAAGGTTCTATGTGTACCACTAACAACAATCTTCAACACGTCTATCGAAACAGGGCGACTACCTGAGGTATAGAAGACAGCAAATGTTGTCCCAATTTTTTAAAAAGGAGACAGACACGAAGCAGTGGAGGAGCATATAGAAAGGAATGAGCTTATCAACAACAGCCAGCACTGTTTCAGGGACGGGAAATCCTGTCTCACAAACTTACTGGAGTTCTATGACAGGATGACAGCAGTAAGACAAGAGAAAGAGTGGTGGGTAGATTGCATTTTCTTCGACTGTAAGAAGGCGTTTGACACAGTTTCACACAACAGATTAGTGCAAGAGCTGGAAGACCAGGCAGGGATAACAGGGAAGGCACTGCAGTGGATCAAAGAATGCCTGTCAGGAAGACAACAACGAGTCATGGCACGTGGCGAGGTGTTAGAGTGGGTGCCTGTGACGAGCGGGGTTCCACAGGCGTCAGTCCTAGGTCCAGTGCTATTCCTGGTATTTGTAAACGACGTGACAGAAGGCATAGACTTAGAAGTGTCTTTGTTTGCAGATGATGTGAAATTGATGAGAAGAAATTCAATCGAACGAGGACCAGACAGAACTACAAAAAGGATCTGGACAGGCTGCAGGCCTGGTCCAGCAATTGGCTCCTGGAGTTCAACACACCAAGTGCAAAGTCATGAAGATTGGGGAAGGGCAAAGAAGACCGCAGACGAAGTACAGTCTAGGGAGCCAGCGACCAAAAACCTCACTCAAGGGAAAGGATCCTGGGGTGAGTATAAAACACGGCACATCTCCTGAGGCGAACATCTACCAATAATGCTGCAGCATACGGGGCGCCTAGCAAACCTAAGAACAGCATTCCGACATCTTAATAAGTAATCGTTCAGGACCTTGTACACTGTGTACATTAGGCCTACATTGGAGTATGCAGCACTAGTTTGGAACCCACACCTAGGCAAGCACGTAAGGAAAATAGAGAAAGTGCAAAGGTTTGCAACAAGACTAGTCCCAGAGCTAAGGGACATATCCTACGAGGAGAGGTTAAACGAAATCTATCTGATGACACTGGAGGACAGGAGAGATTGGGATGATATGATAAGAGCATATAAAACAAAGAGGACTCGACAAGATGGACAGAGACAGGATGTTCCATAGATGGGACACAGCAACAAGGGATCAGAGTTGGAAGTTGAAGACTCAGATGAATCACAGGGATGTTAGGAAGTATTTTTTTCAGTCACAGAATTGTCAGGAAGTGGAATAGTCTGGGAAGTGATGTAGTGGAGGCAGGATCCATACAAAGTTTTAAGACCTCGTAGCGACCAGTGAAGAGGCGGGGCCAGGAGCTGTGAGTCGACCCCTGCAAGAACATAAAAGGGGAGAAACACACAACACACCCACACAAAACCCAAACACACACACCCCCTACACACTCCCCACAGTAAATAGAAAAAAAGGGTCTTCACCACAGCTTTTTTCAAAACGCCAAACATTTCTGTAAAAACTCAAAAGCTGTTTGGTGAAAAGAAAAGGGGAGAGAGGGGAGAGAGAGAGAAAAGGAGATAGAGAGAAAAGAGAGGGGGGAAAGGGGGGAGGGGAAAAGAGAGAGGGGGGAGAAAAAAGGAGAGGGGAGAAAAGAGGAAAAGAGAGAGAGAAGAGAGAGAGAGAGAGAGGGAAAGAGGGGAAGAGGAGAAAGAAAGAGGAGAGAGAGAGAGAGAGAAAAGGAGAGGAGAGAGAGAGAGAGAGAGAGAGAGAGAGATAGAGAAAAAAGGAGGAGAGAGAGAGAGAAGGGGAGAGAGAAGAGAGAGAGAGAGAGAGAGAAGAGAGAAAAGAGAGAGAGGGAGAGAAGAGAAGAGGGAAAGGGGAAAAGGAAAGAGAGGGGGATGGAGAAGAGGAGGAGAGAGAGAGACGAGAGAAGGAGGGAAAGAGAGAGAGAGAGAGAGAGAGGGGGGAGAGGAAAAAAGGAGAAGAGAGGAGAGATAAGGGGAGAGGGGAAGAGAAGAGAGAGGGGGAGAGAGAGAGAGAGAGAAGCAGGCAAAAATTACTTATATCTGTATTTTATATGTCCCAAAAATTATTTCACTGTGTTTGTTTGTTTTTAAAAATTTTTGTAAACTTTTTTTCTAAAATATATTTAGTTAGATTGGGCCAAATTTAAATTGGGGGGGGGGGCTTGTTAAAAATAAGTTTAGGAAAGTTTTCTAAGGTTTTTTCGGGTAAAAATTAAAAAGGGTTTTACTTTTAAAAAAAAATGAAAAAAATATATCTTCCAACATAAAAAATTTTTTTAGGGGGGGGAAATTAATTTTAAAGGGAGCTTTTTAAATTTGAGAAATTTTTTAACCCTATTGGGCACTAAAAACACACACCACACACATACACACACACACAAAACACACACACACACACCCCACACCCCACCCCACACACACACCACACACACCCCCACCATATATATAAATTATTTTAAAATTATAATATTATATATATAATATATATATTTATTATATATATAATATATATATAAAAATATATTTTATATATATAAAATATATCATACCCACATATGGGGTTCGGGTTGTAGGCTGGGTTGGCCACAGCGTTTTTGGGCCGGGGTTTTTGGGTGCCCCAGATGACGCGGGTTTTGGGGAACCAGCATTGAAACCCGGGAACTGGATTCAAGACTTTGTCCAAGAAAAATGGCTTTCCCCAAGGGTGTAGCAAGGTCTCCCGGGAGTTTGGCGTTTGCATCTTCCCCCTTGAGATGCTGTACTTACACACTGAGGGATTGGGTTGTACTTGCAGGGGGGCGGGGGGCAGGGGGGCGGGGGGGAGGGGGCGGGAAGGCAGGGAAACGGGGGAGGCAGGGGCAGGGAACAGGGGGGCAGGGAGGCAGGAGACAGGGAGGAGGAAAGGGAGGCAGGAAGGGAGGCGGGTGGGCAGGCAACAGGGGGGCAAGGGGGCGGGGTAGGGGGGCAAGGGGGCAGGGAGGCAGGGGGGAAAAGGAGGCAGGGGGGCGGGTTTAGGCGGCAGGCAGGCGGGCCCGGGGGGCAGAGGGGCCGGGTAGGGAGGCAGCCCGGCAGGCGGGGAGGCAGGTAGGGGGGGCAGGAAAGGGAGGCAAGGAGGCAGGGGGAAAGGGGAAAGGAGGGGGGGCAGGGTTGGGAGGCGGCAGGGAGGGCAGGGAGTGGGGAAAAGGGGTTTAGGGGCGGGGAGGCGGGGGAGGCAGGGGGCGGAAAGGGTTTGGGTTTGGGGGGGGAGGGGGAGGCAAGGGGGGGAGGTAGGGGGCATTCAGGGAGGCAGGGAAGGGAGGGGGAGATAGGGAGAGGGGCGGGGAGGAGGGAGGCAAAGAGGGGGGGAGGCAGGGGGGCGGGAGGCACGGGGGCGGAGGCGGGAAGCAGGGAGCGGGGAGATAGGGAGAAGGCAGGGGGCAGGGAGGCGGGGAGGGGGGAAGATTGGGGGAAAAGGGGGCGGCGGGGCGGGCAGGCGGGGCGGGAAAGGGAAACGCAGGCAGGGAGGCAAAGAGATTGGGGGGAGGACGGGGCGGGGGCAGGGGGGCGGGGAGGCGGGGAAGCAGGGAGGAGGGACCCGGGGAGGCAGGGAGGCAGGGGGGAAAGGGAAGCGGGAGGCGGGCAGGCGGGCAGGAAAGCGGGGAGGCAGGCTTTTAGGGGGGCAGGGGGGGCGGGCAGGTAGGGAGGAGGGGGCGGGGAAAAGGCAGGTGGGTTTAGGGAGGCAGGAGGCGGGTAGGGAGGCGGGCAGGGGGGCGGGGGAAAGGGGGGAAAAGGGGGGAGGTAGGGGGCGGGAGGCAGGGAGGGCAGGGGAAAGGGAGGGGGGGAGGCGGGGAAATAGGGAAGAGGCGGGGAGGCAGGGAGGCAGGGGGGGCAGGGGGGCAGGGGGGGGCCGGGAGGGGGCGGGGAGGGGGGAAAAGGCAGGGAGGCAGGGGGGGCAGGGAGGCAGGGAGGAAGGGAGGCAGGGAGGAGGGAGGCAGGGGGGCGGGGAGGCAGAGAGGCAGGGAGGCGGCAGGTGAGAGGCAGGGGGGGCCCAGGCAGGCGGGCCCAGGCGGGCAGGCGGCAGGGGGGGGGGAAGGACAGTTAGGGAGGGGGGAAAAGACAGGGAGGCAGGGAGGGGGTGGGGAGGCAGGGAGGCGGGGGGGAGGCAGGTGGGGAGGCAGGGAGGAGGGGGCAGGGTGGCAGGGAGGCGGGCAGAAAGGGAGGCAGGGGGGCCCGGGAAAGGCAGGGGGGGAAAGGGAGGCAGGGAGGCAAGAGGCAGGGGGGGCAGGCAGTAGAGAGGGGAGGAAAAGGCAGGTAGGGCGGCAGGCAGGCAGGAAGGGGGGCAGACATTTTAGGGGGGGAGGGGGGGGAACAGGGAGGCAGGGGGGGTGGGGGAGGCGGGGGGCGGGGAAGGCGGGCGGGTAGGGGGCAGGGGGGTAGGGGGGCGGGGTTGGGGCAGGGGGGGCTTGGGAGGCAGGGAGGCAGGGAGGCAGGGAGGCAGGGAGGCAGGGGGGCCCGGGGGGCAAAGGGGCAGGGGGGCCGGCAGGAAAGAGGGGCAGGGGGCAAGGCGGGCGGGCAGGGCAGGCGGAAAGGGAGGCAGACAGTTGGGAGGCGGGGAAAACAGGGGGGCAGGGAGGTAGGGGGGAAAGGGAGGCAGGGGGGCAGGCAGGAAAGGGAGGCAGGGAGGTAGGGGGGCGGGGTTTGGAAGGGGGGCGGGGCAGGTAGGGAGGCGGGGGGCAGGGAGGCAGGAAGGAAAGGTAGGGGGGAAAGGGGCCCGGCAGTGAGGCAGGGAAGGCAGGGGGTTGGGAGGCGGAAAAATCAGGTAGGTTGGGAGCAGGGGGGGAAGGCGGGCGGGGCAGGTAGGGGGGGCAGGAGGCGGGAGGCGGGGAGGCAGGGAGGCAGGGAGGCATGAAAGGTGGGGGAGGCGGAGGCAGGGATTCAGGGAGGCAGGGGGGCCCAATGCAGGGAGGCAGGGCGGCAGGGGGGGGCAGGGAGGCAGGGAGGCAGGGAGGAAGGGAGGCGGGGGCAGGGGGGCCCCAGGGGGGGCAGGGAGGGGGGGAGGCAGGAAAGGGGGGGAAAGGGCAGGGAGGCAGGTGGGTGGCGGGCGGGCCCGGTAGGGGGGCAGGGAGGCGGGCAGGCAGGGGAGGAAGGGAGACGGGGGCGGGCAGGTAGGGGGGGCGGGCGGGCCCGGGGAGGCAGGAAGGTAGGGGGGCAGGGAGGCGGGCAGGCAGGCAGGGGGGGTGGGAGGCGGGGAAAGCAGGCAGGTAGGGAGGCAGGCAGGTAGGGAGAAGGCAGGCAGGGGGCCCGGGGGGCGGGAGGAAGGGGGCCCGGCAGGAGGCAGGCAGGGAGGCAGGCGGTAGGGGGGCGGGGAGGTAGGGAGGCAGGGGGGGCAGGGGGGGCAGGCAGGGGGGAAAGGCAGGGGGGGCAGGAGGCGGGAAGGGGGAAAGGGGCAGGCGTGAGGCAGGGAGGCAGGAGGTAGGGGGCAGGGGAATCTTGTAGGGGGGAGGAGGGGGGGAGGGGAAAGGCAGTTAGGGAGGCGGGGAGGCAGGGGGCGGGAACGGGGGAGGCAGGGAGGCAGGGAGGCAGGGGGCAGGGGGGCGGGGAAAGGGGGGGGAGGCGGGGAGGAAAGGGAGGAAAGTGGTAGGGGGGCCCGCGAGGCGGGAGGCGGGGAAAGGAGGCGGGGAGGCAGGGCGGCATGGGGCGGGGAGGCAGGGGGGGGCGGGAGGCAGGGGGCTGGGGGGAAAGGGGGGCAGGGGGGCGGGGAAGGCAGGGAGGCGGTAGGTAGGGAGGCAGGGGGGCAGGGGGGGAGGCGGGCAGGGGGGTGGGGGGGGCGGGGGGGGGGCAGGCAGGCAGGGAGGCGGGGGAGGACAGGGAGGCAGGTAGGTGGGGAGGCGGGCAGGCAGGGAGGCAGGAAGGTAGGGGGGCAGGGGGGCCCAGGCGGGGCAGGCAGGGAGGCTGGGAGCGGGGAAGGGCAGGAGGTAAGGCAGGAAGGTAGGGGGGAAAGGGGCACAGGGAGGCAGGGGGGGCAGGGGGCGGCCCGGCAGGCGGGCAAAAGCAGGGAAGCAGGGAGGCAGGGAAAGGAAAGGGAGTCAGGCGGCCCAGGGGGGTAGGGAGGCAGGGAGGCAAGAGGGAATTAGGGATGCAGGGGGGCAGGGAACAGGGGGGGGGCGGGGGAGGAAAGGGAGACAGGGAGCGGGAGGCCGGGAAAAGTAGGCAGGCGGGAAAAGGAAAATTTGGGGGGCGGGAAGGGCCAGAAGGCAGGTATGTACGGGCAGGGGGGGGTAATTGGGAGGCAGGGAGGCAGGGGGGGCAGGGGGGCGGAAAAGTAAAAAGGCGGGCGGGGAGGTAGACAGGGAACCCGGGGGCAGTTAGGGAGGTAGGCGGGGGGCAGATGAGGGGGCAGGGAGGCAATTGAGGAGGCAGGGAGGCAGGTGGGGGGCAGGGAGGGGGTTTAGGTAGGAGGCAGGGGGAGGAGGCAGGGCGGGGCGGGGAGCGGGGAGGCTGGGGGGCCCGGGGAGGCAGGTAGGTAGGGGGGCGGGGAGGCGTTGGGGGAGGGGAGCAGGAAGGCGGGTTTGGGGGGCAGGGAGGGCGGGCATTCAGGAGACAGGTAAGGAGCAGGGAGGGGGTGGGCGGGCAGGAAACTAACCCGACTCCGGTTTTCTTTCAAAAACTTTAAAAACTCGACGGGGGGAAAATTTGGCATCTGGCACCGGGATAAACATGCCACGAGAGGAAGTCAGGGGAAGATGCTCTAAAGGGGAAAGCCGAAAAGGAGCTTTGAAGGTTTCCCCAGACAAATGCTTTGGGGGATCCCCAAAGGAAGTTGTTTCTAGGGAAACCCCGGAAGTTTTCCCCTGGGAGGATCCCCGGAAAAGATGCCTCTGGAGAGTAGGGCCCGGAGAAGATGTCTGAGAGGATGTCCGGAGAAGATGCTCTGAGGGGGATGCCCGGAGAAAGAGCCCCTGAGGGGATCCCCGGAAAAGGATGTTTTGAGGGGATCCCCGGAAAAAAGGATGCTCTGAGAGGATCCCCGGGAGAAAAATGCCTGAGGGGAAACCCCGGAAAGATCCCTTGGAGGATGCCCGGAGAAGATGCTCTGAGAGGTTGCCCGGGATGCCTGAGGGATGCCTGGGGGAAGATGCTTGAGAGATCCCCCGGAGAAGTTTGCCCCTGAGAGGAGCCAAGAAAAAGGCCCGGGGGAGGTTTCCCGGGAGAAAAAATCTCTAAAGGGAGCCCGGAGAAGTGCTCGAGGGGGATCCCCGGGAGATGCTCTAGAGGATGCCCGGAAAAGGGATCCCAACTGGTAAAAGGTTTTCCTCAGATTCATCTCAACCAACCCATCTTAAACGATGTTCATTTAAGTTACAATAAATAAGGGAAAAAAAGATGCGAGGGTTTATAAAAATTTAAAACGGAAAATTTTAAATTCCCTTTAAAAAAAAAATTTTGTCGTTTTAAAAACTGTTACAGAAATGAAAAAAAATTTTTTTTATACTTATAATTTTTATAAAAAAAAATGGGGCGTTTTTTATATTTTTTTTAAAATTTTGGGGAAAATAAAAAATAGAAATTTTTTCATTCCCTTTATTTTGGGTTTTATTTTTCTCTTTTAAAAATTTATATTAAACATTTTGATAAAAATTTTTTTTTTTTTTTTTTGGGGGGGGGGGGGGGGTCATTTAAAGGGGGACGAAGTTCATTTTCTAAGATACTTAATTAAAAAATTTTAAAATTTTTGGGAAAATTAATCCAAAAAAAAGTTGAAGATAAAGGTGAAAGTAAAAATTTCCCATGATAAAGTTTAAACCCGCTTTATTTATTTTTGGATTTTTATATAAAATATTTAATATATATAAAATTTATTAAAATTTAATATATATATATAAAATATATATGCTTTGGGGGGTTGTGTTTTCCGTATTTTAGGTGAAAAAGAAGTTCCTTAGACCCCATAAGCAAGGGAAAGCACTTTAAATAATCTTCGGGCAGTAGAAAATTCTTTAAGCCAAAAATTTCTATAATTATCTGAAGTCACGGGGGAAAAGGGAAACGAATCTCAAAAAGTTTAGAACAGGAATAGTTGTGACCTGAAGAGAAATATTCGCCCTTGGGGACGAGGACCCCCGGGAAAGTCACGCACAAGCAAGGGAACCACAACTCTTGTAGTGTAAGTCACCAACGTACCCAAGTGTGTGTGTGTGTCTCAGCCAAGAACGTCTGTGTATGGTGATGTATTTTAGAAACTCCGACGATCTAATGATATTCTTTTACGAGGGTTTAGGACGCAAATGTTGACAGACACACACACACACACAAACACACACACACACACACACACACACACACACACACACACACACAAACACACACCACACACACACACACACACACACACACATACACACAGGTGTAATGACAATCTTAACACCACAACGGAATGTAAACTTTACATTTTTCAGATCGAGAGGTGATCTCTCTTTCTCTCTCTCTCTCTCTCTCTTCTCTCTCTCTTCTCTCTCTCTCTCTCTCTCTCTCTCTCTCTCTCTCTCTCTCTCTCTGTCTCTCTCTCTCTCTCTCTCTCTCTTCTCCCTTCCTCTCTCTCTTTCTCTCTCTTCTCTCTCTCTCTCTCTCTCTCTGTCTCTCTCCTCTCTCTCTCTTCTCTCTCTCTCTCTCTCTCTCTGTCTCTCTCTCTCTCTCTCTCTCTCTCTCTCCTCTCTCTCTCTCTCTCTCTCTCTCTGTCTCTCTCTCTCTCTCTCTGTCTCTGTCTCTCTGTCTCTTCTCTCTCTCTCTCTCTCTCTCTCTCTCTCTCTCTCTCTCTCTCTCTCTGTCTCTCTGTCTCTCTGTCTGTCTCTCTCTCTCTCTCTCTCTCTCTCTCTCTTCTCACTCTCTCTGTCTGTCTGTCTGTCTGTCTCTCTCTCTGTCTCTGTCTCTGTCTCTGTCTTCTGTCTGTCTGTCTGTCTGTCTCTCTCTCTCTCTCTCTCTCTCTCTCTCTCTCTCTCTCTCTCTCTCTCTCTCTCTCTCTCTCTCTCTCTCTCTCTTCTCTCTCTCTGTCTCTCTCTCTCTCTCTCTCTCTCTCTCTGTCTCTCTGTCTCTCTGTCTCTCCCTGTCTCTCTGTCTCTCTCTCTGTCTTCTCTCTCTATCTCTCTCTCCCTCTCTCTTCTCTCTCTCTCTCTCTGTCTGTAAATACGGTGCTAAACATGTTTCTGGCTCATTAATTTGTTTATTTTAAGCTTGGCTTGGAGGAGCGCTGCTTAAAATATTGGGGGATGACCCGCCACAACTATGTTATTACCTATCTTCATCTTGGTGGCGTACTAGAGTGCCAGGTTGTCAGGGTGCCAGGATGCCAAGATGCCAGGGTGCCAAGATGCCAGGGTGCCAGGATGCCAGGATACCAGTATGCCAGGGTACCAGGTTGCCAGGATGCCAGGGTGCCAGGTTGCCAGGATACCTGAATGCCAGGTTACCAGGTTGCCAGGTTGCCAGGTTGCCAGGTTGCCAGGGTGCCAGGTTGCCAGGGTACCAGGATGCCAAAATGCCAGGGTGCCAAGATGTCAGGGTGCCAGGATTCCAGGGTGCCAGGATGCCAGGATGCCAGGATACCAGTTGCAGGGTGCCAGGGTTCCAGGTGCCAGGGGCCGGATGCCAAGTTGTAGGTCCCAGGGTGCAGGATGCCAGGTGCCGGGTCCCAGGTTGCCATGTTCCCCGATTGCCCAGGTGCCGGGGTCCAGGAGCAGGGTGCCAGGATCCCAGGATTTTGGGGACCCCCAGGGTGAAAATCCCAGGATACCAGGGCCAGGTACCGGGATGCTGGGTCCGGGTTTTCCAGGATATAGGGTCCAGGATCCCAAAGTTCCCAGGATGCCAGGGGTGCAGGCCCCAGGGTGCCGGTGCCGGGTGTCGGGGTTTTGCGGACACCAGGTTGTGGGACCGGTTTGGGTCCCAGGGGGGCAGGACCCGGTTGCCGGGGTTTTTAGGTTGCGGTAATAAATTGCCGGTTCCCGGTTCCCAGGTTGCCGGTTGTGGGGTCCAGGGTGCCAGGTTGCGGGGCCCGGGGTGCCGGGTTGCCAGATTCCAGGATGATGTAGAAGGAAATGAGAGAAAAAAATACAAATGTTGAAGGTAATTTGGGGAGTGAGTAAGGGGAGGGGAGGGGAGGGGGGAAACGAGGGGAAAGGAGGGGGGGAAAATAAAAACCCCAATCCCCAAAAGCCTTTAAAATTTAAATACACAATGGGGTAAAAAAAGAAAGGAAAGAATTTTTGAACCAGTAGTGTAAACCCAATGTGTGGTAAACCCTGGGTGGGGGTAAAAGTGTTGGTTTGTAAACAGTGTTGGTGTAAACACGTGCTGTGTTTGGGAAACCGTGTTGGTTTTAAAAAACAGGGTGTTTTTGTAAACAGGCTGGCGAAACGCGTGCTGTGGGGTAACACGTGTTGTGTGTAAGAACAGTTGTAAACATGACCTATAATCCATAATCACACAGTACAACACTTTTTTTCCCAAACCCCCGTCCCCCCCCCCCTTACTGTTTTCCTCTTGATTTTCATGGTTTTTTCAGGTAATAACATGTTATTTGACGGTAAAAAAAAATTGTGTTTAATTTGTTCCGCTTTAAAAAAACTCCCATTGTGGTAAAAATTTTTAAATTATTTTTCTCCTGAGAGAGAGAGAGAAAAGGGGAAGAGAGGAAAGAGAGAGAGGGCAGGAAAAAGAAAGGGGGGAGAGAGAAAAAGAGGGGAGGGGGAAAAGAGGGAGAAAGAGAGAGAGGGTAGGGGGGAGAGAGAAGAGAGAGAGAAGGAGGAATTGAAAATTGGGGTAAATTTTTAAGAAGGGGGAGGAAGGGGTGATTAAAGGGGTTTTTTCTGGGCCGACAATTTAAAAATGTTAAAACTATACGGACCCATTTCCCCTTCACCGGTCCTGGGACTGTGTAAGGACAACCCCCCCCTGACGTCACTCCTGTACCTCTTGTTGAAAGCCCCGTGCAGGTAAACATTTTGTACCTGGCTGTGTTACACCCCAGTGCAGGTTACTTTTTAAACCCTCCCCTGGGGTCAGCAACAGTGCAAGAATTCGTCCCGGGCCCTTTTGAAAAACCCATAAATGAAAACTCCTTTTACGTGGCTTTGATTACACCCACAGTGCACGTCACCCTTTTTACCTTTTGGGGTTTACACCCCCGTGCGGGATCATCTTTGTACCGTCTGGGGACAGTCCCTTTTTGCGGGTTTCACTTGGAAACCGGGCTATGGTCCCAAACACAGGGCAGGGTTTACTTTTGCACCGGGCCCTGGGGCCAAAAGCACAATCCCAGGTCACTTTGAAACCGGGCTGTGGTCCCAAAAATTGCGGTCACTTGGCCCCTGGCTGTGGTACCACACAGTGCAGGTTTGTCCCTGTTTGTGGTACACCAAAGCAGGGCGGTCCCCTCTTCCCTAAAAACGATTTTTTTAAAAATCAGTCCAAAAACCCCCAAGGGCTTTCAACACCAGGGTTGTCAGATAAAGGGGTTGAGGTAAAGGTTTAAAGGTTTAAAATTTTAAATTTCGGTGGGAGTTTGAAATTTTCCCGGGTAAGATTTTTAAAGGAAATTTAAAGGAGAGAGAAAACCCCAAATAAAATTAAAGAGTGTAAAGGGTGTGAGTAAAGGGAGTGCCAAGGAGAGAAAAGGGGTCCCAAGGGAATAAAGTAGTGAAGGTGTAAAGGGGTAGAGGGGTAAAGAGTGTAAAGGGAAAAGAGTGAAAGGTCCCCAAAGGGAGAGAGTGAGATTTGCCAAAGGGTAGAAAAGTGAAGAGTGCCAAGGTAGAAAAGTAAAGAGTCCCAAGGGAAAGGGTGGGGTGAAGAGTTTAAAGGGTAGTGAGTAAAGATTTGCCGGGGGTTTAGAGAAAAGGAAGATTTGGTAAAAGGTAGAGAGGGAAGAGTTTAAAGGTAGAGAGTGAAGAGTGTAAAGGTAGATAGTAAAGAGTCCCAAAGGTAGAGATTTGAGAGTGCCAAGGTAGGGGAGTGAAGAGTGTAAAGGGTTTAGAGAGGGGAAAGAATCCCAAAGGGGTTATGGGAGAGTGAAGAATGCCAAGGTAGGGGAGTGAAGAGTCCCCAAGGTAGAGAGTGAAGGGTGTAAATTTTTGAGAGTAAAGAGTGCCAGGTAGAGAGGAGAGGGTGCCGGGGAAGTGAGTGAAGGGGTTTAAAGGGTTTGTGAGTAAAAGAGTGAAAGGGTTTAGAGAGGGGAAAGGTGCAAGGTTTGAGAGTGAAGAGGGGTAAAGGGTTAGAGAGTGAAAAATTTTTAAAGGGTTTTGGAGTGAAGAGTGTCAAGGTAGAGAGTGAAGAGTCCCAAAAGGTTTAGAGAGAGAAGGGGGTTAAAGGGGTTGAGCGTAAAGAGTGTAAAAGGTAGGGGATGGGAAAGAGTGTCAAGGTAAAAGAGGAAGGGGTGTCATGGTAGAGGTGAAGAGTGTAAAAGGTAGAGAGTGAAAAAGGCCAAGGATAGGGAGTAAAAGGATTGTCAATGTAGTGAGTGAAAGAGTGCCAATGTAGAGATTTGGAAGGGTGTAAAGGTAGAGAGGGAAAAGAGTGTAAAAGGTTTGAGAGTGAAAGGGGCCCAAAGGTAGTGAGTAAAGAGTGTAAAGGGGTAGAGGGGAAAGGGTTTGTCTTTTTAGAGACCCAAAAGAGGGGCCCAAGGGTTTTAGGAGTAAAGAGTGTAAGGTAGAAAAGTGAAGGTGTAAGGGTAGAAAATGAAAAAAGGTTCCCAAGGTAGGGGTTTTGGAAGCGGGGCCAAGGTAAAGAGGGAAGGGTGTCAAGGTAGGGATTTAAAGGGGGGGCCAAAGGTAGAGAGTAAAAAGGTATCAAGGTAGAGAGTGAAGAGTGTAAAGGGAAGAGAGTAAAGAGGCCAAGGGGGGGTGGGGGAAAAGGGTTGCCAAGGTAGAAAGGGGAAGAGTGTAAAAAAGGAGAGAGTAAAGGGTTTTGTCAAGGTAGAGAGTGAAGAGTGCCCCAAAGTAGAGAGGGGAAAAAGTGAAAAAAATAGAATGAAAAGTGCCAAGGGGTAGGAGTAAAGGGAGTGTCTTGGTAGGAGAGTGAAGGTCCCAAAGGTAGAGAGTGAAAGAGTGCCGGGGGAGGGTAAAGGTGAAAAAGGGTTTAGTGAGTGAAAAATTTCCCAAAAGGAAAGGAGAGTAAAAGAGGGGCCAAGTAAAGGGTGAAGTGTTTTCAAGGTAGGAGTGAAGAGTGCAAAGTAGAGATTTGAAGATTTTGTCAAGGTAGAAAAAGTGAAGATTTGTAAAGGTGGAGTAAAAAAAGTAAAAGGTAGTGAGTGAAGGTGCAAGGTAGAGAGTAAAAGATTTGGCCAAGGTAGTGAGTGAAGGTTGCAAAGTAGAGAGGGGAAAGGTGTAAAGTTTTGGAGGGTAAAGGAGTCCCAAAGGTGAGGGGTGAAGGGTGCCAAGGAAGTGAGTAAAAGGAGTGTAAAGGTAGTGAGGGGAAGAGTGCCAAGGTAGAGGTAAAAAGTGTAAAGGTAGGGGAGTGAAGAGTGTAAAGGTTTGGGATTTAAAAGGTGCCAAGGTAGTGAGTGAAGAGGGGCCAAGGTGAGAAAAAAGAGGGGTGGGGGTTAGAAAAGTCAAATCCCAAAAGTAGAGAGTGAAGAGGGGTAAAGGGGCAGTGATTGAAGAGTGCCAAGGTAGAGGGTTGAAGAGGGTCAAGGTTGGGAGAAAGTGAAGGTGTCAAGGTAGAGAGGGAAAAATGTCAAGGCAGACAATTTGAGTGAGAGGAAAAGGTAGGAGTGAAAGAGTCCCAAAGGTAGAGGTGGGAGTGTAAGGTGGGGAAAGTAAAGGAATGCCAAGGTTGAGAGTAAAGAGTGCCAAGGTAGAGATTTGGAAGAGTTTTCAAACGTAGGGTGAAGAGTGCCAAGGTAGAGAGGGGAAAAGAGTGTAAAGGTTTAGAAAGAAAAAGGTGTCAAGGTAGGGGGGTGAAGAATGTCAAGGTATTTGAGTAAAAGAGTGCCAAGGTAGAGAGTGAAGAGTCCCAAGGTAGTGAGTGAAGTGTCCCAAGGTAGAAGTAAAGGAGTTTTCAAGATAGAGAGTAAATGATCCCAAAGGTTTAGGATTGAAGAGTGCCAAGGTAGTGATGTGAAGGGCAAAGTAGAGATTTAAATGAGTGTAAAAGATTGAGGGGTGAAGAGGGGCCAAAGGTAGGAGTAAAAGGTCCCAAGGAAGTGAGTAAAGAGTTTTAAAGGTAGGGGGCAAAAGAGTGCCAAGGTAGTGGGTAAAAAAATTGTAAGGGTAGAGAGGGGAAGGGTGTCAAGGTAGAGAGTGAAGAGTGCCAAAGGTTGTGAGTAAAGGAGTCCCAAAGGTAAGAAGTAAAGAGTGTTAAAGGGTTAGAGATTTCAAGAAGAAAAAAGTAGAGGGGGAAGAGTTTTCAAGGCCCGTGAGTGAAGAGTGGCCAAGGGTTTAGAGATTTGAAGAGTCCCAAAGGAAAGTATTTGAGGTTTGTAAAAGGTTTTAGAGAGTAAAGAGTGTCAAGATAGAGAGTGAAAAATTTGGCCAAGGTAGAGAGTGAAGAGTCCCAAGGAGTGAGTGAAGAGTGTAAAGGAAAGAGGGGAAAAGAATGTAAAGGGTAAGTGAGTGAAGGTGTATGCTAGAGAGTGAAGAGTGCCAAGGTTAGACGAGGGGAAAAGTGGGTAAAGGTTTTGAGAGTAAAGAGTGAAAAGGTGGGGAGATTTAAGAATGCCCCAAGGCAGGGGGAGTAAAGAGTCCCAAAGGAGAGGGGGAAGATTTGCCCAAGGTAGAGGGGTGAGGGAATTTGTCAAGGTAGTGAGTAAAAAGGAATCCCAAGGTAGAGTGGGGAGTGAAGATTTTCCCCAAGGTTAAGAGAGTAAAAAGAGTGTAAAACGTAGTGAGTAAAGGGATTTTCCAAGGTGGGAGAGTGAGGAGTGAAAGGTAGAGAGTGAAGGGTCAAGGTAGGGGGTGAAAGAAATGTCAAGGTAGTGAGTAAAGGATTTCCCAAAGGGGTAGAGATTTTGAAGGGGGCCCAAAGGTAGTGGGGTAAAAGTGGGGCCAAGGTTAGGGTGAAGAGTGTCAAGATAGAGGTAAAAGAGTGCCGGGTAGAGAGTAAAAGAGTGCCAAGGTAGTGGGGGAAAGGGAGTGTAAATGGTAGGTGTGAAGAATGTCAAGGTAGAGAGTGAAGAGTGTAATGTAGAGAGTAAAGGGGTCCCAAAAGGTAGGGGAGGGGAAAGTTTGCCAAGGTAGAGAGTGAAGATTTGTAAAAGGTGGTGATTTGAAGGTCCCAAAGGGTTAAAAGGGGGAAAGAGTGTAAAGGTGGGAGAGTGAAGAGTGTCAAGGAAAGAGAGTGAAGAGTGCCAATCTAGGAGTAAAGGAGTCCCAAGGAGAGATTTAAAGAGTGTCAAAGTAGGGAAGGGGAAGATTGTTTAAAGGGGTAGGGGAGTGAAGAGTGCCCAAGGTAGGGGGTAAAGGGAGTGTGAAGGTAGAGAGTAAAGAGTTTTCAAGGTAAAAGGGGAAGAGTTTCAATTTAGGAGAGTAAAAGAATGTAAAGGGTAGAGAGTGAAGAGTGTCATGGTAGGAGTGAAGAGTCCCAAAAGGGTAGAGAGTAAAAGAGTCCCCAAGGGTTTGGGAAAAGTGTGGGGGAAAGGTAGTGATGGGAAGGTCCCAAGGTTAGAGAGGGAAGATTTGTAAATTTTTTAGAAAAAGAAGGTGTAAAGGTAGAGAGTGAGAGTGTCAAGGTAGAGAGTGAAGATGTTCAAGGAAAGGAGAGTGAAGAGGTCAAGTGAGTGAAGATTTGCCCAAGGTAGAGAGTGAAATTTTCCCCTGGTAGAGAGTGAAGAGGGGCCCAAGGGTTTTAGAGGGGTGAAGAATCCCAAAGGTAGAAAATAAAGGGGTGCCAAGCTGGGAGAGTGAAGAGTGCCCAAGGGTTTGGAGAGTAAAGATTGCCAAGGAAAGTGATTTGACGAGTGCCAAAGGTGTGATTTGAAAAGTGCCAAGGTGGGGGGGAGTGAAGTTCACCCAAGGTAGAGAGTGAAGAGTCCCAAAGGGTTTAAGGAGTGATAAATTAAAGGTAGGAGTAAAAAGTCCCAAGGGTTAGAGAGTAAAGATCATAAAGGGGAGAGAGTAAAAGACTGTAAAGGGTTTAGAGAGTGAAGAGTCCCAAAGGGAAAGAGGGTTTTAAAGAGGCCAAGGAAGAGAGTGCCCGTTCTTTCAAGGTAGAGAGGGAAAGAGTGTCAAGGTTTGGAGTGAAGAGTGCCCAAGGAAGGGTAAAAGAGTGTCAAGGTAGAGGGGTAAAGGGTTTGTAAAGGTTTAGAGCGTAAAGGTGTCAAGGTAAAAGAGTGAAGAGTGTCAAGGTAGAGAGTGAAGATGTCGGGTTAGAAAAGTGAAGGTTTTTCCAAGGGTAGAGAGTAAAAAGGAGTGCCAAGGTTTTAGAGGTGAAGGGTTTGTCTATGTCGGGTGTGGAGTGCAAAGGGTTTGAGAGTGAAGAATGCCAAGGTAGAAAAGTAAAGAGTCCCAAAATTTTTTAGGAGGAAAGAGTGTCACGTAGTGAGGGGAAGAGTGCCAAGGTAGAGAGGGGAAGGGGGTCAAAGGTTTTTAGAGGTGAAGGGGTTTTCAAGGTAGAGAGTGAAAAAGGGAAAAAGGGTTTGTGGTGAAGGTGCCAAATTAGAGAGTAAAGGGGAGTGCCAAGGTGTGAGTGAAAGTGTTCCAAAGGTGGGAGAGGGGGAAGGTGTAAAGGATAGAGAGTGAAGAGTGCCAAGGTAGAAAAGTAAAGGTACAAGGTAGTGAGTGAAGTGTCAAGGTAGGAGGGGAAAAATTTTTAAAGGGTTGTGAGTGGGGTGTCATGTAGAGGGGTAAAGGGAGTGGGGTTTAGAGAGTGAAGTTTGCCAAGGTAGAAAAGTGAAGGTGTAAAGGTTTAGTGAGTGAAGGTCCCAAGGTAGAGGTGAGAGTGTCAAGGTAGGGGGAAGAGAAGAGTGTAAAAAGGGTTAGAGAGGGGAAAGAGTCCCAATTAGTGAGAAAAAGGTGTCAAGGTTTAGAGGAAAAGAGTGTAAATTTGGTGGGAAAAGAGTGTCAAGGTTTGGGAGAGTGAAGGGGTCAAGGTAGGGGAGTTTAAAGGTTTTTTGGGGAAGGTAGGAAGGGGGGGGGCACGGAAAAGTGAGTGAAGAACCCCAAGGGGTTTTGAGGTAAAAGAGGGCCAAGGTAGAGAGTTGAAGAGGGTCAAGTGAGGGTTTTGAAGAGTGTAAAGGTTTAGGGGAGGGAAGAGGTTTTCATGGTAGAGAGTGAAGAGTCCCAAGGGTAGAGAGTGAAGAGTCCCCAAGGTCAGGATTTAAAGGGTGTCAAGGTGTGAGTGAAAAATCCCAAAGGTTAGAGAGTGAAAGGTCCCAAAGGTAGAGAGGAAGGGGGTGGGTAGTGAGTGAAGAGTCCCAAAAGGTAGAGAGGGGAAGAGTGTAAAGGTACAGATGAAGAGTTTTCAAGGTAGAGAATAAAAGAATGCGGTGTAGTGAAGAGTGCCAAGGAAAGAGAGTAAAGAAATTCCCCAAGGTAGTGATGAAGATTTCCAAGGTAGAGAGGGGAAAGAGTTTTCAAAAATTGAGAGTGAAGATTTCCCAAAGGTAGAGATTGAAGGTTCCAAAGGAAGGGGTTTAAAGAGTGTCAAGGTTTGAGGGAAAGAGTCCCAAAAGGTGAGAGGGGAAAAAGTTAAAAAGGGAGGGGGGTAAAGAGCGTAAGGTAGAGGGTGAAGATTTGAAAAGGAGAGAGTGATGGTGTAAAAGGAGAGAGTAAAAGGGTGTCAAGGAAAGAGAGTGAAGATTTGTAAAGGGAAAAGAGCGTGAAGGTGTCAAGGTAGAGAGTGGAGTTTCAAGGTAGAGGTGAAGATTGTCGGGTTAGAGGTGAAGAGTGTCAAGGGTAGGGATGGGGGGAAAAAGTCCCAAAGGTAGGGGGGAAAAGAGTGTGGGGGAGGTTTAGTAAAGGTGCCAAGGTAGAGATAAAGAGGTAAAGGTAGAGAGGGGAAGAGTTTTAAAGGTTTAGAGAGTGAAGAGTTTTCGGGGTTTTAGGGGTTTTTGAGGTTAAAAAGGGTTCATTTAAAGTAAAGGGATTCCCCGGGTTTAGAGGTAAAGGGTTTTGTAAATGTATTGAGTGAAGGCCCCCCGGTTGAGATTTAAGAGTGAAAAGGGAAACAAGGGGAAGAGTGTCCCGGTAGAAGAGGGAAGGTCCCAAAGGTAGTGAGTGAAAAGGCAAGGTAGGAGTGAGAGGGGTAAAAAGTAGAGAGGGTTAAGAGTGTCAAGGTTGAAAATTAAAAGAGTGTAAAGGTAGAGGGGTTAAAGAGTGTCATGATAGAGTAAAAGAGTGTAAAGGGAAAGAGGGGGAAAGGGTGTTTTGGGTTTTAAGGAGTGGGGGAGTGCCAAGGTATGAGATTTGAAGAGTCCCAAAGGTTTGAGGCTTTGAAGGTGCCCAAGGTGGGTGATTGAAGAATCCCAAGGGTAGAAGTGAAGATTTTCCCAAAGGTAAAGGGGTAAAAGTTTTGTAAGGTAGTGAGTGGGGAGTGCAAGATAGAGGGGGAACATTTGTCAAGGTAGAGGGTGAAGAGTGTCAAGGTAGAAAGGAAAAAGGTAAAGGTAGTGAGTAAAGGAGTGCCAAGGGTTTAGAGAGTGAAAGTGCCAAGGTGTGAGTAAAGGGAGTGCCATAGTAGAGAGGGGAAGAGGGGTAAAGATTGAGGTAAAGAGTGCCAAGGTGGGAAAAGTGAAGGGGTCCCAAGGAAGTGAGTAAAAAGAGTGTAAAGGTATGAGTGAAGAGTCCCAAGGGTTTTAGAGGGGGAAAGTGCCCAAGGGGTTAAGGGGAATTTAAAGGGGTTTTCCAAGGTAAAAAGAGTGAAGAGTCCCCGGGTAGTGAGTGAAGAGTCCCAAGGAAAGGAGAGTGAAGGTTTTAAGGTTTAAAAAGAGGGGAAAGGTCCCCAAAGGGTTTAGTGAGTGAAGAGTGCCAAGGTTTTAGGATTTAAAGAGGGGTCAAGGTAGAAAAATAAAGGGGTGTCAAGGTAGAGATAAAAGAGTGTCAAGGTAGAGAGTGAAGAGTTTTCAAGGAAAGAGAGTAAGGGTCAAGATAGGTGAAGGTGTCAATTTAGAGATTGAAAAATTTTGTGGGGGTTTGGGGAGTTGAAAAGTTCCCAAGGTAGAGGGAAGGTCCCCAAGGTAAGAGAAGCGGGTTGAAGAGTGTAAAATTTTGGAGAGTGAAGGGGGTGTCCAAAAAAATAAAAAAATAAAAATAAAAAAATTCTTAAAGTAATGTGACGGTCCCAAGGGTTTAGTGAAGGTAAAAAGTGAAAAGGGTGGGGAGAGTAAAAGGATCTTAAAGGGTTTAGAGATTTAAAAGAGGGCAAAGGTGGATTTGAGGGACTGTAAGGGGTTGAGAGTAAAAAAGTCCCAAATTTTAGAGAGTGAAGATTTTCGGTGGGGAGTAAAGACTGTCAAGGTTTAGAGAGTGAAGAGTCCCAAGGGAAAGGAGCCCCCAAAGAGTGCCAAGGTAGAGAGTGACGTTCATCAAGGGTAGAGACTAAAGGGGAGTGTAAAGGGAGAGGTGAAGATTTGTAAAGGTAGAGAGTAAAGAGTGTCAAGGAAAGAGAGGAAGAGGGTAAAGGGTTTAGGATGAAGAGTGTCAAGTAGAGATTTGGAGGTGTCTTGGAGAGAGTAAAAGAGTGTCCAGGTAGTGAGGGGAAGAACCCAAAGGTTTTAGAGAGTGAAGAGTCCCCAATAGATTAGAGAGTAAAGGGTGTAAAGGGTTGGGTTGGGTAAAAAAGAGTCCCAAAAGGGTAGGAGAGTGAAGGGGTTGTAAAGGAAAGAAAAGGGGTAAAAGAGTGCCCAAGGGTTAGAGAGTGAAAAATATCAAGGTAGTGAGTGAAGAGTCCCAAATGGTTTAGAGGGGGGGTAAAGGTGCAAGGTAGTGAGTAAAAAAGTCCCAAAGGTGAGAGTGAAGAGTGCAAAGTAGAGAGTAAAACCGTGAAAAGGTTTAGAGAGTGAGGTTTTCAAGGTAGAAAAGTGAAAATTGTAAAGGTTTGAAAATTGAAGGTGTAAAGGTAGAGGTAAAGGTTTTCAAGAAAAGGGGGAAGTGAAGAGTGTCAAGGTAGAGAGTGAAGATTTGTAAAGGTTTAGGAGAGTGAAGGGGTGCCGGGTTTAGAGGGGAAAGAGTCCCAAAGGTAGGAGTAAAGGGTTTTCCCAAAGGGTTTAGAGAGGGCAATTTGTAAAGGGAAAGGGGAATTTGAAGAGTGCCAAGGTAGTGAGTGAAGATTTCCCAAAACCGTAGAGAGGTGAAGGGGTGTAAAGGGGTGGGAGATTGAAAGAGTCCCAAAGGCAGTGAGTGAAAAGTGTCAAAATTAGAAATTTTTTTAAAGAGTGTGAAGGTAGAGAGGAAGAGTGCCAAAAGGTTTAGTGAGTGAATTTTCCAAAAAGGAGAAAAGTGAAGGAGTGTCAAGGTAGGATTGAAGAGTGCCAAGGTAGGGGTTTGAAGAGTGCCAAGGTTAGAGGTGAAGAGTCCCAAGGTAGAGAGTGAAGATTTCCCAAGGTAGAGAGTGAAGGTTTTTAAAAGGTTTAGAGGTGGGTCATGTGGGTTTTTCGTTTAATTGTGGTTTGGGGTAAGAATATACGTGGGTTTGGGGTTAGTAGGTAAAAATTAAAACGGAAAGTTTGGAAAGGGGCCCCAAAAGCCCGGCCCCTGCCTCCCCTTGCCCCCCTACCCTTGACTGACTCATATTGCCCTACGGGTGGGGGTTTTGTTTAAAAATTCCTGCTTGGTCACCCAGCAATATGAATCGTAAAATAAATTAACACAAAAGGGTTGGGTAGTAAAGTTTTAAAAGGGTTTTACCTGGTTACGGTTTAACTGGTTACTGGGAAATCGGTACTATACGGAGAGTTTCCACGATTGCTAACGTATCTCGTCCCGACATAAAAATAATGAAAATTTGGGAGAGGGGCAGGGTACGGTTTGGGGTTTGATTCTATACGGGGAAAAGGGTGACTGATGGTACACTAGGGGGAAAGAGTGCCAAGGTAGGGTTGAAGGGGTCCCAAAGGTTGAAAAAGTGAAGATCATCAAGGTAGAAAAGTGAAGAGTCCCAAAGGGTAGAGGTAAAGAGGGTAAAGGGTTTTAGGGGAGGGGAAAAGTGCCAAAGGGTTAGGAGTGAAGATCGTCAAGGTAGAGATTTGGAAGATTGTAAAGGTAGAGAGGTGAAGAGTGCAGGAAGAGAGTGAAGAGTGTCTAGGTGGAGTGAAGATCATAAAGGGTTTAGGGGAATGAAGAGGTGGGTTTAGAAGTAAAAAGGTGTAAAGGAAGAGAGTGAAGAGTGTAAAGGTAGAGAGTGAAGAGTGTAAAGGTTTAGGGGAGTGAAGAGTGTGAGGGTTTAAGGGGAGTGAAGAGTGTAAAAGGTTTGTGAGGGGAGAATTCCCAGGTGAGATTGAAGGTGTCAAGGTAGAGAGTGAAGAGTGTAAAAGGTAGTGAGTGAAGGATTTCCCAAAAGGGTTAAGAGAGTGAATTTTGTCAAGGTTAAGAGGTGAGAGGTTTGTCAAGGAAAAGAGAGTGAAAAATTTGTCATGGTAGTGAGTGAGAGTCCCAATTTTTAGGATTTGAAGAGTCCCAAAGGTAGTAAAGGGGAAAGGGTCCCAAAGGGTTTTAGAGAGTGAAGGTGTCTGGGTTTGAGATTTAAAGGGGCCCCCAAGGGTTTAGAGATTGAAGAGGTCCCAAAGGGGAAAAGTGGGGGAGAGTGTCAAGGAAAATGAGTGGAAGAGTCCCAAGGGTTTTTGGGAGAGTGAAAAGGGTAAAGGGTAGAGAGTGAAGAGTGTAAGGGTAGAGAGTGAAGAGGGGCCAGGTTTAGTAAAAAGGGGAAGAGTGCCAAGGTAGGGTTTGGAAGAGTTTCAATGGGGAAAAGTAGAAGAATGCCAAAGTAGAGGTGAAGAGGGTAAAAAGGGGTGGGGTGAGTGAAGAGTTCCAAAGTAGAAAAGTGAAGGGGGTAAAGGTAGAAAATGAAGAGTGCCAAGGTGGGGGAGTAAAAGAGTGAACGGGTTAGGAGTGAGGGGGTCAAGGTAGTGAGTGAAAAATTTGCCAAAAGGAGAGAGTAAAGGGTGTCCCAAAGGGAAGAGAGTGAAGAGTTTTCAAAAAATAGTGAGTGAAGAGTGCCAATTTTAGGGGAGTCCAGATTTGTCAAGGTGAGAGTGAAGAGTGTAAATTTTAAGAAAATTTGAAGAAGGGAAAAGGTTTTAGTGAGTAAAAAGAGGGCCCAATTTTGAGGTAAAAGAGTGAAATTTAAAGGGGGGAAGGTGAAAAAGTGTAAGGTTTAGACGTAAAAGTTTGTAGGGTTTAGGGGGTTGAGGGGGGCCAAAAGGTAGTGAGTGAGAGTCCCAAAAGTAGAGAAATGAAGGTGTCAAGGTGGGAAAGTGAAGAGTGCCCAAGGTTAGAGAGTAAAGAGTGTAAGGGTTTTAGAGGGGGGAAGTAAGATTTAAAGGTAGGAGCTTGAAGAGTGTCAAGGTAGAGAGTGAAGGGGGTTTTTAAAAGGTAGAGAGTGAAGATTTGTCAGGGTAGGAGTAAAGGGTTGTAAAGGTGAGAGTAAAAGAGTGTCAAAGGAAAGAGATTTGAAGAGTGTAAAGGTAGAGCTGGGGAAGAGTGTCAAGGTAGAGAGTGAAGGGTAAAGGGGTAGAGAGTGAAGAGTGTCAAGGTAGGAGTAAAGGAGGTGTAAAGGTAGAGAGTGAAGAGCGTAAAGGGTTAGGAGTGGAGAGGTCAAGGTAGAGAGTGGAAGTTTTGTCAAGGTAGAGAGTAAAAGGATTTTGGGTTAAAAGGTTTAGAGAGTGAAGGCGTCATGGTAGAGTAAAAGAGTGTCAAGGTAGAGAGGGAAAGGGTGTCAAGGTGGGGAGGGGTGAAGAGTCCCAAAGTAGTGAGTGAAGAGTGCCAAGGTAGAAAAAGTGAAGAGTTTTCAAAGTAGAAAAGGAAGAGGGGTTAAAGGTTTTAGGAGTGTGAGTGAAAAAAGGAAAGGGAAGGGGTGAAGTGGTCAAGATAGAGTGAAGAGTGTAAAGGTAGGGGGTTAAAGATTTGTATGGTAGAGAGTGAAGAGTCCCAAAGGTTTTAGGAGTGAGGGGGTGCCAAGGTAGAGAGTGAAGGTTTTAAAAGGTTGTGTTTGAAAAAATCCCAAAGGGGTAAGAGGGGAAGAGTGCCAAGGAAAAGAGTGAAGAGTGTCAAGGAAAGTGAGTGAAGGTGCCAAGATAGGAGGGAAAGGATTTAAGGTGAGAGGAAGTGTGAAAAGGTGAGAGTAAAGAATGTAAAGGTAGGTGAGTGAAGAGTCCCAAGGTAGAGAGGGGAGAGTGCCAAGGTAGTGGTAAAGAGTCCCAAAAGGTGGAGGGGAATTTGTGTCAAGATTGAGGGGTTGAAAGTCCCAAAGGGTACAGATTGAAGAGTGCCAAGGAAGTGGTGAAAAAGTGTCAAGGTAGGTTTAAGAGTCCCAAAGGGGTAGACAGTGAAAAGGTAAAGGTAAGAGGGTAGAGTTTTCCAAGGTTTTGAGAGTAAAGAGTTTTCAGAAAAGGGGAAAAGTGAAGGGTGTAAGGTAGAGTTTAAAAGAGTGTATGGTAGGAGTAAGAGTCCCCGGGTTTGAGGTAAAAGAGTGCCAAGGTAGGGAGTAAAGGGTTTCCCAAAGGTAGAGAGTGAAGATTTCCCCAAGGGTTTAGAGAGTTTGAAGAGTGTAAAGGAGACGTGAAGAGTGCCAAGGTAGTGATTTGAGAGTAAAAAGGGTTTAGAGAGGGAGATTTGTCAAGGTAGAGGGGTGAAGAGTGCCAAGGTAGTGAGTAAAAAAAAAAAAAGTGCCTAGGAAAGGGAGTGAAGAGTGCCAAGGTTTAGAGAGTGAAAAATTCCCAAGGTTAGAGAGTAAAAATTCCCCAAGGTAGAGAGTAAAAGGGGTGTAAAAGGTTTGAGAGTGGAAGAGGGGTAAAAGGGTTAGAGAGTGATGTCATGGGGGTTTTTCGGAAAAGGGGGAGGGGAAAGAATACTCATTTAGGCGGGTAGAAAGTTTTAATAAAACAAAAAAGTATGGGGAAGGCCCCAAAGCCGACCTGCTTTTCTTCCCTCCCTATTTGACCTGACTCACATTTGCCAAAGGGTGAGGGTGTTTTGAAATCCGGTTTAGGGTCGGGAGCAAAAAAATTGAATACGGTCAAATGATTCACACAGCGTTTTGGTTAGTGGTCATTAGGGGTCCCTTTGGTTTAGGGTTAAATGGTTACTGGGAAAACGGGTTTACTATTTACGGGAGCTCGGGGGACGCTAACGTTTGTCTTTCCCGGGAATCAAATAAAAAAAAAGTTTGTGCAAATAAAAAACCCCAAAGAGTTGCCCCATGTGTCTAAAAAAATCAACGGGCCGGGTTCTTAAAACCCCTTTTTATCTACAAACCTTTTCAGACACTCCCAATTTTTCTTGGGATCAAATACTTGGGAATTCTTCGCTTCCCTAATTTTTTGGGCACAAACCCTTCTTAAAAAATTGGACAAATTTTTCACGACCTATGACTGCTTAAACCTCTCCTCCCAACGGTTTTTTAAGCCCCTTCCGCGTAGGGCCGTATTCTATTAAGTTAAAGGGGGCCCGGGACCACTTTCGATAAAGGGTTGGGGGGACTGATTCCCCTCTTTTCTCCTCCTGTTCTTTCAAGTTTTCCCCTTTGGGTGGGACTGATGAAGCCACTGTGTGGCGAAAGTTTCCTCTTTAAAAGTTTCCCCAAGTGTTGAACATGTGTTAATTTGCCAAGGTGAGAGGATGGTTCAAGATAGAGAGTGAAGAGGGCCAAAGTGAGAGTAAAGATTTGCCAAGGAAGTTTTAAGGGGGGGTTTTCATGTAGTGATGAAGGTGTAAAGGGTTAAGAAAAGTAAAGAGTGTCAAGGTAGAGAGTGAAGGGTGAAAAAGGTGAGAGTGAAGAGTGCCAAGGTTAGGGGAGTGAAAGATTCCCAAAGGTAGAGAGTGAAAGGGGGTGTCAAGGTAGAGATTGAAGAGTCCCAAAGGGGTAGAGGTAAAAGAGTCCCAAAGGGGTAGAGGGTGAAGGTCCCAAAGGAAGAGAGTAAAGGGAGGTCAATTTTGAGGTAAAGAGTGCAAGGAAAGTGAGTGAAGACCCCCCCAAAGGGTTAGAGAGTAAAGATCACCCAAGGGAGAGTGAAAAAGTCCCAAAGGGAGAAAATTGAAGTTCTTTAAAGGTAGGACTAAAGAGTCCCAAAAGGTAGAGAGTGAAAGTGTACAGGTTAATTGAGTAAAGGGGGGCCCAAGGGAAAAGAGGGAAAAGAGTGTAAAGGGTTGGGAAAATTGAAGATCACCCAAGGGTTTAGAGAGTGAAGAAAAAAAGGTGAAAGGGTTTAGAAAGAGTAAAAAATTGCCAAGGTAGAGAGGGGAAGAGTAAAAAGGGTTTAGAGAGTAAAGGTGTCAAGGTAGGGTGTTGATGTCATGGGGGGGGGTTTTTTTTGAAAACAGGGAAAGGGGTTAAGAATATCACTTTGGTTTGGGTATTACGTATAATATAACGGAAGTTTTGGGAAAGGCCCCAAACAGCCGACCTGCCTCTTCTGCTCCCTATCTTGACTGACTCATAGTGCCTACGGGTGAGGGTGTTTAAAATTTCCGGCTTATGGTAAAAGCAGCAAGTGGAAACAGTAAATGTTCACCCCAGAGGGTTTGGGTTAGTGAGTCATCTTTTGGTCCACTGGTTACTGGTAAACGGGTTTTACTAGGAAAATGGTATACTACTAAAGAGCTGGGCCCGACGTTTAACGTATGTCGTTCCAAACATACAAAAAATGAAAATTGGGGATGGCAGGTGTCGGCTTTTGCTGTTTTATACGGGAAAGTGATTGACTGGTAAACAAAAGAGGGGAAGAGTCCCAAAGGAAAGTGAGCTGAAGTTTGAAAAGGGTTTAGAAAAGTGAAGTTCATCAGGTAGAAGAGTAAAAAGATTTGCCGGGTTTGAGAGTGTAAGAGTGCCAAGGAAAAGGGGTTTTTAAAGAGTCCCCAAGGGTTTTAAGAGGGTGAAGAGTGTAAAGGTAGAAAAGTGAAGAGTGCAAGGTGTGAGTAAAAGAGTGTAAAAGGTAAGAGTGAAAAAGTGCCAAGGTGTGAGTGAAGAGTCCCCAAGGTAGAGATTTGAAGAGTGTCAAGGTTAAAAGATTAAAGGGAAGTGCCAAGGTAGAGGGTGAAGAGTGCCAAGGTAGAGGTAAAGATTTCCCAAATTTAGAGAGTAAAAATTTCCCAAGGTAGAGGTAAAAGAGTGTAAAGGGTTTTGAGAGTGAAGAGTGTAAAGGGTTAGAGAGTGTTTTTCATGGGGGTTTTTTTGGGAAATGTGGAATTGGGGTTTAAGAATACTCACGTAGGTGGTAGTACGAAAATATTTTTAAGGGAAAGTTTTGGGAAAAGGCCCCAAAAAGCCGACCTGCCTCTCTCCCCCCCCTATCTTTTTCTGATCATAGTCCCACGGGGTGGGGGTTGTTTAAAAACCCTGCTATGGTCAGCAGCAATATAAATTACAGTAAAATGATTCACGGGGGAATTGGTTGGTAGTGAGTCTCTTCTGGTACACTGGTTACTGGTTACTGGTAACTGGTTACTGGGAAAATGGAAATACAAATAAAGAACTCGGCGAGGGTTAACTTTATGTCGCCCCCCCCCCCCCCCCCCCGCCCAATAAACTTTAAAAAAGGGAAAATTAAAAAAACCGACAAAATTGTTAGGGAAAACCCACAATGCAACATTTAAAGGAAATTTTTATTTCAAAAATTTTCGCCTACACAGAGGCTTCTTCAGTCGGGGAATCAAAAAGGTTAAATGGGAACCCAGAAATTTGAAGACAAATGTAATCAGTCCATCCCCCTTAAAGTTTTGAGGTGGTCAGTCCTCAGTTGGAGAAGAGAATTGCCCCGTTGTTTCAGAAAACGGAAAAATTTCTTTTCCCCAAAGGGGGACTGCCCACCTCAAAACTTTTGGATGATGGACTGTTTTCATTGTCTTCAAGTATGTCCCCACATTTAAAAATAATGCAAAACTAAAAAGACGGCAGGTTTTACGGCTTGGGCTGATTCTATACAGGGGGTGACTGGGTGGTTACACTTTTTCAAAAATTTTTAAAAAAAGCGCCAAGGTAGTTTAGGAAAGAGTGCCAAGGGGTTTGAGAGTGAAGATCTTTAAAGGGAGAGAGTGAAGGTGCCAAGGGGTTAAAAGAGTGGGAAAATTGTAAAAGGTTTGGGGAGTGAAAAGTGCCCCGGTTGAGGATGAAGATCTCAAAGGGAGAGAGTGAAGACTGTCAAGGGAGAGAGTGAAGAGTGCCCCAAAGGAAAAAGAGTGAAGAGTGGGCCAGGTTAAAAAGAGTGAAGTAATCAAAGGGAGGAGGAAAAGGGGTAAAAGGGAGGGGAAATGGGAAAAACGTGTCAAGGTAGAGGTGAAGAGTGTCAAAGGGTTTGAGAGTGAAGAGTGTCAAGGTGAGAGTGAAGAGTGTCAAGGTTTTGAGAGTGGGAAAAGTGCCCAAAGGGAGAGATGGAAGGGGTGCCAAAGGGGAATTAGAGTGAAGGTGTAAAAGGTAAGGGGTGAAAAAGTTCCAAAAGGGAGAGAGTGAAGAGTGTTTTAATATGAGAGTGAAGAGTGTCAAAATTTTTGAGAGTGAAGAAATGTAAAGGGAGTGGAAATTTAAAAAATTCCAAGGGGTTAAAATAGAAAAATGAAAAAAATGCCAAGGTAGGGGAGTGAAGAGTGCAAAGGTTTTGGAGTGGATGGTGTCAAGGGTAGAGAAATGAAGAGTGCCAAGGTAGGGGTGAAGAGTGCCCAAGGGGGGTTTAAAGAAAAAGTGAAGGTTTTGGGTGAAGAAATGTCAAGGGTTTTGAGAGTGAAGAGTGTCAAGGTATTTAAATGGAAAAGGGTCAAGGTAGGGAGGAAGAGGCCCAAAGGTTTGTGAGTGAAGAGTGCCAAGGTAAAAGAGTGAAGGTGTTTAAAAGGGGAGGGTTGAAGAGTTTCCCCCCCCCAACCCCCCCCCCCCCATGAGAGTGAAGAGTGCCCAAAGGTTTGAGAGGGGGGGAGTGCCAAGGGAAGGGGAGGGAAGAGTGTCAAGGTAGAGGGGTGAAGAGTGCCAAAAGGGAGTGAGTTTAATTGTGCCCAAAGGGTTAGAGGATGAATAAACAAGGTAGAGAGTGAAGAAATGCCCAAAAAGGGAGAGAGGGAAGATCATTTTAAAGGGAGGACTGAAGAGTGCCAAGGGAAAGAAAGTGGGGAAAAGTGTTCAGGTAGAGACTAAAAAAGTGGGCAAGGGGAGAGGGTGAAGAGTGTTTAAGGTTTGAGAGTGATGTCTTTTGGGTTTTCGAAAAGGTGGATGGGGTAAGAATATTTAATGGGGGTTTGGTTAAATAAAGGTTTTTAAAATAACGGAAAGATGGGAAAGGAACCCAGCCCACCCGCCTCTTCTGCCCCCCTATCTTGTCTGATCAAAAAGTGCCCACCCGGGTAAAGGGGTTTTTTGAAATCCCGTATGGGGCATCCCGAATATGAAAAAAAGTCAATGATTACACAGGGGCGGTTTGGAGTGAGTCATCCCACTGGTTCACCCGGTTACTTTGGAACTTTGGGTTTCTAGGAAATGGTACTATATGAGGAAATCGGCGACGCTAAAGTATGTCGTCCGACAAAAACAACTTTTGCAAACTAGGTGGCAGGGTGTTACGGCTTGGGGTGATTCTTTACAGGGGGTGACTGGGCGGTTTTTTTTAGAAGTGAAAAAGGTGCCAAGGGAGTGAGTGAAGGTGCCAAAGGGAAGGAGTGAAGATCATCAAGATTGAGAGTGAAGGTGCCCCAAGGTAGAGATTGGGGAAAACTGTCAAAAGGTGAGAAATGTAAAGGGCCCAAAGGGAGAGAGTGAAGATCATCAAAGGGAGAGAGTGAAAATGTCAAGGGTAGAAAAGTGGGAAAAGGTTTCCCAAAGGGGAGAGTGAAGAGTGCCAAGGGGGAGTGAAAAATCATCAAAAAGGTGGGACCCGAAAAAGTGTCAAGGTAGGAGTGAAGGTGTAAGGTTTGAGAAATGAAGGTGTCAAGGTAGAGAGGGGAAAGGTTGGGAAGGTAGAGGTGAAAAAGTGTCATGGGTTTGAGATTGAAAGTGGCCCAAGGGAGAGAGTGAAGAGTGCCAAGGTAGGGAGTGAAGGGGTGTCAAGGTAGTGAGGTTTAAAAGTGCCAAGGGGTTTGGAGTGAAGAGTGTCAATGTAGGGAGTTTAAGGTTTCAAGGTAGAGAGGTGAAAAGGTTTTCAATGGGAGTGATGAAGAAATTTCCAAGGTAGAGAGGGGAAAAAGTGCCAAAAGGGATACGAGGGAAAAGTGCCCGGTTTTGGAAATGGGTGGGGGTGTCCCAAAATAGAGAGTGAAAAGTGCAGGTAGAGAGTGAAGAATGCCCAAGGGAAGTTAGTGAAGAGTGTAAAGGGAAAAAAGGAAAAGTGTCAAGGTGAGAGTGAAAAAGTGTCAAGGTAAAAGGGGTGAAGAGTGCAAGGTTTTGAGAGTGAAGAGTGTCAAGGTTTGAGAGTGAAGAGTGTCAAGGGGTTTGAGAGTGGAAAATCCCAAAGGGGAGTGAGGGGAAGAGTGCCAAAAGGGGAGAGGGTGAAGAGTTTTCAAAGGGAGAGATTGGGAAAAAGGCCAAGGTAGAGAGTGAAAAAGTGCCCCAAATTTTGAGAGTGGAAGAAATGCCCCCGGAAGAGAGTGGAAAAAAGGTTTTCAAAAGGGAGAGAGTGAAGAGTGCCAAAGGTAGGGGAGTGAAGAAATGCCAAAGGTTTAAAGGGGGGAGTGAAGATTTATCAAGGTAGGGGGTGAAAAAGTTTCCAAGGTAGAGAGTGAAGTTTATCAAGGGAGAGAATGGAAAAAGTGTCAAGGTAGAGAGTAAAGAGTGTTAAGGGAGAGGTGTGAGTGCCAAGGTTCAGAGTGAAAAAAAGGTCAACGTTTAGAGAAATGAGAGGCCAAAGTAGGGGAGTGAAGGTGCCAGGGGAGAAAATGAAAAGAATGGGCAAGGTAGGGGGAGTGAAGAGTGTCAAGGGAGCGAGTGGGAAAAGTTTCAAAGGGGAGGGGGTGAAGAGTTTCAAGGTATGGGGAGGAAAAGTGGGCAAAGGTTTTAGAGTGAAGGGGTGTCAAGGGAGGGGAGGAAAAAGTGTCAAGGTAGAGAAATGAAAAAGTGTCAAGGTAGCCAAATGAAGAGTTTCCAAGGTAGAGAGTAAAAAGTTTCAAGGTAAGAGTGAAGGGGTGTAAGGGGTTTGCGAGTGAAGAGCGTTTTCCCAAAGTTTGAGAGTGAAGAGTGTCAAGGGAGTGAGTTTAAGAGGGGTTTAAAGGTTAAAAGGAAATTTAAGGTTAAACAAGGGGTTTTGAAAAGTGAAGACTGTAAAGGGGAGAGAAATGAAAAGTGTCATGGGTTTGAGAGTGAAAAGATCCAAGGGTAGGAGTGAAGGTGTTGGTTTGAGAGGGGAAAAGTGTCAAGGTGGAGTGAAGAGTGTCAGGTAGAGAGTGAAGAGTGGGCATGGTGAGAAAATTTAAAAGTGTATTTGGTAGGGTGAAAAGTGCCAAGGTTAAAAGAGGGGAAAAAGGGGTCAAAAGGGGGAGACGGGTTTTTAAGGACCCATAATAAAAGTCAAAGGTTGGGGTGTTACTTTCGTGTAAGGAAAGACCGGTTTGGTGGGGGGGGTTGTACTAGTGGGTGGAGGTGGGTAGTAATTTGGGGGGTGGAGGGAGATAGTACCCGTGGGTGGGGGGGTGAGGTAGTATCAGTGGGCTGGAGGTTTGGGTTAAATTTCGGGTGGGTGGAAAGGGGAGGTTTAAAATACCCGTGGGTGGAGGGGAGGTTTGTCCGTGGGTGGAGGTGAGGTGTACGTGGGTGGGGTAGGGGGAAATACCCCTGGGTGGAGGTGGGTTAAATACCCGTTTGGGGGGAGGTGGGGTAGGGAAACAGTGGGGGGGTGGGGGAGGTTTTAAATGGGTGGAGGTGGGGGAGTATTAAAAAGGGTGGAGGTGGGGTTGTCACGTAGGGGGGGATTTGGGAAAGTAACGGATAATTTGGGGAAAATTTTGAGTAAAGGGGGTTTAATTTTGGGGGGAAATAGGTAGGAGGGGGGAAAACCCCCCTGTAGCAGGAAGGGGAGGCCAAAGGTTTGGTTGGGGTTTTACGGGCAGTGGTTTACCCCAAGGACACTAGGTTGGTTGGTTTTGACAGGTCAAATGGTGGCCACCCCGACACTCGGTAGGTAGGGATGACAGGTCAGTGGGGACACCCGACATTTATTAACTCTGCATAAAATCAAATAACAAAATAACTCCCCTCAATCTTCCCCTCCCTATGAACAATAAAATATAAAAAATAGAAATTTTCAATAACGGGGACAGTGAATATTACTATTCTACTCAAACACAGTTTATTATTAAGTCTTTGTACAATAATATATTTGGGAACAGGAGAACATTATTGTGTTTAGATGAATGGGATGGTAAGTATAAGCAGTGAGACAGGGAATGCAATCAACTTGACAAAAATGAATGTAACTTACAATATAATTCAGAGAACAGTTCACCACAGGAACTAAGCCACAGGTCCCAAGACCTACACAGCACGAGTACTGCTCCAAGCCAGTACTCTGCCCAATGTCTCCAACAGTCTCCTGCAGAGACTTCAGCAGCCTTCTCCGGAGCCTGCACCCTAGCAGCAGCTCCGCTCGAAGTCTCCTGCTCAGAGCTCTGCTCAAAGTCTCCCTGCTCAGCTGTTCCTTGGGCTTATATGGTGGTCCAAGCACCCCCCACAATGGTGTGTGCACCACGTGTTACGACCTGACTCCGGGATCTGACGCCAGCGACGAACAAAGGAGCTGAGACTTTAGCCGAAAAGGTGTGGCTGCTTAGCAACTTGCCAAGACAAGGTGACCATATAATTAGGTCTCCCTAGAGATCTCACAAGCCCAGCTGAACTACATCACAGGGTAGTATCAGTGGGTGGGGGTGGGGTAGTACCAGTTGGTGGAGGTGGCTAGTACCAGTGGGTGGAGGTGGGGTAGTATCAGTGGGTGGAGATGGGGTAGTATCAGTGGGTGCAGGTGTGGTAGTATCAGTGGGTGGAGGTGGGGTAGTACCAGTGGGTGGAGGTGGGGTAGTACCAGTGGGAGGAGGTGGGGGTAGTATCAGTGGGTGGAGGTGGGGTAGTACCAGTGGGTGGAGGTGGGGTAGTATGAGTGGGTGGAGGCGGGGGTAGTATCAGTGGGTGGAGGTGGGGTAGTATCAGTGGGTGGAGGTGGGGTAGTACCAGTGGGTGGAGGTGGCTAGTACCAGTGGGTGGAGGTGGGATAGTATCAGTGGGTGGAGGTGGGGGTAGTATCAGTGGGTGGAGGTGTGGTAGTATCAGTGGGGTGGAGGTGGGGGTAGTATCAGTGGGTGGAGGTGGGGTAGTACCAGTGGGTGGAGGTGGGGTAGTATCAGTGGGTGGATGTGGGGTAGTACCAGTGGGTGGAGGTGGGGTAGTACCAGTGGTTGGAGGTGGGGTAGTACCAATGGGTGGAGGTGGCTAGTACCAGTGGGTGGAGGTGGGGAAGTATCAGTGGGTGGAGGTGGGGGGTAGTTTTGTGGGTGGAGGTGTGGGAGTTTCATTGGGTGGAGGTGAGGTAGAATCAGTGGGGGTGGAGGGGGGGGGTAGTGCCAAGGGGTGGGAGGGGGGGGTTTGTACCGTGGGTGGGGGGGGGTTAGATCAGGGGCGGGAAAAGGTAGGGTGGTTTTTAATGGGTGGAGGTGGGGTAGTTCCAGTGGGTGGAGTTGGGGGAGTCCAGTGATGAAGGTGGGGTAGAAACAGTGGGGGAGGGGGGGTTTAGTACCGTGGGTTTAGGTTTTGGGGTTTTAAAAACCAGAGGGTGGAGGGGGGGAAGTATCGTGGGGGGGAGGTGGGGTGGATCAGTGGGTGGGGGTAGGGTAATATCGGGGTCGTTGGTGGGGGGGGGGTTGGCCGTGGGTTAAGGGGGTTTTAGTACCATTGGGGAAGGGGTTTGGGTTTTGTACCGGGGGGGTTGGAGGGGGGGTTGGGCCCAGTGGGAAGAGGTGGGGGTAGTCCCCAGGGGTGGTTGGGGGGGTATACAAGTGGGTGGAGTTTGGGGGGTTTATCAGTGGGCGGGGGGGGGAAAAATTTTCATGGGTGGAGGGGGGGGTAGTACCAGTGGATGGGGTGAGGGCATTTATCAGTGGTGGGGGGTGAGGACGTACCATTGGAGGGGGTTTGGGGGCCCGGGGTACCGTGGGGTTCCCTTGAGGGCATTTTACAGTGGGGGGGGTTTTGGAGGGCGTCCCAGTGGGTAAAAGGGTGGGGGCCCAGTATTAAAAGGGGGTGGAGGTGAGGCAGTACCCGTGGAGGAGGAAAGGGCAGTCCCAGTGAGTGGACATGAGGGGCATTTCCAGTGGGTGGGGTTTTGGGGGCAGAAATCGGGTTGGTGGAGGTGGGGCGTATCAGTGGGGGAGGAAAAAGGGCAGTCCCGTGAGGGGAAATTTGGGGAGAAAAAGTGAGTGGAGGGGGAGGCTTTTCCCGTGAGTGGAGGTGAGGGCAGTCCCCAGTGAGTGGAGGTGAGGGCAGTACAAGGGGAGTGGAGGTGGGGGCATTTCCCGGGGGGGTGGAGGCGGGGCCATTTCCCAGTGAGTGGGGGGTAAAGGGCCAAGGTAACAGTGAGTAAAAGGTGAGTTTTAGTACCAGTGGGTGGGGGTTTGGGGGGTAGTACCAGTGGGTGGAGGTGGGGTAGTACCAGTGGGTGGAGGTGGTTTTATTACCGTGGGGGGGAGGTGGGGTAGTAAAAGTAGGTCCCAACTGGGGGTTACCCGTGGGTGGGGGGGGGTCGTACCAGTGGGTGGGGTTTGGGGATTTTTCCGGTGGGTAAAGGGGGGGCGTCCCAGGGGGGGTGGGGTGATTTTAGTACCGGGGTGGGGGGGGGGCAGTACCAGTGAGAGGGGTGAGAGCAGTACCAGGGGGAGGTTTGTGGGGGCCCAGTCCCCGTAGGTGGAGGGGGAGGGCAGTACCAGTAGGTGGAGGTGGGTAGTCCCAGTGGGGTAGGTGAGGACGTGCCAGGGGGTTTGGAGGGTGCGGTTTTCCCAGGGGATGGAGGTAGGGCCCAGTATCAGTTGGTGGGGTGGGGCAGTACCAGTGGGGGGGGGGTTTGGGGGCAGAAACCGGTAGGTGGAGATGAGACCCAGAAACCAGGGGGAAAAGAGGTGAGGGCAGAAAAAATTGGTGGAGGTGGGGCAATCCCAGTGGGTGGAGGGGGGGTTAGTCCGTGGATGGGGTAAAGGGCAGTATCAGGGGGGTTTGGGTGAGGACAGAAACCAGGGGATGGGGGTTTTAAGGGTAGTACCAGTGAGTTAAACGTGAGGGCAGTATCAGTGCGTGGAGGTGGGGCCCAGTACCAGTGGATGGGGAAAGGGGGTTAAGTCCCAGTGGGGGGAAAGTGGGGGGCAGTACCAGTGGGTGGAGGTGAGGACATTTTACAATTGAGTGGAGGTAGGGGCGTACAGTGAGTAAAGGTGAGGGCTTTTAAAAGTGGTGGGGGTTTGAGGGAAATTTCCCAGTGAGGGGAGGAGAGGGCAGTACCAGTGAGTGGGGGTGAGGAAAGTACCAGGGTGGAGGTGGGGCATTTTACCAGTGAGTTTTGGTGAGGGAAGTCCCAGTGAGTGTAGGGGGGGGCGTACCGTGGGGGAGGAGAGGGCATTTCCAAGTGAGGGGGTTTTTGGGGGGCTTAAAAGGAGTGAGGTGGGGGCCCATTTCAATTGGTGGAGGGGGAGGGCAGTTTCAGTGAGGGGAAAGGGGTAGGGCAGTCCCAGTGAGTGGAGGGGAGGGTAGAAACAGTGAGGGGGAGGTGAGGGCCTTTCCCAGTGGTGGACGTGAGGGCATTTCCAAGTGAGGGGGAAGGGGAGGGCGTCCCAGTGAGTGGACGTGAGGGCAGTACAAGTAAAGTGGAGGTGAGGGCAGTACCAGTGGTGGAGGTGAGGGCAGTCCCCAGTAAGTGGAGGTGGGGGAAAGTACCAGTGGGTGGGGGGATGGGCCCATTAAAAGTGAGTGGAGGTGGGGCAGTACAAGTGAGGGGAAGGGGGAGGGCAGTAAAAGTGAGTGGGGTGGGGGGCAGTACCAGTGAGTGGAGGAAACGGGGCAGAAACCAGTGAGTGGAGGTGGGGGGCATTTCCGGGGAAATGGGGGGTGAGGGCAAGCCCGGGGGTTTAGGTGGGGCCGGGTACCAGTGAGTGTAGGTGGGGCCCCAAGACCGTGAGAGGAGGAGAGGGGCCAGTACAAGTGGGGTGGGGGTTTGAGGGCGTACAAGTGAGTGAAGGTGGGGGGGCTTTCCCAATTGAGTGGAGGTGAGGGCGTCCCAGTGAGTGGAGTGAGGGCTTACCAGGGGTGGACTTTTGAGGGCAGTACAGTGAGTGGAGGTGAGGGCAGTACCGTGAGTTTAGGTGGGGCGTTCCGTGATTTGTTTTTGAGGGCAGTCCCAAGGTGAAGAGGAAGGAGGAGGGGCATTTACAAGTGGGGTGGGGGGTGAGGGCCAGTACAAGTGAGTAAAGGGTTTGGGGGCAGTCCCTTTGAGTGGGGTGAGGGCATTTCCATTTTAAAGGGGGACGTGGGGGGCGTCCCAGTGAGTGGGTGGGGGGGGGCATTTTACAAGTGCAGTGGAGGTGGGGCCCATTTTCCCCCCCAGTGAGGGGGAGGTGAGGGTAGTCCCAGTGGGTGAAGGTGAGTGGCGTAGTACCAATGAGTAAAGGGTGAGGGCAGTCCCAGTGAGTGGGGGTGAGGGCAGTACAAGGGTTGGAGTGAGGGCAGTCCCCGTGAGTGAGGTGAGGGCAGTACAAGTGAGTGGACTTTAGGGCGGGTTCCCAGTAAAGTGGAGGTGGGGGACATTTCCAGTGAGTGGGGTGAGGGCGTACAGTGGGTGGGGGTGAGGGAAAGTACCAGTGTGAGAAGGTGGGGCAGAAACCAATGGTGAAGGTAAAGGCAGTACCAGTGAGTGGGGTTGAAGGCAGTCCCGGGTGAGTGGGGGTAAAGGGAGAAACCGTGAGTGGAGGTAAAGGGCCAGTCAGTGAGGGAGGTAAAGGGCAGTACCAGTGAGTGGAGGTAAAGGGCCCAGTAAAAGTGAGGGGGAGGTAAAGGGATTTCCAGTGGTGGGGGGTTTAAAGGGCCCAGTACCAGTGAGTGGAGGTAAAGGCATTTCCGTGAGTGGGGGTTTGGGGGGGGGGGGGGCCCGTACCTTTGGTGGAGGTAAAGGCAGTCCCATTTGAGTGGAGGTAAAAGGCAGTACCAGTGGTGGAGGTGAAGGATTACCAGTGAGTGGGGGTTTGGGGGATTTTACCGGAGTGGAGGTGAAGGCAGTACCAGGGGTTTGGAGGTGAAGGCAGTACCATTTGAGTGGGGGTTTGAGGCAGTACCGTGAGTGGAGGTAAAGGGCATTCCAGTGGGGGGGAGGTGAGGAAAGGGTACAGTGAGGGGAAGGTGGGGCGTACCAGTGAGTGGAGGTAAAGGCTTTACCTGTGATGGAGGGGGAGGCATTTCCCGGGGTGAGGGAGGTAAAGGCATTACCAGTGAGTGGGGTGAGGAAGTACCAGTAAAGTGGAGGTGGGGGTTTTTCCCAATTTGAGGGAGGTAAAGGCCCTTTAAACAGTGAGTGGAGGTGGGCAGTTCCCAGTGAGTGGAGGTGAGGCAGTACCTTTGAGTGGAGGTGAAGGCTTCCCAGTGAGTGGAGGGAGGCGAAGTACCGTGGTGGAGGTGAAGGGGAAAAGGTACCAGTGATTGGAGGTGGGGGCCCAATTTAACAGTAAATTGGGGGGAAAGGGGCATTCCCAGGGGTTTTGGGGGTGGGGCCCAGTCCCAGTGAGTGGAGGTTGAAGGCTTTTCCCAGTGAGTGGAGGTGAGGCAGAAAAACCAGTGAGTGGAGGTGAAGGCAGTACCAGTGAGTGGAGGTGAGGCAGTACCAGGGAGTGGAGGTGAAGGGATGGTTTAAAGGGACAGTACTCGAAATACTTCTCTAAAATCCATCATCTTTCTACAACCCTTCGAAACCTTGACCTGGAAAACTCTCTGCAACACTCCCCCTGAGTGGCATTTAACACGAGCAGCTGTGCTTTACTGCAGTTGGGTCATTTTTACAATTTACAAAAGAGCAAATTTGTATCCCTTCTCTCTGTCCACCAGTAAGCTGTTTCCCAATCCTCCTGATTAGGTTTTTAATGCTTTTTTGCGAAAAATCAATCACTAGAGTGTTTTGCGTTTTAAAACCCTTGGTAGTAGGGTTCCCCAAATTGCCAAAGTTATACAATAAATAAAAAAAAAATTTAAAAAAATAAAAAAAAATATTTGAAATTTATATTTTAATATTTTTTTATATATATTATATATATTTATATTTATTTTTATATTTATATAATATATAATATTCATATGTGTGTGTGTGGGTGTGTGTGTGTGTGTGTGTGTTTTGTGTGTGGGGTGTTGGTTTTGGTGTGTTTTGTGTGTGTGTGTGTGTGTGTGTGTGTTTTTTGTGTGTGTGTGTTTTAGGGATGTGTGTGTGTGTTTTGTTTGTGTGCGGATGTGTTGAGAAATCCCCTTGTTGTACTCCCCTAGTTGGGGTTTTGCGGGGTGAGTCATAACCCCGGGTTCCCCCCTCTTCACTTGTGTACGGGGCCCCTCCCCCTTAAACGCGAGCCTTTATCATCCCTCTCTTTTTAAAGCGTGTATGGACCCCTGCCTTTTTTACATCGCTTCCAAAAATTTTCCCAAACTCTAAATACTCTGTAAAAAGAAGAAACACTTCCAAAATTCCCTGGATTCCCCTGTGTTTTTCCCAATTTCCCAAATTTGGGCCCCCTTTTTGTTGCCCCTTTTAGGGAAAAAATCTTGTTTTTGTCCACCTTTTTAAATTTCCCCTCTCAGTATTTTATATTTCGTTATCATTTTCCCCCCAATCTGTCCTTTTCTCCGGGTTGTCCTAAGGTCGTTTTCTTTAACCTCTCCTCGTGGGGACATACCCTTTTAGTCGGGGAATTGGGTCTTGTTGAAAAACCTTGCACTTTCTCTAGTTTCTTTACGTGCTTGGCTAGGTGTGGGTTCCAAACTGGCGCTGCATACTCCAATATGTGCTTAACGTACACAGTGTACAGGATCCTGAACGATTCTTTATTAAGATGTCGGAATACTGTTCTTAGGTTTGCTAGGCGCCCATATGCTGCAGCAGTTATTTGGTTGATGTGTGCCTCAAATGTGCCTGGTGTTACATTCACCCCAAGATCATTTTCCTTGAGTGAGGTTTGTAGTCTCTGGCCCCCTAGCCTGCACTCCGTCTGCGGTCTTCTTTGCTCTTCCCCAATCTTCACGACTTTGCACTTGGTGGGGTTTAACTCCAGGAGCCATTTGCTGGACCAGGTCTGCAGCCTGTCCAGATCTCTTTGTAGTTCTGCCTGGTCTTCGTCCGAATGAATTCTTCTCATCAACTTCACATCATCTGCAAACAGGGACACTTCGGAGTCTATTCCTTCCGTCATGTCATTCACAAATACCAGTAACAGCACTGGTCCTAGGACTGACCCTTGTGGGACCTCACTCGTCACAGGTGCCCACTTAGACTCCTCGCCACGTATCATGACTCGCTGCTGACTTCCTGACAAGTATTCCCTGATCCATTGTAGTGCCTTCCCTGTTATCCCTGCCTTGTGTGTGTGTGTGTGTGTGTGTGTGTGTGTGTGTGTGTGTGTGTGTGTGTGTGTGTGTGTGTGTGTGTGTGTGTGTGTAGATATAACAATAAAAAACTAGAAAATAGATAAAACACTTTTTAACTATAAAATAAACAATCTACAATATATTAGCAATTGATTTACACATTTTTAAGAGTCCTAATTAATCTGCGCTGGTTATTGTGGCTTCAAGTGTATTGATCACACGAGGGTCACCAGGCTGCAGGTCACCTGGTCACCACCAAGGGATAATACTGTTATCTTAAATATGCTGGTATATACTAAGGTATATCCTACTTCCCCCTGTAATGTTGCTCTCAGTAGACACACGTAGAGAGATATACTTACCAGGATATACACAATGTTAATAATTAATCTAAATCTTTTTGCATTCAATTATTTTCTCATTGAAAGAAAATGACATTTTTTTTTCTCTGCGGAAAACTTCGAGTAATTTACATAGATTTCTTTCTTTTATGATTTTCTTTCAATGGAAATGAATTTGAACTCAAAAATAAATCGGTCTCCCTTTGTTAGGCTGAACGGCCATCGACTTATAAAAAGGCCATTAAAAAGGTCATTAGGCCAGCCTTTATAGACTAGACTAGACTTACTTTCATAAGAACCCGTTGTTGGGAAGTGGAACCTGGAGAAGAGCAGTGTGGGGAGAAGAAAGGCTACAGGAAAAAGAAAAAGAGTAGGAGTTGGAGCCAGCAGCAAGGTGTTGCTTTACTCCCAGATGTTCATGTCAGGTGGAGCTCAGTTCATGTCAGATGGAGCTCAGTTCATGTCAGGTGGAGCTCAGTTCATGTCAGGTGGAGCTCTGTTCATGTCAGGTGGAGCTCAGTTCATGTCAGGTGGAGCCAGGAGGACAGAGGACTGGGTTAGGGTGGGAGTGGCGGACACCTAGCGGACATTGGACAAGGCTCATTGTCAGATGGTACACATTGCATGGGTATGATGGTGACATGGCGAGCATGGGGAAGACTGTGTTATAAGACCATGGTGGTACTGGCAAAGAAAAACAAGACGCTGGTAAAAGTCCTCCTGTCAAGGGAAGACAGTGGCTTAGTTATAGGGCTAAGTATATAGAGGGCCAGCCTTTATGTTAGTTAATGAGGTTTACAACCTGTCTACCGCACGAGGGTCATGAGATTGATTGCATGTAAACTTTTCACCACCAGACATGATACTTTAATAGCTAAAATGGATTCAAGGCAAACTCTCAACATATATACGCTGAAAGAAATACACCCCTCAGAGTATATATCCTGTGCCTTTATGTAGGTTATTTGGGTTTAATACCTGTCGACTACACTAGCATCATTAAGGCTGCATAGTAACCTTTTCACTACCAATGGAATATACTTTAATCCCAAATATGAGGATATTTGGTTTAAAGAAAATTGAACTTTCTCCATACCACAGACTGCTTAAACCGTAAGATCCTTCGTTGGTTCAGCAGGAATCTACAGATCATGTATCATAAATTTTTCACATGCAGCAAGCAGCTCCATTTATGGATTTATTCAGATTATTATTATTATTATAATAAAAAAGAAGCGCTAAGCCACAAGGGCTATACAGCGGGATTTATTCAGAAAGTTGCTGTGTTTACTCAGACCTTCGATCAAGAACCAGCATTTAAAACACTTGAAACCAAACCTCACTTCAGCTCCTCTTCCCACATTACCTAACTTTGAGAAAGCTTTTTACTTGACAACAGACTCTAGTCCCTTTGGAAAAGATGCTTTACTAAGGCAAAAGACTCTCCAAGTACAATCCTGTCGCATTTGCAAGACGAGTCTTAACTAAAGCTGAACATAATTACTCAGTTACTAAACAGGAAGCATTAACCATTGTGTGGGCTCTGAATCATTTTCGAAACATCATTTATCAGTATCCACTCCATGATCTTGATAGATCATCCACCACAAGTCTCTACACTGTAGAATCAACAACCAACTGGACGTTGGGTGAGATGGTCTTTGACTCTCCAGGAGTTTAATCCACCTGCTCGCTTGCCTGGCAACTGAATGTGGTTGTTGCTGCTACACTGCCTCGTCATTGGATTCTCCTTTTACAGCCGAAGACGTTAAACGTGCTCAATGAAGAGATTCATGTGATCTAGTGTGATTAAGCTCCTGAACAAAGGGTACTACTTACCAGTTAAGTCACAAGTACGAATCAGTATTGAGTAATGAACGGTTTATACAGAGTTGCTTCTCTTACAAGACCAGTCGCTGTTCAACACCATGTAAACCTAACATCACCGCTGAGAACACCTGGGACACTTCTGCTACAAGTGTATCCCACATCCCAGTCACCAGTACACTCAGGATGTCAAAGTCAATCCAGTACATCAGGATGTTAAAGTCAACAAACTACACTCAGGATGTCACATTCAACCCACTACACCAGGATGTCAGAGTCAACCCACTACACTCAGGATGTCAGAGTCAACCCAGTACACTCAGGACGTCCCAGTCAACCCACAACACTCAGGACGTCCCAGTCCACCCAGTACACTCAGGATGTCAAAGTCAATCCAGTACACTCAGGATGTTAAAGTCAACAAACTACACTCAGGATGTCAGAGTCAACCCAGTACACTCAGGATGTCACAATCAACCCAATACACTCAGGATTTCAGAGTCAACCCACTACACTCAGGATGTTAGAGTCAACCTAATGCATTCAGGATGTCACGGTCAACCCACTACACTCAGGATGTCACATTCAACTCACTACACTCAGGATGTCACAGTCAACCCACTACACTCAGGATGTCACAGTCAACCCAGTCCACTCAGAATGTAACAGTCAACCCACTATGCTCAGGATGACAGAGTCAACCTAGTACACTCAGGACGTCACAGTCAACCCAGTAAACTCCAGGATCTACCAGTCAACCCAGTACACTCCAGGATCTACCAGTCAACCCAGTACTCTCCAGGATCTACCAGTCAACCCAGTACACTCCAGGATCTAATAGTCAACCCAGTACACTCCATGACCTAACAGTCAATCCAGTACACTCCAGGATCTATAATCAACCCAGTGCACTCCAGGATCTAATAGTCAACCAGTACACTCCAGGATCTAACAGCCAACCCAGTACACTCCAGGATCTAACAGTCAATCCAGAACACTCCAGGATCTAACAGTCAACCCAGTACACTCCAGGATCTAATAGTCAACCCAGTACACTTCAGAATCTAACAGTCAACCCAGTACACTCAAGAATCTAACAGTCATCCCAGTACACTCTAGGATCTATCAGTCACCCAGTACACTCCAGGATCTAACAGTCAACCCAGTACACTCCAGGATCTAACAGTCATCCCAGTGCACTCTAGGATCTATCAGTCAACCCAGCACACTCCAGAATCTAACAGTCATCCCAGTACACTCTAGGATCTATCAGTCAACCCAGTACACTCCAGGATCTAACAGTCAACCCAGTACACTTCAGGATCTAGCAGTCAACCCAGTACACTCCAGAATCTAACAGTCATCCCACTACACTCTAGGATCTATCAGTCAACCCAGTACACTCCAGGATCTAACAGTCATCCCAGTACACTCTAGGATCTATCAGTCAACCCAGTACACTTCAGGATCTAACAGTCATCCCAGTACACTCTAGGATCTATCAGTCAACCCAGTACACTTCAGGATCTAACAGTCAACCCAGTACACTTCAGGATCTACCAGCCAACCCAGTACACTCCAGGATCAAACAGTCAACCCAGTACACTTCAGGATCTAACACTCAACCCAGTACACTTCAGGATCTAACAGTCAACCCAGTACACTCCAGGGTCTAACAGTCATCCTAGTACACTCTAGGATCTATCAGTCAACCCAGTACACTTCAGGATCTAACAGTCAACCCAGTACACTCCAAAATCTAACAGTCAACCCAGTACACTTCAGGATCTAACAGTCAACCCAGTACACTTCAGAATCTAACAGTCAACCCAGTACACTTTAGAATCTAACAGTCAACCCAGTACACTCCAGCATCTAACAGTCAACCCAGTACACTTCAGAATCTAACAGTCAACCCAGTACACTCCAGAATCTAACAGTCAACCCAGTACACTTCAGGATCTAACAGTCAACCCAGTACACTCCAGGGTCTAACAGTCATCCTAGTACACTCTAGGATCTATCAGTCAACCCAGTACACTTCAGGATCTAACAGTCAACCCAGTACACTCCAAAATCTAACAGTCAACCCAGTACACTTCAGGATCTAACAGTCAACCCAGTACACTTTAGAATCTAACAGTCAACCCAGGACACTCCAGCATCTAACAGTCAACCCAGTACACTTCAGAATCTAACAGTCAACCCAGTACATCACTCAGAATCTAACAGTCAACCCAGTACACTTCAGGATCTAACAGTCAACCCAGTACACTCCAGAATCTAACAGTCAACCCAGTACACTTCAGGATCTAACAGTCAACCCAGTACACTTCAGAATCTAACAGTCAACCCAGTACACTCCAGGATCTAACAGTCAACCCAGTACACTTCAGGATCTAACAGTCAACCAAGTACACTTCAGAATCTAACAGTCAACCAAGTACACTCCAGGATCTAACAGTCAACCCAGTACACTTCAGGATCTAACAGTCAACCCAGTACACTTCAGGATCTAACAGGGTCGTTCCCGACAGTAAATCTGCCAAAACAACTTAACGATCTCATCCAACCCCATAAATTTACCAATAAAAGTATTCGATGGAATCATTTGTGTTGATCCAGTCATATGGTGGTTGATGGTCCAGTCGTATGCAGGTTGTGTGCACAGTCATATGTAGGTTGCGGGCCCAGTCATATGCAGTTTGCGGGAATAGACGTATGCAGGCTGCAGGCACAGTCGTATGCAGGTTGCGGGCACAGTCGTATGCAGGTTGCGGGCACAGTCGTATGCAGGTTGCGGGCACAGTCGTATGCAGGCTGCAGGCACAGTCGTATGCAGGTTGCGGGCACAGTCGTATGCAGGTTGCGGGCACAGTAGTATGCAGGCTGCAGGCACAGTCGTATGCAGGTTGCGGGTGATTTGATACATTCCTCTTCGAACAGAATCTTTAGACAACTTCTGGAGTGTCAGTGTAGGTGATTCTCAGAGTTCCTTAAGAAGGGACACAGACTGTCAAGGTATCGGTAACCTTGAGGAGCGTCTCTCAGCAACCTGACTGCCAGATTAACACTTTAAATTATTCTTCAGCACCATGATAAATAATTTATCACCATAAGCATAGCATTACACTGCACACAGAAGATAAATATAACATTAAACGTATGCAAAATCGATAATTTGATGAATTACCCACATGTGCGACACCTGGGTGACTTTATTAGAAGACATTTCTCCAACCAATGACATTATCAATCCAGAGGTTATTAACTGGAGACAGTAAAAGTAGAGGTAATAAGTCCCTCAGCTCCTGTTTCTACACCTTCTAGGATGAGGGACTGGACTACCTCTTCTACCATTTCCATTAAATATGCTTAATAATGAACTATAAAGCCTCTGGTTGGAAAAATCTTCAAAATAAAGATACCCACGGGTTTAATATGTCTAATTCACCAAAAAGAGATACAGCAAACACAACACCGTAAGATGCAAGTGGACTAAGACCTAACTACGAGTATTTTTGTTAATTCAGCTTGAACGGAGATCTAAGTGTGTTTATGACAGCTGTCAGGTGCGAGGTAGAGCGGCACAAGTGAGTTGGAGAGGGCTTCGTCCACAAAGAGGCTGAACGTTTTCCAACGAACTGCTGTTTATGGATTTCTTCCTAATGTATGCAAGCTTGTTCATAAAAAAAAAGTATTTGTTATTCTAATTAAGGTTATCTTAGGTTAACAATATTTACAATGATAGTGCACGAACTGCATTACCTCTGGAAGTGCTGGATATGTGGTAGCACCTCCCAGTGATGGTATCCCCAAGCACTGGTAGTACTGGATATGTGGTAGCACCTCACAGTGATGGTATCCCCAAGCACTGGTAGTACTGGATATGTGGTAGCACCTCACAGTGATGGTATCCCCAAGCACTGGTAGTACTGGATATGTGGTAGCACCTCAACAGTGATGGTATTCCCAAGCACTGGTAGTGCTGGATATGTGGTAGCACCTCACAGTGATGGTATCCCCAAGCACTGGTAGTGCTGGATACGGTAGCACCTCACAGTGATGGTATCCCCAAGCACTGGTAGTGCTGGATTTGTGGTAGCACCTCATAGTGATGGTATCCCCAAGCACTGGTAGTGCTGGATATGTGGTAGCACCTCACAGTGATGGTATCCCCAAGCACTGGTAGTGCTGGATATGTGGTAGCACCTCATAGTGATGGTATCCCAAGCACTGGTAGTGCTGGATATGTGGTAGCACCTCACAGTGATGTATCCCCAAGCACTGGTAGTGCTGGATATGTGGTAGCACCTCACAGTGATAGTATCCCCAAGCACTGGTAGTGGTGGATATGTGGTAGCACCTCACAGTGATGGTATCCCCAAGCACTTGTAGTGCTGGATATGTGGTAGCACCTCACAGTGATGGTATCCCCAAGCACTGGTAGTGCTGGATATGGTAGCAACTCACAGTGATGGTATCCCCAAGCACTGGTAGTGCTGGATATTGTAGCAACTCACAGTGATGGTATCCCCAAGCACTGGTAGTGCTGGATATGGTAGCACCTCACAGTGATGGTATCCCCAAACACTGGTAGTGCTGGATATGGTAGCAATTCACAGTGATGGTATCCCCAAGCACTGGTAGTGCTGGATATGGTAGCAATTCACAGTGATGGTATCCCAAGCACTGTAGTGCTGGATATATGGTAGCACCTCACAGTGATGGTATCCCCAAGCACTGGTAGTGCTGGATATGGTAGCAACTCACAGTGATGGTATCCCCAAGCACTGGTAGTGCTGGATATATGGTAGCACCTCACAGTGATGGTATCCCCAAACACTGGTAGTGCTGGATATATGGTAGCATCTCACATTGATAGTATCCCCAAGCACTGGTATTGCTGGATATATGGTAGCACCTCACAGTGATGGTATCCCCAAGCACTGGTAGTGCTGGATATGGTAGCAACTCACAGTGATGGTATCCCCAAGCACTGGTAGTGCTGGATATATGGTAGCACCTCACAGTGATAGTATCCCCAAGCACTGGTAGTGCTGGATATGGTAGCAACTCACAGTGATGGTATCCCCAAGCACTGGTATGTGCTGGATATATGGTAGCACTCACAGTGATGGTATCCCCAAACACTGGTAGTGCTGGATATATGGTAGCATCTCACAGTGATAGTATCCCCAAGCACTGGTATTGCTGGATGTATGGTAGCACCTCACAGTGATGGTATCCCCAAAGCACTGGTATGCTGGATATATGGTAGCACCTCACAGTGATGGTATCCCCAAGCACTGGTAGTGCTGGATATGGTAGCAACTCACAGTGTTAGTATCCCCAAGCTCTGGTAGTGCTGGATATATGGTAGCACCTCACAGTGATGGTATCCCCAAGCACTGGTAGTGCTGGATATATGGTAGCACCTCACAGTGATGGTATCTCCCGGCCGGGGGTATGGTTTGTTTGCAATCGTGTCATTATGATTTCTTGAGTCATGGTATCCCCAAGCACTGGTAGTGCTGGATATATGGTAGCACCTCACAGTGATGGTATCCCCAAGCACTGGTAGTGCTGGATATATGGTTAGCACCTCACAGTGATGGTATCCCCAAGCACTGGTAGTGCTGGATATATGGTAGCACCTCACAGTGATGGTATCCCCAAGCACTGGTAGTGCTGGATATGGTAGCACCTCACAGTGATGGTATCCCCAAGCACTTTGTTGAAGTACTAGGACGCATTAAAAGGAATTTGTAAATCACTTAAATGGTAATGATGGAAATATAGATCTTAAGACAACATCTTTCTCATCTCTCTAATTCCCTTCTTTTCACGCTACCTCACACAGGATAAGTTGTGAGGGGTTGCATTGTAAACTCACCTCTAATTTGCAATAATTATATCACCGTAAACTCCACGGTGACGTAGAGACCTAAATTTTCATCTTTTCATTGCTTGAGCACCACAAATTTTTCTCACCGTCGCCTAACCTGAGTCTAATCGCAGTTGTATGTTTTCAGGTAAGCTGAAGAGTGGGGTCCGCCTGTCTTCTCACGTGAGTAATTGCGACCTCTTTTAGTATCCATCATGGCACCCTTTGTTTACAAATAGCGCTAGTGTTTACAGATGGCGCTGATGTTTTACAGATGGCGCTGGTGGTGTTTATAGATACAGATGATGATGACGATCGCAGGATAGCGCTGGTGTTTACTGATGATGCTGGTCTTTAAAGATGGTGCTAGTGTTCGAGAGATGGTGTAAGTGTTCAAGAGATGGTGCTAGTGTTCGAGAGATGGTGCTTTGTGTTGTAACAGTTGTAGCAAGTGTTTACGGTTTGCAGATGATGTTGTTGGTTAGATGGTGCTTGCTGTTCGCTACAGATGTTGTTGCTATTAGTTACAGACGGTGCTTCTAGTGGTTGCATATACTGCTATTGTTGGGTATAAATGGTGATATTGTTTGTTGTAGATGGTATTGATGTTTACAGATGGCGCTGATGTTGTTTACAGATGGTGCTGGTGGTTGTTTACAGGTGGTGCTAGTGTTTACAGATGGCGTGGTGGTATTTACAGATGCGCTGGTGGTGCTGACTAGAGGGTGCTTGTGCTATTGACAGATGGCACTGGTGGTGTTGATAGATGGGCTGGTGGTGTTGACAGAGGGTACTTGTAGTGTTGACAGATGGCACTGGTGGTGTTGACAGATGGCACTGGTGGTGTTGACAGATGGCGCTGGTGGTGTTGACAGATGGCGCTGGTGGTGTTGACAGATGACACTGGTGGTGTTGACAGATGGCACTGGTGGTGTTGACAGATGACGCTGGTGGTGTTGACAGATGGCGCTGTTGGTGTTGACAGATGGCGCTGGTGTTGACAGATGGCGCTGGTGGTAATGACAGATGGCGCTGGTGGTGTTGACAGATGGCGCTGGTGTTGACAAATGGCATTAGTGATGATGACAGATGGTGCTTGTGGTGTTGACAGATGGTGCTGACAGATGGCGCTAATGGTGTCAAGAAGCTACGAAACACTAAGTTTCTCGTAACCACCTGAGTGTTATTACTTAAGCAGCAAACACATAAGTTGGGGAATCGGCGAAGCTAATTTACTGTTTTATAAATTCTGATGCCTTATTACGCGTCAGGTGTTATTTATGGCCTTGAGTAATGGTAGTTGGTAAACGAATTGCAGGGGTGTGGGAGCTGCGGGTGGTGGTAGGTGGTGGTGATAGTATTTGAGTAGTGGTGGTGATGGTGGTGTGGTGGCAGAAGCCCAAAATTCTCAGCCTCATCTGGGAGAAAGAATTTAATGGCGCTCTGGGATGCTTTGGCTCAATTTGGATTGTATCATGCCTGGGGGATGAGGAGGTTTGCTCCTTTTCTCTCATCTCAGGAGAGGGGAGACAGAAGGAGGGAGATAGAGACAGACAGAGGGAGGGTGAGAGAGAGTTGTTTCTCATTGAACTCCCCAGGATTACCTCTCCACTGTCTCCAGTTGTCGCCTCTATACTGGACTGCAGAAGACAGGCCCAAGCTTTCCGACCCAAAGGAGATACACAAACATTGCACGTGTTTTTCTTGTTTAGAAGATCAGTGAAAGTTGTTTGCCCAAACAATGCATCAAACAAAATGTTTAAAGTGATATTCTAACTTTTAATATACAAATATTTTTTTTTTAATTTAATGAATAATTTTTTTTTCAATGAGAAAATCTTTGATAAAAATATTGATTTTATAAACCGTCTAAATAACGTATTAGAGAAAGTTTTTTCAGTTAAAAAAAAAAAAAGAATATTTCTCGTGACACAAAAAAAATAAGATGCAGAAATAATTTGTTTACGCAAGTGAGAATAACGGAAGTTATTCCACGAAGTTATGTGATTTTATTTCAGAAAAATAAAAAATCGAGAGGAAAAAATCAGTAAGCAATTTCGCTTAGCCTTTCATCCCCCCTCTCTCTCTGTCTCTCTCTACGTATCTCCCCCCTCCCTCCCTCTCTCTCTCTCTCCCTCCCTCCTCTCCACTGATCACACGACCTCTGCACTCAATTGAATTCCAAAGGTTTCCCCTCCGTCCCTCAGCTTCCCTTAAGGGATCTCGGTATGAAAAAAAAACTTTCTTGTGTTTTATTGCCTTACAGTCTTCCATTTAATTAAATTTTTTAAAGCGTGATTTTCTGGTGGAAGCTTCCCGGGAGGCTTTACCAGAGTTGAAAAGTCATGATCCATGGGAGGGTTGGAACCCCGGGAAAAACTGCACCAGCTGCTGCTCTTTACACTGTCCACAGGTGCTGCTCACCTGCGTGTCTTAGCCTGAGCAAGGTGTTAAGAGGCACCTAACTTTCCCCCGTCTTCTAATAACATGTTCATTTTCCCACTGTAATCTACATCTCCATAATTACTATTCATTTGCTTTGTTCCGTAGAAGTGTGAGAGGTGTGAGCGTAGCTCACACTTTTTACAACACAGTTGTCCGCAAACATTAATTAAGTTATACCATGAATTAGGAAAGATCCTGGACTTCACCTTACGAAACAGAAAAAAACAAATGCGATAGTAATTATGGACAAGGTGGGATTATACTAGAAAAATGGGCATGTTATTAGAAGACGGGGGAACTTAGGAGCCCCACAAGGTCCTCCTCCCTTCTAGTGCCGTTGTGATGTCATTATCATCACTAAAGAATTAGAACTTTGCAACATCTGGGTATTTTTTCCTTTGTAGACGTTTCGCCCCCACCAGTGGTTTTATTAATACAATACAAGGACATAATGATAAATTAGACACATGTGCAACTCTTGGGTATCTTTATGAGGAAACGTTTCGCCACACAGTGGCTTCATCAGTCCATACAAAGGAGAATCTTGAAGAACAGGAGGAGAATGAGGTAATCAGTCCCTCAACCTTGAGTCGATGTGGTCAGTCCCATCAATCTTAAAATTCAATCATTCCATTCTATTCAAGATTTATGGACTGACCACATCGACTCAAAGGTTGAGGGACTGATTACCTCATTCCCTCCTGTTCTTCAGATTCTCCCTTTTTATTGGACGTGAAGCCACTGTGTGGCGAAACGTTTCCTCAATAAAGATACCCAAGAGTTTCAATGTGTCTAATTTTTTCAACATGTCGGTTCTCTGAACCATTCATTACAAACAAGGACATAACCTGAAGACTGTTAAGTATACAGAAGCAATGGAGACCAGTGATGATACACAAACAGACACCTGAAATTTATAAAACAAATATTAATGTGATAATAACAGTGATGAAAACTACTGCCATTACCTGCACCATAATGGCTGAGTAAGGTGAACCATTATTGTGGCTCAGTAATTATAATAATTATTTACAATGTGTCTCGGGGAGAGACTCACGGTAAAGAGACTCATGGAACTCCGTGTTCATCAGAACTGCAAGAAGCCCCTATCACGAGCCTTTTCCATCCTATGGAGGGGACATGGACCGGGGGTCGTCCCACGATACAAAAAAACAACAGCCCATAGCCCACTCCACAAAAGGGGGCAGAAAAGCAACAGCAAAGAACTACAGACCAAAGCACTAACATCCCATATCATAAAAAATTTTTGAAAGGGTCCTAAGAAGCAAGATCAAGACCCATCTAGAAACCCAATCAATTACAACAACCCAGGGCAACATGGGTTTAGAACGGGTTTCGCTTCTGTCTGTCTCAACTATTGGATCCTACGAAAAGGTCTAGATGCACTAGAAGACAAAAAGAATGCAGATGTAATATATACAGACTTTGCAAAAAGCCTTCGACAAGTGTGACCATGGGGGTAATAGCGCACAAAATGCGTGCAAAAGGAATAACAGGAAATTTCGGTCGATGGATCTATAAATTTCCTCACTAACAGAACACAGAGAGTAGTAGTCAACAGAGTAAAGTCCGTGGCAGCTACGGTGAAAAGCTCTGTTCCACAAGGCACAGTCCCTCGCTCCCATCTTGTTCCTCATCCTCATATCCCACATAGACAAGGATGTCAGCCACCGCACAGTGTCTTCCTTTGCAGATGACACCCGAATCTGATGACAGTGTTCTTTCATTGCAGACACTGCAAGGCTCCAGGCGGACATCAACCGAATCTTTCAGTGGGCTGCAGAAAAAAAATATGAAGTTCAACGATGAGAAATTTCAATTACTCAGTATGGTAAAACGAGAAAATTAATCTTCATCAGAGTACAAAACAAATTCTGGCCACAAAATAGAGCGAAACACCAACGTCAAAGACCTGGGAGGGGATCATGTCGGAGGATCTCACCTTCAAGGACCATAACATTGTATCAATCGCATCTGCTAGAATAAAAGACAGGATGGATAATGAGAACCTTCAAAACTAGGGGGCCAAGCCCATGATGACACTTTCAGGTCACTTGTTCTATCTAGGCTGGAATATTGCTGCACACTAACAGCACCTTTCAAGGCAGGTGAAATTGCTGACCTAGGAAAATGTTTCAGAGAAACCTTCACGGCGCGCATAAAGGAGATAAAACACCTCAATTACTGGGAGCGCTTGAGGTTCCAAAAACTGTATTCCCCGGAACGCAGGCGGGGGAGAGATACTGATTATATCACCTGGAAAAACCCAAAAGGGACTAGTACCGAACTTGCACCCGAAAATCACTCACTACGAAAGCAAAAGACTTGGCGACGATGCAAACCCCCCAATGAAAAGCGGGGTGTCAATAGCACGTTTAAGAGACCATAAAAATAAGTGTCATGGGCCCGAGACTGTTCAACTGCCTCCCAGCATACATAAGGGGGATTACCACAGGAAACCCCCGGCAGTCTTCAAGCTGGGATGGCAAGCACCCAAAGTCGGTTCCTGACCCGCCCGGGGTGTGGCCGTACGTTG
>NC_069430.1:44846373-44873413 GCF_026875155.1 Cherax quadricarinatus
AGTGGATGAGGCAGTACCAGTGAGTGGAGGTAAAGGCATTACCAGTGAGTGAGTGAGGCAGTACCAGTGAGTGGAGGTGAGGGCAGTACAAGTGAGTGGACGTGAGGGCAGTACCAGTGAGTGGAGGTGAGGGCAGTACCAGTGAGTGAAGGTGAGGGCAGTACCAGTGAGTGGAGGTGAGGGCAGTACCAGTGAGTGGAGGTGAAGGCAGTACCAGTGAGTGAAGGTGAGGGCAGTACCAATGAGTGAAGGTGAGGGCAGTACCAGTGAGTGGAGGTGAGGGCAGTACAAGTGAGTGGACGTGAGGGCAGTACCAGTGAGTGGAGGTGAGAGCAGTACCAGCGAGTGGAGGTGAGGGCAGTACCAGTGAGTGGAGGTGAGGGCAGTACCAGTGTGAGAAGGTGAGGGCAGTACCAATGAGTGAAGGTGAGGGCAGTACCAGTGAGTGGAGGTGAAGGCAGTACCAGTGAGTGGAGGTGAAGGCAGTACCAGTGAGTGGAGGTGAAGGCAGTACCAGTGAGTGGAGGTGAAGGCAGTACTAGTGAGTGGAGGTGAAGGCATTACCAGTGAGTGGAGGTGAAGGCAGTACCAGTGAGTGGAGGTGAAGGCAGTACTAGTGAGTGGAGGTGAAGGCAGTAGTAGTGAGTGGAGGTGAAGGCAGTACCAGTGAGTGGAGGTGAGGCAGTACCAGTGGGTGGAGGTGAAGGGATGGTTTGAGGACAGTACTCAGTAATACATTCTCTACAATCCCATCATCTTTCTACAATCTTCGTAACCTTGACCTGGACACTCTCTGCAACACTCTCCCTGAGTGGCAGTACACGAGCAGCTGTGCTCTGACTGACAGCTCTGGGCTACATGTTTACAATTTACAACCAGAGCACATTTGTCATCCCTCTCTCTGTCCACCAGTAAGCTGCTTCCCAATCCTCCTGATTAGGATTTAATGCTTTATGCGATAATCAATCACTAGAGTCTGTGCTGTTTTAAAACCCTTGGTACGTAGGGTTCTCAAATTGCCAAAGATATACAATAAATAAATAAATCAATAAATAAATAAATATATGTAATATATATAAATATATTATATATATATATATATATATATATATATAATATATATATATATATATATATATATATATATGTATATATATTTAATTATATATGTATGTGTGTGTGTGTGTGTGTGTGTGTGTGTGTGTGTGTGTGTGTGTGTGTGTGTGTGTGTGTGTGTATGTATGTGTGTGTGTGTGTGTATGTGTGCGTGTATGTGTGTGTACTCACCTAGTTGTACTCACCTAGTTGTGGTTGCAGGGGTCGAGTCATAACTCCTGGTCCCGCCTCTTCACTTGTCGCTACTGGGCCACTCTCCCTGAACCGCGAGCTTTATCATACCTCTCGTTAAAGCTGTGTATGGATCCTGCCTCTATTACATCGCTTCCCAAACTATTCCACTCTGACTACTCTGTGACTGAAGAAACACTTCCTAACATCCCTGTGATTCACCTGTGTCTTCAACTTCCAATTGTGTCCCCTTGTTGTTGTCCCATCTATGGAACATCTTGTCTTTGTCCACCTTGTTAATTCCTCTCAGTATTTTATATGTCGTTATCATGTCCCCCCTATCTGTCCTGTTCTCCAGTGTCTTCAGGTCGATTTCCATTAACCTCTCCTCGTAGGACATATCCGTTAGCTCTGGGACTAGTCTTGTTGCAAACCTTTGCACTTTCTCTAGTTTCTTTACGTGCTTGGCTAGGTGTGGGTTCCAAACTGGCGCTGCATACTCCAATATGTGCTTAACGTACACAGTGTACAGGATCCTGAACGATTCATTATTAAGATGTCGGAATACTGTTCTTAGGTTTGCTAGGCGCCCATATGCTGCAGCAGTTATTTGGTTGATGTGTGCCTCAAATGTGCCTGGTGTTACATTCACCCCAAGATCATTTTCCTTGAGTGAGGTTTGTAGTCTCTGGCCCCCTAGCCTGCACTCCGTCTGCGGTCTTCTTTGCTCTTCCCCAATCTTCACGACTTTGCACTTGGTGGGGTTTAACTCCAGGAGCCAATTGCTGGACCAGGTCTGCAGCCTGTCCAGATCTCTTTGTTGTTCTGCCTGGTCTTCGTCCGAATGAATTCTTCTCATCAACTTCACATCATCTGCAAACAGGGACACTTCGGAGTCTATTCCTTCCGTCATGTCATTCACAAATACCAGTAACAGCACTGGTCCTAGGACTGACCCTTGTGGGACCTCACTCGTCACAGGTGCCCACTCAGACTCCTCGCCACGTATCATGACTCGCTGCTGACTTCCTGACAAGTATTCCCTGATCCATTGTAGTGCCTTCCCTGTTATCCCTGCCTTGTGTGTGTACTCACCTAGTTGTACTCACCTAGTTGAGGTTGCGGGGGTCGAGTCCGAGCTCCTGGCCCCGCCTCTTCACTGATCGCTACTAGGTCACTCTCCCTGAGCCGTGAGCTTTATCGTACCTCTGCTTAAAGCTATGTATGGATCCTGCCTCCACTACATCGCTTCCCAAACTATTCCACTTACTGACTACTCTGTGGCTGAAGAAATACTTCCTAACATCCCTGTGATTCATCTGTGTCTTTAGCTTCCAACTGTGTCCCCTTGTTACTGTGTCCAATCTCTGGAACATCCTGTTTTTGTCACCTTGTCAATTCCTCTCAGTATTTGTATGTCGTTATCTTGTCCCCCCTATCTCTCCGTCCTCCAGTGTCGTCAGGTTGATTTCCTTACCCTCTCCTCGTAGGACATACCTCTTAGCTCTGGGGACTAGCTTGTTGCAAACCTTTGCATTTTCTCTAGTTTCTTTACGTGCTTGGCTAGGTGTGGGTTCCAAACTGGTGCCGCATACTCCAATATGGGCCTAACGTATACGGTGTACAGGGTCCTGAACGTTTCCCTTATTAAGATGTGGGAAAATGCTGTTTGAGGTTTGCTAGGCGCCCATATGCGCAGCGTTATTTGGTTGATGTGCGCTTCAGGAGATGTGCCTGGGTTTATCTCACCCCAAGATCTTTTTCCTTGAGTGAGGTTTTGTAGTCTCTGACCCCCTAGACTGTACTCCGTCTGCGGCCTTCTTTGCCCTTCCCCAATCTTCAGGGACTTTGCACTTGGTGGGATTGAACTCCAGGAGCCAATTGCTGGACCAGTTCTGCACCCTGTCCAGATCCCTTTGTAGTTCTGCCTGGTCTTCGATCGAGTGTATTCTTCTCTTTAACTTCACGTCATCTGCAAACGGGACACCTCAGATTTCTTTTCCCTTCCCGTCATTCGTTCACAAATACCAGAAACAGCACTGGTCCTAGGACTGACCCTGCGGGACCCCGCTGGTCACAGGTGCCCATTTCTGACACCTCGCCCGTACCATGACTCGCTGCTGTCTTCTGACAAGTATTCCTGATCCATTGTAGTGCCTTCCCTGTTACCCCTGCTTGGTCCTCCAGTTTTTGCACCAATCTCTTGTGTGGAACTGTGTCAAACGCCTTCTTGCAGTCCAAGAAAATGCAATCCACCCACCCCTCTCTCTCTTGTCTTACTGCTGTCACCATGTCATAGAACTCCAGTAGGTTTGTGACACAGGATTTCCGTCCTGAAACCATGCTGGCTGCTGTTGATGAGATCATCCTTTCTAGGTGTTCCACCACTCTTCTCCTGATAATCTTCTCCATGATTTTGCATACTATAATGTCAGTGACACTGGTCTGTAGTTTAATGCTTCATGTCTGTCTCCTTTTTTAAAGATTGGGACTACATTTGCTGTCTTCCATGCCTCAGGCAATCTCCCTGTTTCGATAGATGTATTGAATATTGTTGTTAGGGGTACACATAGCGCCTCTGCTCCCTCTCTCAATACCCATGGGGAGATGTTATCTGGCCCCATTGCCTTTGAGGTATCTAGCTCACTCAGAAGCCTCTTCACTTTTCCTCGGTGTGTGTGCACTGTGTCCAGCACTTGGTGGTGTGCCCCACCTCTCCGTCTTTCTGGAGTCCCTTCTGTCTCCTCTGTGAACACTTCTTTGAATCTCTTGTTGAGTTCTTCACATACTTCCCGGTCATTTCCTGTTGTCTCTCCTCCTTCCTTCCTTAGCCTGATTACCTGGTCCTTGACTGTTGTTTTCCTCCTGATGTGGCTGTTACAACAGTTTCGGGTCAGATTTGGCTTTGCCTGCTATGTCATTTTCATTATTGTCTTTGGGCCTCCCTTCTTATCTGTGCATATTCATTTCTGGCTCTACGACTGTTTCTCTTATTCTCCTGGGTCCTTTGCCTTCTATATTTCTTCCATTCCCTAGCACACTTGGTTTTTGCCTCCCTGCACCTTTGGGTAAACCATGGGCTCATCCTGGCTTTTTCATTACTCCTGTTACCCTTGGGTACAAACCTCTCCTCAGCTCCTTGCATTTTATTGCTACATATTCCATCATTCTCATTAACTGGTTTCCCTGCCAGTTCTCTGTCCCACTGAACCCCGTTCAGGTAGTTCCTCATTCCTGTGTAGTCCCCTTTCTTGTAGTTTGGCTTCATTCGTCCTGGCCTTCCTGCTTCTCCCTCCACTTGTAGCTCTACTGTGTATTCGAAGCTTACAACCACATGGTCACTGGCCCCAAGGGTCTTTCATATGTGATGTCCTCGATATCTGCACTACTGAAGGTGAATACTAAAGTCCAGCCTTGCTGGTTCATCCTCTCCTCTCTCTCTTGTAGTGTCCTTACGTGTTGGTACATGAAGTTCTCCAGTACCACCTCCATCATCTTAGCCCTCCAAGTATCTTGGCCCCATTGTGGTCCAGTTCTCCCAATCTATCTCCTTGTGGTTAAAGTCACCCATGATCAGGAGCTTTGCCCTGCATGCATGAGCTCTTCTGGCCACTCTAGCCAGTGTGTCAACCATCGCTCTATTGCTCTCGTCGTACTCTTGCCTTGGCCTCCTGCTGTTCTGTGGTGGGTTATACATCACTGCTATTACCACCTTGGGACTCCAGAGTGAAGTGTTCCACTATGTAATCACTTTCTTCTCCGCTATCTTCTCTCTCCAGCTCATCAAAATTCCAGCGATTTTTGATCAGCAACGCCACTCCTCCACCCCCCCTGTTCCCTCTGTCTTCCTCAGGATTTGGTATCCCGTTGGAAAGATGGCATCTGTTATCATACCTGTAAGCTTGGTTTCTGTGGAGCTATGATGTCCGGTGATGCTTCTTTGACTCTTTCTTGCCACTCCTCCCACTTATTTGTTATTCCATCAGCGTTTGTGTACCATACCTTCAGTTTCCTTTCCAACACTGTGGTTTGGGGGCCTGTGAGGGTGGGAGACCTGGTGGCATACTGTGGGGTTCTATAGCTTGGTGTTGGGTGGAGGCTGTGGGTATGGATTGTAGGGTGTGTTGGGATGGTGTGATAGTTGTGTGGTTCGAGAGTAGTTGTGTGTGTGCTTGCCCTTGCTGTTCTGTCTGCTCTGACTGACCTCTGCTGGTTCCCTCCTTGTCTCTTTCCTAGCTCCTTTCGTTTTTTTTGTCCTCTCCCTCAGCTGCTGTCGTTCTGATTTTGTTCTGTCTCTGTCTAGGAACACCCTCTTGTACTCTTCCGAGTATTTCAATCGTGGTTTCTCTTGGAGGATCCTGTTCCGCACTGTTTCCGTCCTGAGAATCAGCTTGATTGGTCGGTTTCTCACCTTCGAGTACCCCCCTATTCTCTGAAAATTTACAATCTCGTCCCTCTCTTCACCTATTTCTGTTATGATTTTCTCAATCTCCTTCCTTCTTCCTGCTTCCTTTCAGTGTGTGTCTTTCCTCTCCTCTCCTGAAGCCCATGGATAAACACTGATTTTGCCCTTTCTTCTCGCATTGCCTCACCCTCTGTGGCTCTGGATCCTGCCTGTGTGTGGTCAGTTTCTCCCTTGATTTTTCCAGTGGCTCTTGATAGCCTTGTTGTGCCTCAGCATTCGACCTATCACCCTCTCCATCTGCAACCAGTTGATCTTCCCTTTCACTCCTTGGTCCTCCTTGGCAGATTGATGTGGCCTTAGCATAATTCATAATTCCTTCCTTCCGTGTTCAGCCTCGCAGCTTCATATGCTGTGTCTTCTCTGGTCACTGCCCTGTAACTCGCTCCAGCCTATTTATCTCAACTTCTAGGACCCTTATCTTGGCTACTGCAGTTTCGCACTTGTGCCTCCCAATTCTTTGTCTCCTTCTCCAACCACCTTTCCAATTTCACAGAGAGCTCTTTCTCCATTTTTTCAGAAAGCTCTCCTAATTTTCTCTCCCACTCTTGTTCCATCCTTTTCCACTGCTCCTCCATCCACTCCTCCCTACCCGAAACCATTCTCATCTGATCCTTGGGTCCTGCGAGTCCCCACCATTTTTTTTTTTTTTTTTTTTTTTTTTTTTTATTTAAGAGTAGAGAGGGAGAGTTAGAAGGGAAAATGGGGACGAGAGAGAGCAAGAGAGAGAGAGAGCAAGAGAGAGAGAGAGCAAGAGAAAGAGAGAGCAAGAGAGAGAGAGCAGCAAGAGAGAGAGCAAGAGAGAGAGAGAGAGCAAGAGAGAGAACAAGAGAGAGAGAGAGAGGCAAGAGAGAGAGCAAGAGAGAGAGCGAGAGAGAGCAAGAGAGAGAGCAAGAGAAGAGAGAGAGCAAGAGGGAGAGATGCAAGAGAGAGAGAGGGAGCAAGAGGAGCGAGCAAGAGAGAGAAGAGAGCAGAGAGAGAGAGCAAGAGAGAGAGCAAGAGAGAGAAGAGAGCAAAGGTGAGAGAGAGCAAGAGAAGAGAGCAAGAGAGCAAGAGAGCAGAGAGAGAGCAAGAAGAGAGAGAGAGAGCAAGAGAGGAGAGAGCAAGAGAGGGAGAGAGAGCAAGAGAGAGAGAGAGCAAGAGAGAGAGAGAGCAAGAGAGAGAGGCAAAAGAGAGAGAGAGAGAGCAAGAGAGAGGAGAGAGCAAAGAGAGAGAGAGAGCAAGAGAGCAGAGAGGGAGAGCAAGAGAGAGAGAGAGCAAAGAGAGAGAGAGCAAGAGAGAGAGCAGAGAGAGAGCAAGAGAGAGAGGAGCAAGAGAGAGAGAGAGAGCAAGAGAGAGAGCAAGAGAGAGAGAGAGCGGAGAGAGGGAGAGCAGAGAGAGAGAGGCAGAGAGAGAGAAGAGAGCAAGAGAGAGCAAGAGAGAGAGAGCAAAGAGAGAGAGGCAAGAGAGAGAGAGAGAGCAAGAGAGAGAGCAAGAGAGAAGAGAGAGCAAGAGGGAGAGAAGAGAGAGAGAGAGAAGAGAGAGAGGAGCAAGAGAGCGAGAGAGAGCAAGAGAGAGAGAGAGCAAGAGAGAGAGAGAGCCAGAGAGAGAGAGAGCAAGAGAAGAGAGCAAGAGAGAGAGAGAGCAAGAAGAGAGCAAGAGAAGAGAGAGAGCAAGAGAGAGAGAGAGCAAGAGAGAGAGAAGCAAGAGAGAGAGAGAGAGCAAGAGAGAGAGAGAGCAAGAGAGAGAGAGAGCAAGAGAGAGAGAGAGCAAGAGAGAGAGAGAGCAAGGAGAGAGAGCAAGAGAGAGACAGAAGAGAGAGAGAGAGAGAGCAAAGAGAGAGAGCAAGAGAGAGAGAGAGAGAGCAAGAGAGAGAGAGAGCAAGAGAAGAGAGAGCAAGAGAGAGAGAGCAGAGAGGAGGAGAGAAGATGAGCAAGAGAGAGAGAGAGCAGGGAGGAGAGAGAGAGCAAAGAGAGAAGAAGAGGAGATGAAGGGAGAGGAGCAAGAGGGAGAGAGAGCAGGAGAGAGGAGGAAGAGAGAGAGAGAGAGAGCAAGGAGAGAGAGAGAGAAGAGAGAGATGAGAGAGAGGAGAGAGAGAAGGAGAGAGAGTAGAGGGGAGAGAGGGAGGGTAGAAAGAGAGGAAGAGTGGGGAGAAGAGGGAAAGAGGGTGATGAGGGAGAGAGAGAAGAGAGGTGGGGTGGGGGGGGGGGGGATGGGGGTGGAGTGTTAGTGGGGGAAGATATGTGGGTGGTGTTGGGGGGTGTGTAGATGTAAGACAGATTAGAGGGGAAAGAGGAGAAGAATAAGAGAGACAGAGATAGGTAGAGAGTAGAATATAGGTAATTGATGTAGATGGTTAAGAGATAATGTGGTATTGTGGTAGTGTAGTGATAGGTAAGTGAGTATGGTAAAGTGTGTATGTGTGTGTGTTTGTGTGTGTTGTTTTGTTGTGTGTGTTGTTGTGTGTGGTGTGTGTGAGATATAACAATAAAAAACTAGAAAATAGATAAAACACTTTTTGAACTATAAAATAACAATTACAATATTATTAGCAAATTGATTTACACATTTTAGAGTCCTAATTAATCTGGCTGGTTATTGTTGCTTCAATGTAATTGATCCACAGGGTAACCAGCTTGCAGGTCACCTGGTCACCACAGGGATAATACATTTAATCTTAATATGCTGTTATAACTAAGGTATATATCTACTTTCCCCTGTAATGTTGGTCTCAGTAGACACCGTAGAGAGATATACTTACAGGATAACACAAAAAGTTAAAATTAATCAACAATTTTTTGCATTCAGTTATTTTCTATTGAAAGGAAAATGACAATTTTTTCTCTGCGGAAAACTCGAGTAATTTACATAGATTTCTTTTTTTATGATTTTCTTTCAATGGAAATGAATTTGAACTCAAAAATAAATCGGTCTCCCTTTGTTAGGCTGAACGGCCATCGACTTATAAAAAGGCCATTAAAAAGGTCATTAGGCCAGCCTTTATAGACTAGACTAGACTTACTTTCATAAGAACCCGTTGTTGGGAAGTGGAACCTGGAGAAGAGCAGTGTGGGGAGAAGAAAGGCTACAGGAAAAAGAAAAAGAGTAGGAGTTGGAGCCAGCAGCAAGGTGTTGCTTTACTCCCAGATGTTCATGTCAGGTGGAGCTCAGTTCATGTCAGGTGGAGCTCAGTTCATGTCAGGTGGAGCTCAATTCATGTCAGGTGGAGCTCAGTTCATGTCAGATGGAGCTCATTTCATGTCAGGTGGAGCTCAGTTCATGTCAGGTGGAGCCAGGAGGACAGAGGACTGGGTTAGGGTGGGAGTGGCGGACACCTAGCGGACATTGGACAAGGTTCATTGTCAAATGGTACACATTGCATGGGTATGATGGTGACATGGCGAGCATGGGGAAGACTGTGTTATAAGACCATGGTGGTACTGGCAAAGAAAAACAAGACGCTGGTAAAAGTCCTCCTGTCAAGGGAAGACAGTGGCTTAGTTATAGGGCTAAGTATATAGAGGGCCAGCCTTTATGTTAGCTAATGAGGTTTACAACCTGTCTACCGCACGAGGGTCATGAAGATTGATTGCACTGTAAACTTTTCACCACCAGACATGATACTTTAATAGCTAAAATGGGATTCAAGGCAAACTCTCAACATATATACGCTGAAAGAAATACACCCCTCAGAGTATATATCCTGTGCCTTTATGTTGGTTATTTGGGTTTAATACCTGTCGACTACACTAGCATCATTAAGGCTGCATAGTAACCTTTTCACTACCAATGGAATATACTTTAATCCCAAATATGCGGATATTTGGTTTAAAGAAATTGAACTTTCTCCATACCACAGACTGCTTAAACCGTAAGATCCTTCTTTGGTTCAGCAGGAATCTACAGATCATGTATCATAAATTTTTCACATGCAGCAAGCAGCTCCATTTATGGATTTATTCAGATTATTATTATTATTATAATCAAAAAGAAGCGCTAAGCCACAAGGGCTATACAGCGGGATTTATTCAGAAAGTTACTGTGTTTACTCAGACCTTCAATCAAGAACCAGCATTTAAAACACTTGAAACCAAACCTCACTTCAGCTCCTCTTCCCACATTACCTAACTTTGAGAAAGCTTTTTACTTGACAACAGACTCTAGTCCCTTTGGAAAAGATGCTTTACTAAGGCAAAAGACTCTCCAAGTACAATCCTGTCGCATTTGCAAGACGAGTCTTAACTAAAGCTGAACATAATTACTCAGTTACTAAACAGGAAGCATTAACCATTGTGTGGGCTCTGAATCATTCTCGAAACATCATTTATCAGTATCCACTCCATGATCTTGATAGATCATCCACCACAAGTCTTTACACTGTAGAATCAACAACCAACTGGACGTTGGGTGAGATGGTCTTTGACTCTCCAGGAGTTTAATCCCACCTCTGCTCGCTTGCCTGGCAACCTGAATGTGGTTGTTGCTGCTACACTGCCTCGTCATTGGATTCTCCTTTTACAGCCGAAGACGTTAAACGTGCTCAATGAAGAGATCTCATGTGATCTAGTGTGATTAAGCTCCTGAACAAAGGGTACTACTTACCAGTTAAGTCACAAGTACGAATCAGTATTGAGTAATGAACGGTTATACAGAGTTGCTTCTCTTACAAGACCCAGTCGCTGTTCAACACCATGTAAACCTAACATCACCGCTGAGAACACCTGGGACACTTCTGCTACAAGTGTATCCCACATCCCAGTCCACCCAGTACACTCAGGATGTCAAAGTCAATCCAGTACACTCAGGATGTTAAAGTCAACAAACTACACTCAGGATGTCACATTCAACCCACTACACCCAGGATGTCAGAGTCAACCCACTACACTCAGGATGTCAGAGTCAACCCAGTACACTCAGGACGTCCCAGTCAACCCACAACACTCAGGACGTCCCAGTCCACCCAGTACACTTAGAATGTCAAAGTCAATCCAGTACACTCATGATGTTAAAGTCAACAAACTACACTCAGGATGTCAGAGTCAACCCAATACACTCAGGATGTCACAATCAACCCAATACACTCAGGATTTCAGAGTCAACCCACTACACTCAGGATGTTAGAGTCAACCTAATGCATTCAGGATGTCACGGTCAACCCACTACACTCAGGATGTCACATTCAACCCACTACACTCAGGATGTCACGGTCAACCCACTACACTCAGGATGTCACAGTCAACCCAGTCCACTCAGAATGTAACAGTCAACCCACTATGCTCAGGATGACAGAGTCAACCTAGTACACCCAGGACGTCACAGTCAACCCAGTAAACTCCAGGATCTACCAGTCAACCCAGTACACTCCAGGATCTACCAGTCAACCCAGTACACTCCAGGATCTAATAGTCAACCCAGTACACTCCAGGACCTAACAGTCAATCCAGTACACTCCAGGATCTAATAATCAACCCAGTGCACTCCAGGATCTAATAGTCAACCCAGTACACTCCAGGATCTAACAGCCAACCCAGTACACTCCAGGATCTAACAGTCAATCCAGAACACTCCAGGATCTAACAGTCAACCCAGTACACTCCAGGATCTATAATAGTCAACCCAGTACACTTCAGAATCTAACAGTCAACCCAGTACACTCAAGAATCTAACAGTCATCCCAGTACACTCTAGGATCTATCAGTCAACCCAGTACACTCCAGGATCTAACAGTCAACCCAGTACACTCCAGGATCTAACAGTCATCCCAGTGCACTCTAGGATCTATCAGTCAATCCAGCACACTCCAGAATCTAACAGTCATCCCAGTACACTCTAGGATCTATCAGTCAACCCAGTACACTCCAGGATCTAACAGTCAACCCAGTACACTTCAGGATCTAGCAGTCAACCCAGTACACTCCAGAATCTAACAGTCATCCCAGTACACTCTAGGATCTATCAGTCAACCCAGTACACTCCAGGATCTAACAGTCATCCCAGTACACTCTAGGATCTATCAGTCAACCCAGTACACTTCAGGATCTAACAGTCAACCCAGTACACTCCAGGATCTAACAGTCATCCCAGTACACTCTAGGATCTACCAGCCAACGCAGTACACTCCAGGATCAAACAGTCAACCCAGTACACTTCAGGATCTAACACTCAACCCAGTACACTTCAGGATCTAACAGTCAACCCAGTACACTTCAGGATCTAACAGTCAACCCAGTACACTCCAGGATCTAACAGTCATCCTAGTACACTCTAGGATCTATCAGTCAACCCAGTACACTTCAGGATCTAACAGTCAACCCAGTACACTCTAGGATCTAAATGTCAACCCAGTACACTTCAGGATCTAACAGTCAACCCAGTACACTCCAGAATCTAACAGTCAACCCAGTACACTTCAGGATCTAACAGTCAACCCAGTACACTTCAGAATCTAACAGTCAACCCAGTACACTTCAGAATCTAACAGTCAACCCAGTACACTCCAGAATCTAACAGTCAACCCAGTACACTTCAGAATCTAACAGTCAACCCAGTACACTCCAGAATCTATCAGTCAACCCAGTACACTCCAGAATCTAACAGTCAACCCAGTACACTTCAGGATCTAACAGTCAACCCAGTACACTTCAGAATCTAACAGTCAACCCAGTACACTCCAGGATCTAACAGTCAACCCAGTACACTTCAGGATCTAACAGTCAACCAAGTACACTTCAGAATCTAACAGTCAACCAAGTACACTCCAGGATCTAACAGTCAACCCAGTACACTTCAGGATCTAACAGTCAACCCAGAACACTTCAGGATCTAACAGTCAACCAAGTACACTTCAGAATCTAACAGTCAACCAAGTACACTCCAGGATCTAACAGTCAACCCAGTACACTCCAGAATCTAACAGTCAACCCAGTACACTTCAGGATCTAACAGTCAACCCAGTACACTCCAGGATCTAACAGTCAACCCAGTACACTTCAGGATCTAACAGTCAACCCAGTACACTTCAGGATCTAACAGTCAACCAAGTACACTTCAGAATCTAACAGTCAACCAAGTACACTCCAGGATCTAACAGTCAACCCAGTACACTTCAGGATCTAACAGTCAACCCAGTACACTTCAGGATCTAACAGGGTCGTTCCCGACAGTAAATTTGCCAAAACAACTTAACGATCTCATCCAACCCCAATAAAAGTATTCGATGGAATCATTTGTGTTGATCCAGTCATATGGTGGTTGATGGTCCAGTCGTATGCAGGTTGTGTGCACAGTCATATGTAGGTTGCGGGCCCAGTCATATGTAGTTTGCGGGAATAGACGTATGCAGGCTGCAGGCACAGTCGTATGCAGGTTGCGGGTGATTTGATACATTCCTCTTCGAACAGAATCTTTGGACAACTTCTGGAGTGTCAGTGTAGATGATTCTCAGAGTTCCTTAAGAAGGGACACAGACTGTCAAGGTATCGGTGACCTTGAGGAGCGTCTCTCAGCAACCTGACTGCCAGATTAACACTTTAAATTATTCTTCGCACCATGATAAATAATTTATCACCATAAGCATAGCATTACACTGCACACACAAGATAAATATAACATTAAACGTATGCAAAATCGATAATTTGATGAATTACCCACATGTGCGACACCTGGGTGACTTTATTAGAAGACATTTCTCCAACCAATGACATTATCAATCCAGAGGTTATTAACTGGAGACAGTAAAAGTAGAGGTAATAAGTCCCTCAGCTCCTGTTTCTACACCTTCTAGGATGAGGGACTGACTACCTCTTCTACCATCTCCATTAAATATGCTTAATAATGAACTAACAAAGCCTCTGGTTGGAAAATCTTCAAAATAAAGATACCCACGGGTTGTATATGTCTAATTCACCAAAAAGAGATACAGCAACACAACACCGTAAGATGCAAGTGGACTAAGACCTAACTACGAGTATTTTTGTTAATTCAGCTTGAACGGAGATCTAAGTCGTGTTATGACAGCTGTCAGGTGCGAGGTAGAGCGGCACAAGTGAGTTGGAGAGGAGCTTCGTCCACAAAGAGGCTGAACGTTTTCCAACGAACTGCTGTTTATGGATTTCTTCCTAATGTATGCAAGCTTGTTCATAAAAAAATAGTATTTGTTATTCTAATTAAGGTTATCTTAGGTTAACAATATTTACAATGATAGTGCACGAACTGCATTACCTCTGGAAGTGCTGGATATGTGGTAGCACCTCACAGTGATGGTATCCCCAAGCACTGGTAGTGCTGGATATGTGGTAGCACCTCGCAGTGATGGTATCCCCAAGCACTGGTACTGCTGGATATGTGGTAGCACCTCGCAGTGATGGTATCCCCAAGCACTGGTAGTGCTAGATATGGTAGCACCTCACAGTGATGGTATCCCCAAGCACTGGTAGTGCTGGATATGGTAGCACCTCACAGTGATGGTATCCCCAAGCACTGGTAGTACTGGATATGTGGTAGCACCTCACAGTGATGGTATCCCCAAGCATTGGTAGTGCTGGATATGGTAGCAACTCACAGTGATGGTATCCCCAAGCACTGGTACTGCTGGATATGTGGTAGCACCTCGCAGTGATGGTATCCCCAAGCACTGGTAGTGCTGGATATGGTAGCACCTCACAGTGATGGTATCCCCAAGCACTGGTAGTGCTGGATATGGTAGCACCTCACAGTGATGGTATCCCCAAGCACTGGTAGTACTGGATATGTGGTAGCACCTCACAGTGATGGTATCCCCAAGCACTGGTAGTGCTGGATTTGTGGTAGCACCTCACAGTGATGGTATCCCCAAGCACTGGTAGTGCTGGATATATGGTAGCACCTCACAGTGATGGTATCCCCAAGCACTGGTAGTGCTGGATATATGGTAGCACCTCACAGTGATGGGATCCCCAAGCACTGGTAGTGCTGGATATATGGTAGCACCTCACAGTGATGGTATCCCCAAGCACTGGTAGTGCTGGATATGGTAGCAACTCACAGTGATGGTATCCCCAAGCACTGGTAGTGCTGGATATGGTAGCAACTCACAGTGATGGTATCCCCAAGCACTGGTAGTGCTGGATATGGTAGCACCTCACAGTGATGGTATCCCCAAGGACTGGTAGTACTGGATATGTGGTAGCACCTCACAGTGATGGTATCCCCAAGCACTGGTAGTGCTGGATATATGGTAGCACCTCACAGTGATGGTATCCCCAAGCACTGGTAGTGCTGGATATATGGTAGCACCTCACAGTGATGGTATCCCAAGCACTGGTAGTGCTGGATATATGGTAGCACCTCACAGTGATGGGATCCCCAAGCACTGGTAGTGCTGGATATATGGTAGCACCTCACAGTGATGGTATCCCCAAGCACTGGTAGTGCTGGATATGGTAGCAACTCACAGTGATGGTATCCCCAAGCACTGGTAGTGCTGGATATGGTAGCACCTCACAGTGATGGTATCCCCAAGCACTGGTAGTGCTGGATTTGGTAGCAACTCACAGTGATGGTATCCTCAAGCACTGGTAGTGCTGGATATGGTAGCAACTCACAGTGATGGTATCCCCAAGCACTGGTAGTGCTGGATATGGTAGCATCTCACAGTGATGGTATCCCCAAGCACTGGTAGTGCTGGATATGGTAGCACCTCACAGTGATGGTATCCCCAAGCACTGGTAGTGCTGGATATGGTAGCACCTCACAGTGATGGTATCCCCAAGCACTGGTAGTGCTGGATATGGTAGCAACTCACAGTGATGGTATCCCCAAGCACTGGTAGTGCTGGATATATGGTAGCACCTCACAGTGATGGTATCCCCAAGCACTGGTAGTGCTGGATATGGTAGCAACTCACAGTGATGGTATCCCCAAGCACTGGTAGTGCTGGATATATGGTAGCACCTCACAGTGATGGTATCCCCAAACACTGGTAGTGCTGGATATATGGTAGCATCTCACATTGATAGTATCCCCAAGCACTGGTATTGCTGGATATATGGTAGCACCTCACAGTGATGGTATCCCCAAGCACTGGTAATGCTGAATATGGTAGCAACTCACAGTGATGGTATCCCCAAGCACTGGTAGTGCTGGATATATGGTAGCACCTCACAGTGAGTGAGGTGCCCCAAGCACTGGTAGTGCTGGATATGGTAGCACCTCACAGTGATGGTATCCTCAAGCACTGGTAGTGCTGGATATGGTAGCAACTCACAGTGATGGTATCCCCAAGCACTGGTAGTGCTGGATATGGTAGCAACTCACAGTGATGTTATCCTCAAGCACTGGTAGTGCTGGATATGGTAGCAACTCACAGTGATGGTATCCCCAAGCACTGGTAGTGCTGGATATGGTAGCATCTCACAGTGATGGTATCCCCAAGCACTGGTAGTGCTGGATATGGTAGCACCTCACAGTGATGGTATCCCCAAGCACTGGTAGTGCTGGATATATGGTAGCACCTCACAGTGATGGTATCCCCAAGCACTGGTAGTGCTGGATATGGTAGCAACTCACAGTGATGGTATCCCCAAGCACTGGTAATGCTGAATATGGTAGCAACTCACAGTGATGGTATCCCCAAGCACTGGTAGTGCTGGATATATGGTAGCACCTCACAGTGATAGTATCCCCAAGCACTGGTAGTGCTGGATATGGTAGCACCTCACAGTGATGGTATCCTCAAGCACTGGTAATGCTGGATATGGTAGCAACTCACAGTGATGGTATCCCCAAGCACTGGTAGTGCTGGATATATGGTAGCATCTCACAGTGATGGTATCCCTAAGCACTGGTAGTGCTGGATATGGTAGCAACTCACAGTGATGGTATCCCCAAGCACTGGTAGTGCTGGATATGGTAGCAACTCACAGTGATGGTATCCCCAAGCACTGGTAGTGCTGGATATATGGTAGCACCTCACAGTGATAGTATCCCCAAGCACTGGTAGTGCTGGATATGGTAGCACCTCACAGTGATGGTATCCCCAAGCACTGGTAGTGCTGGATATGGTAGCAACTCACAGTGATGGTATCCCCAAGCACTGGTAGTACTGGATATGTGGTAGCACCTCACAGTGATGGTATCCGCAAACACTGGTAGTGCTGGATATATGGTAGCATCTCACAGTGATAGTATCCCCAAGCACTGGTATTGCTGGATATATGGTAGCACCTCACAGTGATGGTATCCCCAAGCACTGGTAGTGCTGGATATGGTAGCAACTCACACTGATGGTATCCCCAAGCACTGGTAGTGCTGAATATATGGTAGCACCTCACAGTGATGGTATCCTCAAGCACTGGTAGTGCTGGATATGGTAGCAACTCACTGTGATAGTATCCCCAAGCTCTGGTAGTGCTGGATATATGGTAGCACCTCACAGTGATGGTATCCCCAAGCACTGGTAGTGCTGGATATGGTAGCAACTCACAGTGATGGTATCCCCAAGCACTGGTAGTGCTGGATATATGGTAGCATCTCACAGTGATGGTATCCCCAAGCACTGGTAATGCTGGATATGGTAGCAACTCACAGTGATGGTATCCCCAAGCCCTGGTAGTGCTGGATATATGGTAGCACCTCACAGTGATGGGATCCCCAAGCACTGGTAGTGCTGGATATGGTAGCAACTCACAGTGATGGTATCCCCAAGCACTGGTAGTGCTGGATATATGGTAGCACCTCACAGTGATGGTATCCCCAAGCACTGGTAGTGCTGGATATATGGTAGCACCTCACAGTGATGGTATCCCCAAGCACTGGTAGTGCTGGATATGGTAGCAACTCACAGTGATGGTATCCCCAAGCACTGGTAGTGCTGGATATATGGTAGCACCTCACAGTGATGGTATCCCCAAGCACTGGTAGTGCTGGATATATGGTAGCACCTCACAGTGATGGTATCTCCAAGCACTGGTAGTGCTGGATATGGTAGCAACTCACAGTGATAGTATCCCCAAGCTCTGGTAGTGCTGGATATATGGTAGCACCTCACAGTGATGGTATCCCAAGCACTGGTAGTGCTGGATATGGTAGCAACTCACAGTGATGGTATCCCCAAGCACTGGTAGTGCTGGATATATGGTAGCATCTCACAGTGATGGTATCCCCAAGCACTGGTAGTGCTGGATATGGTAGCAACTCACAGTGATGGTATCCCCAAGCACTGGTAGTGCTGGATATGGTAGCAACTCACAGTGATGGTATCCCCAAGCCCTGGTAGTGCTGGATATATGGTAGCACCTCACAGTGATGGGATCCCAAGCACTGGTAGTGCTGGATATGTAGCAACTCACAGTGATGGTATCCCCAAGCACTGGTAGTGCTGGATATATGGTAGCACCTCACAGTGATGGTATCCCCAAGCACTTGTAGTGCTGGATATATGGTAGCACCTCACAGTGATGGTATCCCAAGCACTGGTAGTGCTGGATATATGGTAGCACCTCACAGTGATGGTATCCCCAAGCACTGGTAGTGCTGGATATATGGTAGCACCTCACAGTGATGGTATCCCCAAGCACTGGTAGTGCTGGATATATGGTAGCACCTCACAGTGATGGTATCCCCAAGCACTTTGTTGAAGTACTAGGACGCATTAAAAAGAATTTGTAAATCACTTAAATGGTAATGATGGGAAATATAGAATCTTAAGACAACATCTTTCTCATCTCTCTAATTCCCCTTCTTATTCACGCTACCTCTCACAGGATAAGTTGTGAGGGGTGCATTGTAAACTCACCTCTAATTTGGCAATAATTATATCACCGTAAACTCCCACGGTGACGTAGAGACCTAAATTCTTCATCTTTTCATTGCTTGAGCACCACAAATTTTTCTCACCGTCGCCTAACCTGAGTCTAATCGCAGTTGTATGTTTTTCAGGTAAGCTGAAGAGTGGGCGTCCGCCTGTCTTCTCACGTGAGTAATTGCGACCATCTTTTAGTATCCATCATGGCACCCTTTGTTTACAAATAGCGCTAGTGTTTACAGATGGCGCTGATGTTTACAGATGGCGCTGGTGGTGTTTATAGATACAGATGCTGATGACGATCGCAGATAGCGCTGGTGTTTACTGATGATGCTGGTCTTTAAAGATGGTGCTAGTGTTCGAGAGATGGTGTTAGTGTTCAAGAGATGGTGCTAGTGTTCGAGAGATGGTGCTTTGTGTTGTTAACAGTTGTAGCAAGTGTTTACGGTTGTGCAGATGATGTTGTTGGTTACAGATGGTGCTGCTGTTCGCTACAGATGTTGTTGCTATTAGTTACAGACGGTGCTTCTAGTGGTTGCATATACTGCTATTGTTGGGTATAAATGGTGATATTGTTTGTTGTAGATGGTATTGATGTTTACAGATGGCGCTGATGTTGTTTACAGATGGTGCTGGTGGTGTTTACAGGTGGTGCTAGTGTTTACAGATGGCGCTGGTGGTATTTACAGATGGCGCTGGTGGTGCTGACAGAGGGTGCTTGTGCTATTGACAGATGGCACTGGTGGTGTTGATAGATGGCGCTGGTGGTGTTGACAGAGGGTACTTGTAGTGTTGACAGATGGCACTGGTGGTGTTGACAGATGGCACTGGTGGTGTTGACAGATGGCGCTGGTGGTGTTGACAGATGGCGCTGGTGGTGTTGACAGATGACACTGGTGGTGTTGACAGATGGCACTGGTGGTGTTGACAGATGACGCTGGTGGTGTTGACAGATGGCGCTGGTGGTGTTGACAGATGGCGCTGGTGTTGACAGATGGCGCTGGTGGTAATGACAGATGGCGCTGGTGGTGTTGACAGATGGTGCTGACAGATGGCGCTAATGGTGTCAAGAAGCTACGAAACACTAAGTTTCTCGTAACCACCTGAGTGTTATTACTTGAGCAGCAAACACATAAGTTGGGGAATCGGCGAAGCTAATTTACTGTTTTATAAATTCTGATGCCTTATTACGCGTCAGGTGTTATTTATGGCCTTGAGTAATGGTAGTTGGTGACGAATTGCAGGGGTGTGGGAGCTGCTGGTGGTGGTAGGTGGTGGTGATAGTAGTAGTAGTAGTGGTGGTGATGGTGGTGATGGTGGCAGAAGCCCACAATCTCAGCCTCATCTGGGAGAAAGAATTTAATGCGCTCTGGGATGCTTTGGCTCAATTTTGGGATTGTATCATGCCTGGGGGATGAGGAGGCTGCTCTTCCTCTCATCTCAGAGAGAGAGAGACAGAAGGAGGGAGATAGAGACAGACAGAGGGAGGGTGAGAGAGAGTTGTTTCTCATCTGAACTCCTCAGGATTACCTCTTCACTGTCTCCAGTATGTCGCCTCTATACTGGACTGCAGAAGACAGGCGAAGCTTTCCGACAATGGAGATACACAAACATTGCACGCGTGTCTTGTTTATGAAGATCAGTGAATGTTGTTTGCCCAAACAATGCATCAAACAACAATGTTTAAAGTGATATTCTAACTTTTAATATACAAATATTTTTTTTTTAATTTAATGAATAATTTTTTTTTCAATGAGAAAATCTTTGATAAAAATATTGATTTTATAAACCGTCTAAATAACGTATTAGAGAAAGTTTTACAGTTAAAAAAAAAAACGAATATTTCTCGTGACACAAAAAAAATAAGATGCAGAAATAATTTGTTTATGCAAGTGAGATAACGGAAGTTATTCCCACGAAGTTATGTGATTTTATTTCAGAAAAATAAAAAATCGAGAGGAATAAATCAGTAAGCAATTTCGCTTAGCCTTTCATCCCCCCCTCTCTCTCTGTCTCTCTCTACGTATCTCCCCTCTCCCTCCCTCCCTCCCTCTCTCTCTCTCTCCCTCCTCTCCACTGATCACACGACCTCTGCACTCAATTGAATTCCAAAGGTTTCCCCTCCGTCCCTCAGCTTCCCTTAAGGGATCTCGGTATGAAAAAAAAACTTTCTTGTGTTTTATTGCCTTACAGTCTTCCATTTAATTAAAATTTTAAAGCGTGATTTTCTGGTGGAAGCTTCCCGGGAGGCTTTACCAGAGTTGAAGAGTCATGATCCATGGGAGGGTTGGAAGCCCCGGGAACACTGCACCAGCTGCTGCTCTTACACTGTCCACAGGTGCTGCTCACCTGCGATGTCTTAGCCTGAGCAAGGTGTTAAGAGGCACCTAACTTTCCCCCGTCTTCTAATAACATGTTCATTTTCCCACTGTAATCTACATTCTCCATAATTACTATTCATTTGCTTTGTTCCGTAGAAGTGTGAGAGGTGTGAGTGTAGCTCACACTTCTACAACACAGTTGTCCGCAAACATTAATTAAGTTATACCATGAATTAAGGAAAGATCCTGGACTTCACCTTACGAAACAGACAAAACAAATGCGATAGTAATTATGGACAAGGTAGATTATACTAGAAAAATGGGCATGTTATTAGAAGACGGGGGAACTTAGGAGCCCCTCAAGGTCCTCCTCCCTTCTAGTGCCGTTGTGATGTCATTATCATCACTAAAGAATTAGACACATATGCAGCATCTGGGTATTTTTTCCTTGTAGACGTTTCGCCCACCAGTGGTTTTATTAATACAATACAAGGACATAATGATAAATTAGACACATGTGCAACTCTTGGGTATCTTTATTGAGGAAACGTTTCGCCACACAGTGGCTTCATCAGTCCATACAAAGGAGAATCTTGAAGAACAGGAGGAGAATGAGGTAATCAGTCCCTCAACCTTGAGTCGATGTGGTCAGTCCATCAATCTTGAATTCAATCATTCCATTCTATTCAAGATTGATGGACTGACCACATCGACTCAAGGTTGAGGGAATGATTACCTCATTCTCCTCCTGTTCTTCAAGATTCTCCTTTGTATGGACTGATAAAGCCACTGTGTGGCGAAACGTTTCCTCAATAAAGATACCCAAGAGTTGCACATGTGTCTAATTTATCAACATGTCGGTTCTCTGAACCATTCATCTACAAACCTGTCAGACACTGCAACTTCTTGGGATCTTAATACTTGGGAATTCTTCGCTTGCCTAATTCTTGGGCACGACCTACTTCAACACTGAACAAATGTGACACGACCTATGACTGCTGCACCTCTCCTGCCAACGGTTTATAAGCTCCTTCTCAGCACGTATGCCGTATTCTATTCAAGACTGATGGACTGACCACATCGACTCAAGGTTGAGGGACTGATTACCTCATTCTCCTCCTGTTCTTCAAGATTCTCCTTTGTATGGACTGATGAAGCCACTGTGTGGCGAAACGTTTCCTCAATAAAGATACCCAAGAGTTGCACATGTGTCTAATTTATCAACATGTCGGTTCTCTGAACCATTCATCTACAAACAAGGACATAACCTGAAGACTGTTAAAGTATACAGAAGACAATGGGAGACCAGATGATGATACACAAACAGACACCTGAAATTATAAAACAAATATTAATGTGATAATAACAGTGATGAAAACTACTGCCATTACCTGCACCATAATGGCTGAGTAAGTGAACCATTATTGTGGCTCAGTAATTATAATAATTATTTACAATGTGTCTCGGGGAGAGACTCACGGTAAAGAGACTCATGGAACTCCGTGTTCATCAAGAACTGCAAGAAGCCCCTATCACGAGCCTTTTCCATCCTATGGAGAGGGAGCATGGACACGGGGGTCGTCCCACAGTTACTAAAAACAACAGACATAGCCCCACTCCACAAAGGGGGCAGTAAAGCAACAGCAAAGAACTACAGACCGATAGCACTAACATCCCATATCATAAAAATCTTTGAAAGGGTCCTAAGAAGCAAGATCACCACCCATCTAGAAACCCATCGGTTACACAACCCAGGGCAACATGGGTTTAGAACAGGGCGCTCCTGTCTGTCTCAACTATTGGATCACTATGACAAGGTCCTAGATGCACTAGAAGACAAAAAGAATGCAGATGTAATATATACTGACTTTGCGAAAGCCTTCGACAAGTGTGACCATGGCGTAATAGCGCACAAAATGCGTGCTAAAGGAATAACAGGAAAAGTCGGTCGATGGATCTATAATTTCCTCACTAACAGAACACAGAGAGTAGTCGTCAACAGAGTAAAGTCCGAGGCAGCTACGGTGAAAAGCTCTGTTCCACAAGGCACAGTACTCGCTCCCATCTTGTTCCTCATCCTCATATCCGACATAGACAAGGATGTCAGCCACAGCACAGTGTCTTCCTTTGCAGATGACACCCGAATCTGCATGACAGTGTCTTTCATTGCAGACACTGCAAGGCTCCAGGCGGACATCAACCGAATCTTTCAGTGGACTGCAGAAAAACATTATGAAGTTCAACGATGAGAAATTTCAATTACTCAGATATGGTAAACACGAGGAAATTAAATCTTCATCAGAGTACAAAACAAATTCTGGCCACAAAATAGAGCGAAACACCAACGTCAAAGACCTGGGATGATCATGTCGGAGGATCTCACCTTCAAGGACTAAACATAACATTGTTCAATCGCATCTGCTAGAAAAATGACAGGAAATGGAATAATGAGAACCTTCAAACCTAGGGAGGCCGCCCAGGATGACACTCTTCAGGTCACATGTTTTCTATCTAGGCTGGAATATTGCTGCACACTATCAGCAAACCTTTCAAGGCAGGTGAAATTGCTGAACAAGAAAATGTACAGAGAACCTCATCGCGCGCATAACGGAGATAAAACACCTCAATTACTGGAGCGCTTGAGGTTCCTAAAACTGTATCCTGGAACGCAGGCGGGAGAGATACATGATTATATACACCTGGGAAAATCCAAGAGGGACCTAGTACCGAACTTGCAACACGAAAATCCTCACTACAAAGACAAAAGACTTGCAGACGATGCAACATCCCCGCAATGATGAAAAGCAGGGGTGTCAATAGCACGTTAAGAACCAGTACCATAAGTGTCATGGGCCCGAGACTGTTCAACTGCCTCCCAAAGCATACATAAGGGGGATTACCAACAGAACCCTGGCAGTCTTCAAGCTGGCACTGGACAAGCACCTAAAGTCGGTTCCTGACCAGCCGGGCTGTGGCTCGTACGTTGGTTTGCGTGCAGCCAGCAGCAACAGCCTGGTTGATCAGGCTCTGATCCACCAGGAGGCCTGGTCACAGACCGGCCGCGGGGGCGTTGGCCCCCGGAAACTCCTCCTCCAGGTAAACTCCAGGTTAGGTTAGGTTAGTTTAGGTTTAGGAGTAGGTTAATCAAAAAAGGTCAAGTGTTTCCTGACGCGGGTCTTAAGTCAGATGATGACCCGCCGTTGGAGCTTTTGGTCATCTGACCGAGGCCTTCCGCTGGCTTACACCTCTACCCCTTTAAAAATTATGGTCATAGTTATAACCATTTATATAAAATTAGCGACAGCTTAATTAATTTTACTAATATCAATCTAGTAACGCTAATAGCTAATAAGAAACCTAAACACCAAACATATTACAGTAACCATAAATAAAAAATGTCTTTGATCCTATCAAGTACTTCAAATACTTAATTTTAAGTACTTAATACAGAGTTAGTATAAATAAGTACACTTATAGAAGAGGCTGGAAACTCAACTAATCGAAAATCTCAAATTTCTATAGATTTTGCCAAGGAAGTGGATAATTTTATTTAGGCACTGACACCCTCAAGGAGAGGGTCCTCCACGAACTAGTGAGGGCTCTTGATCTAGGAAGTGTGATCTGTGGCCCATTCCCTGAAAATGAGCTTGAATACCTTCCACCCCACCCCACCCAACAGGCACTGTAGAATCAATACGGTTTAGTGCTCTATCATGATTAGAAACATCAAGACCGTGCACCGCCGGCTCCAGCGTGTGGAGGCAGCACCATGGGCGCAGCCCTCACTCAGACGCCAGGAAAATGATACAAGTTTAGTTAGGTGTGTGGTGGATGCCATGATGTTCAAGTGTAGAGGAGACCGTCCACCTGACTACGCTACTACAGGGAGTGTAGAGGAGACGTCCAACTGTCTACGCTCTACAGGGAGTGTAGAGGAGACGTCCAACCAGTCAACGCTACAACAGGGAGTGTAGAGGAACATCCACCTGTCACGCAACTACAAGGGAGTGTAAGAGGAGACGTCCCACCTGTCCACGCTACTACAGGGAGTGTAGACGGATGAGTCACACCTGTCTACGCTACTACAGGGAGTGTAAAGGAACGTTCACAACAGTTACGCTACTACAGGGAGTGTAGAGGAGACGTCCACCTGTCTACGCTACTACAGGGAGTGTAGAGGAGACGTCACCCTGTCTACGCTACTACAGGGAGTGTTAGAGGAGACGTCCACCTGTCTACGCTACTACAGGGAGTGTAGAGGAGACTTACACCTGTCTACGCTACTACAGGAGTGTAGAGGAGACGTCCTACCGTCTACGCTACTACAGGGAGTGTAGAGAGAATGTCACCTGTCTATGCTACTACAGGAGTGTAGAGGAGACGTCCACTTCTCAGCATACTACAGGAGTGTAGAGGAGACGTCCACCTTCTCGCTACTACCAGGAGTGTAGGGAGACGTCTCACTTCTACCTACTACAGGGAGTGTAGAGGAGACGTCCACCTGTCTACGCTACTACAGGGAGTGTAGAGGAGACGTCCACCTGTCTACGCTACTACAGGGAGTGTAGAGGAGACGTCCACCTGTCTACGCTACTACAGGGAGTGTAGAGGAGACGTCCACCTGTCTACGCTACTACAGGGAGTGTAGAGGAGACGTCCACCTGTCTACGCTACTACAGGGAGTGTAGAGGAGACGTCCACCTGTCTACGCTACTACAGGGAGTGTAGAGGAGACGTCCACCTGTCTACGCTACTACAGTGAGTGTAGAGGAGACGTCCACCTGTCCACGCTACTACAGGGAGTGTAGAGGAGGAGTCCACCTGTCTACGCTATTCTACAGGGAGTGTAGAGGAGACGTCCACCTCTCTACGCTACTACAGGGAGTGTAGAGGAGACGTCCACCTGTCTACGCTACTACAGGGAGTGTAGGGGAGACGTCCACCTGTCTACGCTACTACAGGGAGTGTAGAGGAGCCCTCTACGCTGTCTACGCTACTACAGGAGTGAGAGAGACGCCACTTTTCTACCCGTTTTAAAGGAATTAAAAGGAGCGTCCCCTTTTTACGTACTACGGGGACGTAGGGGGAGACGCCCACCTGTCAACCTATAAGGGAGGTAGAGGAGACCGTCACCTTTCTACGCTCAAACAGGGGGTGTAGGGGGGAAACTTCTACCGTTTACGCTCTACGGGGAGTGTAAGAAAGCCCCACCTTTTAACGCTACTAAGGGAGTTAAGGAACGTCCCCTTCCGCTACTACAGGGAGTTAGGGGGAACTCCACCTTCCGCTACTCAGGGAGGGGTAGGGGGAAGTCCACCTGTCCGACTACAGGGAGTGTAGGGGAGACGTCCACCTGTCTCCCCTACTAAAAAGGGTGTAAGGAGACGTCCACCTCTATCCTACTACAGAGTGAAGGGGAACGTCCCCTTCACCTACTAAGGGGTGTAGAGGGGACGTCAAACCTGCCACCACTACGGAGTTAATAAAACTCACCGCCCACCACAAAGGGGAGTGTAAGGAGACGTCCCTGCCCACGCATACAGGGAGTGAAAGGGGGAGACGTCCCCCTCCCCACTCGGGGATTTGGAGAGGAGAGTCCCTGTCACCTACTCGGGAGTGTAGAGGAGACTCACCTTCCCCCTCTACAGGGAGGTAGGGAGCTCACTTCCCCAAACTACAGGGAGTGTAGGGAGAATCACCTTCCCTTACTACGGGAGTGTGAGGAGCGTCCCACCTTCACCTACTCGGGAGTGTGAGGAGAGTCACCTTCTCCCACAAGGGAGGTAGAGGAGACGTTTTCTCCTTACACACAGGGGGAGTGTAGAGGAGACACACCTGTCCCCTACTCAGGGAGTGTAGAAAACGTCCCCCCTTTCCTAAAAAGGAGTGAAAGACTTTACCTTTACCTCCCAAGGGATGTAGAGGAGACGTCCCCCTTAAATTACTACGGGAGTGTAAAGGAGACGCCCACCTTCCCACTACAGGGTGTAGAGGGACGCCCACCCCCAACCTACAAAAGGGATGTAAGGAGGTCAAACTGCCCACCTAAAGGGAGTGTAGGGAGACTCCACCTGTAACTACACAGGGGAGTGTAAGGAGACTCCCTTGTCCCCTACTAGGGGAGGTAAAACGTCCCCCTTCCCACCACACAGGGGAGTGTAGGGGAGACGCCCACCTGCCCACGCTACTCAGAGTGAAGGAGCCCCCGTC
>NC_069430.1:44873913-44892903 GCF_026875155.1 Cherax quadricarinatus
CAATTTTTTGGGGTTGGGACCTCGGTAAGATATATGGACCGTGCTTTTTGTAATGGGAAAATAAGAAAAATGAGAGATAGAGTGTGCTTCCCTGGAGCTGGTGTTGGGGACATTGTCAACAGGCTGGATAATATCATGTCGGGTAATGGGAACAAGCCCATTATCTGTCTCAGTGCTGGTGGAAATGAATTTGGGAAGGTAGGAGAGAAGAGCTGCTAGATAAGTACAGGTCAGCTATAGATTTCATTAAATCTAAGGGAGGGATCCCAATCATATGTAGCATCTTGCCTAGAAGGGAGTAGGAAATGAATGGTTGTCTAGGGCAATTGGTGTAAATTGGCTGGCTAGACAGATACTGCAAGGAACTTGCAATCCCATTCATTGACAACTGGAACAACTTTTATGGCAAACATGATATGTATGCAAGGGATGGGGTACATCTCTCTGGGGCAGGGGTGGTAGCACTTGCAGACTCGATTGAGAAGGCCATGGTGAAATGCCTATGATTTTTAAACTGATGGAAGATAGAGGTATGGGTGTGTGTGGGAAACAAGCAGGTTGCAACACTAGGTTAGAAACAGTAAATGTATAAAAGGCATTCAGCATAAGTTATAAATAAAGACAATAGATCAGGTCAGCAAACAAAGGGGACAGCAGAGGCAGCAAGGGACTAGCTCCCTTAAGGTTTACTATACTAATAGCAGGAGTGTAAGAAATAAGATAGACGAGCTAAGATTAATTGCAAGTGCAGGAAACATAGATATTATTGCTATAACAGAGACCTGGCTCAATCTGAAAGATAGAGAGATGCCCTCTGAATGTCACATACAAGGCTATAAATTATTCCACATTGACAGGGTCAACGGGAAAGGTGGTGTAGTAGCGATGTATGTCAGAGACAATTTAAATTGTTGTGTTAGACAAGATATTAAATTAGAAGCGTCAGCCACTGAATCTGTTTGGTTACAGCTTCTCGAGGGCCGAGAAAAACTAATTTTGGGTGTGATTTACAGGGCCCCAAATCTTGATAGGGAGTGCAGTAAACTTCTATGGGACGAAATTCGTAAGGCATCTACATACGAAAATGTTGTGCTAATGGGAGATTTCAACTATAGACAGATTGACTGGAGCAATTTGACATTAAATTTAGAGTCAGGTGACTTTCTTGATACTATCCAGGATTGTTTTTTAAAACAGTTTGTGACAGAGCCAACTAGGGGAAACAACCTCCTTGACTTGGTTCTTGCCAGTAGGGAAACACTAATTAATATAATAATCTTGAGGTTAATGACGAGCTTGGGGAAAGTGATCACAAATCACTCAGTTTTAATATATCATGGAATTCCCCTAATAATGGCAATCAAGTCTCTGTCCCTGACTTTCGCTTGGCTGATTTCAAGGACTGAAAAATTACTTAGGTGGTTGAACTGGAATGACCTGACTAAGGTCAGGTAGTGGTGATGGTTGCCGATTATGATGCTTTCCAGGGCATAGTTCTAGCTGCTCGAGTCAAATTATTGTTCCAAATAGGGAAATCAGATCAAACAAAATGATCCTAAATGGATGTAACAATAGATTAAAATATCTGATTGGTCAAAAGAGAGGCATATATAGGCAAATCAAAAGAGAGAGGGGCAATTAAGAAATCGATATATTCAGTTAAAGAGAGAAATAAAAAAGGGAATTAGAAAAGCAAAAAGAGATTATGAGGTTAAAGTTGCAAGAGAATCGAAGACTAACCCAAAAGGATTCTTTCAGGTATACAGAAGTAAGATCAGGGACAAGATAAGCCCGCCAAAAGTTCCTCGGGTCAGCTCACTGACAGTGATAAGGAAATGTGTTAGAATTTTTAACACATACTTCCTGTCAGTTTTTTACACAGGAGGATACAGCGATATTCCAGTAATGAAAAAATTATGTAGAACAGGGCGATAATAAACTGTGCACGATTAGGGTCACAAGTGACATGGTCCTTAGGCAAATAGATAAATTAAAACCTAACAAATCCCCAGGCCCTGATGAACTGTATGCAAGGGTTCTAAAGGAATGTAAAGATGACTTAGCACACCTTTGGCTAATCTTTTCAACATATCACTACAAACTGGCATGGTGCCAGATAAGTGGAAAATGGCAAATTGATACCTATTTTCAAAACAGGTGACAGGTCCTTAGCTTCGAACTATAGACCAATAAGCCTAACCTCCATAGTGGGGGAAAATTTATGGAATCAATAATTGCCGAGGCAGTTCGTAGCCACCTTTAAAAGCATAAATTAATCAACGAATCTCAGCATGGTTTACAAAGGGGCGTTCCTGCCTTACGAATTTATTAACTTTTTTCACTAAGGTATTTGAGGAGGTAGATCATGGTAATGAATATGACATTGTGTATATGGACTTCAGTAAGGCTTTTGACAGGGTCCCACATCAGAGACTATTGAGGAAAATTAAAGCACATGGAATAGGAGGAGAAATTTTTTCCTGGATAGAGGCATGGTTGACAAATAGGCAGCAGAGAGTTTGCATAAATGGGGAGAAATCAGAGTGGGGAAGCGTCACGAGCGGTGTTCCACAGGGGTCAGTGTTGGGCCCCCTGCTGTTCACAATCTACATAAACGACATAGAATGAGGGCATAAAGAGCGACATCGGCAAGTTTGCCGATGACACCAAAATAGGCCGTCGAATTCATTCTGACGAGGACATTCGAGCACTCCAGGAAGATTTGAATAGACTGATGCAGTGGTCGGAGAAGTGGCAGATGCAGTTTAATATAGACAAATGCAAAGTTCTAAATGTTGGACAGGACAATAACCAGGGCCACATAAAAACTAAAAAATGTAGATCTTAAAATTACGGTTTTGCAAAAAAATTTAGGACTCGGTTAGCAGAAAATCTAAAACCAAGCCCAACAGTGCATAAGTGTTCGCAATAAAGCAAAATAAACCCCTTGGTTTTCATTCAAAAAGCAAAAATAATAGGAGTCCTCGGGTTTTTTCCTTCCAACTCTATACACCCTTTGGGTTTAGGTCTCATTTAGATTTTTCTGCACATTTTTTGGTCACCGAAACAGAATGGATAAAAAATTTCCCTCGGGAAAAGGGAACAAAGGAATGACAAAGTTGATCCCATGAATCAAAAAATTTTCCCTTTTGAGGATGGGAACTAAGGCCCTGAATTTTGCACTCTCGGGAAAAGGACGTAAAAATTGGGGGGAAAAAAGATTAAAAAGAGAAGGGAAGAAAGGAATAAAAAAGGGGATGTAAAGGGGGGGGTTGAAAAAACTAGCCTAGACGGGACCCGAAAGCAAGGGTTTTTTAATTTGGGAAAAAATTTCCCAGATTCGGGAAGGATATGGGAAAGTACGGGTTTTGGGGAAAAGATTTGTGGATGAGGGGAAAACAAACTCCCAAAGAAAAAAACATTTTTTTAATAGAGGCCAGAACTTTGTGTAGTTTTAAAAATGGGTTGGATAAAAAACAAGGGGAAATGTGGGGGGGGTGTGAGTTGGACCTGATATTTTTGTGCTACCTTTTTTTTTTTTGGTTGCCGGTTCCCTCCCTTAATAAAAGTCCCTTTCCTTTCCCTGGGTTTGGTGCATTTTTAAGCCGGTAGGGGGATTTGGGAAACCCGCCCGCATGGGTATTGTATACCTTTTTTCCCAAAAACTTGTCAGGAAACGCAACATCATGGTACTTATTCAGGGGCCCAACTACATGCCTTTTCTTCAGGGACTTTACAACTAGCCCATAAATTTGGGAAGGACCAAACTTCCAGGGGGGAATTCCCGCCTACCAGTGACTAGCCCTCGTCGGCCAAAAAGGGTCTCTCTTCATGACGCCTATATAAGCGCCAGTCTCCTTTCCTTTTGTTTTCAGAATCTTTTCCCAACGACGGTTTGTAAACCCCCACCTCCAAGGCTGGGGGGACGATTCCCTCTTTTTTTTGGGTATATATTTTCTTCTGTTTTTTTTAATTATTTCCAAGAATTTTATTGAAAAAAAGCCACGGAGGGGCAAAATTTTTTACAATAAAGAAAACCAAATGTTGCACAAGTGTCTTAACTTTCATCTTGTGGGGTATTGTATACCTGCTTGCACGGGTATTTCTTTTTGATAAGGACCGCCTCGCAGGGGGCCCTGGGCCCTTCTGCAGTTTTCCCTCCCATTCTTATTTCTTATGTTCTTAAAAAATTCAATGATTATGTGGATTAAAAAAAGGGGTTTGGAGGGCGAAAAGGGGGTCAAAAATTAAGCGGGGTAGGGCACCAGGAGAAAGGGGAAGAATAGAGGGAAGAGAGAGTTTTTTGGGAGATTTAAGGGGAAAGGTATAAAACCCCTTGGGAAAACCAAGTGAAAAGAGAAATTTGTGGTGGGGGACCCTAAATCCCTAAAGTAGGAGAAAAATTTAGAGGGGAAAGAGAGCAAAAGAACATAAAATTTTAGGAACACTGCAGAAGGCCTACGGGCCCCAAAGCAAAGGCAGGCCCTTACCCAAAAACACCTCTGAACATTAAAATGGTTAAAATACCGACGGGTTTTTTAGGTGGGGGAAAAAAAAATATGCAACATTTAGGAAATCTTTATTATAAACTTTTCGCCTACACGGGTAGCTTCTTCAGTAAGTAAAGAAAAGTTATAGAAGCAAAAGATACTTGAAGCCCGAGTAACAGTCCATCCCCCTTAAAAAGTTTGAGGGGGTCAGTCCCTCAGTTTTGGAAAGAGCATTTTTTCCATAGTATGAAAACAAATGGAGAAAAGTGACGGGATGGAGCTTTTTTATAGCGCCAAGGGGGAGACGTAGGCCACTGGGAGAGGTAAGAATTTCAGAGGGGTTTTTGAGAATCAGGTCCCTCCAAACCACCCCTCTCACTAGTGGAAGTTGTCGAAGTTAAATTGCAGGTCTTTACCAAGATACCCTTGTGTTTGCATGTCTGACAGATTGAAAAATTTAAAGGGGTATAAAAAAACCGACAGGTTGTTAGGTAAGAAAACAATGCAACAGTTATTTATTTTTTAAATGAACGTTTGGGCCTACACAGAAACTTTTTCCAGTCAAGTACAAAAAAAGGATAAAGCAGAAAAATCCCTTGAAAAAACGATTTAACCCAGCCCATCACCCCTTAAATTTTTTTGAGGGGTCAGTCCCCTCATCGGAGAAGAGCATTGTTCCATAGTAATAAAACAATATGGAAAAGAAGTGACAGGAGGGAGCTTTTTATAGCGCCAAGGGGTGAGACTGGGCCACTAGGGGGAGGTAAGAACCAATTTTTGAAAACCCCCAGGTCCCTCCCAAATCCACCCCCTCTCACAAGGGAATTTGTCGAAGTTGATTGCGGGGTTTTAAACCAAAAAACCCCTTTGGGTTTCCCGTGTCTGACAGTTTGAAAAAATTAAAATGGTAAAAAATCCACGGGTTTGTTAGGTAAGAAAACATATGCAACATTTATTTATCTTTATTATGAAAGGGTTTGGGCCTACCCAGTAGGCTTCTTCGGGTCAAGACAAAAAAATTGATAGAAGCAAAAAGATACTTGAAGACGATGTAATCACCCAAAACACCCTTAAATTTTTTGAGGGGTCAGCCCCTCAGGTCTGGAGAAGAGAAATTTTTCCATAGAAAGAAAAAATTAGGAGAAGAAGTGACAGGAGGGATTTTTTTTAATAGCGCCAAGGGGTTTAACGTGGGCCACTGGGAAGAGGTAAGAACTCGGGATGTTGAGAAGTCAGGTCCCTCTCAAATCCACCCCCTCTCACATTGGAAGTTGTCCGAATTTTGATTGCGGGTCTGTACCAAGATCCCCCTTGGGGTTCCCGTGTCTGACAGATTAAACCCAATAAAATGGTATAAAAAACCGCAGGTTTTTTAGGTAAGACAAAATTTTCAACAGTTAGGTTTCTTTATTAGAAAACTTTTTTCCCCTACACAAGGCTTTTTCCCGTAAAGGGTACAAAAAAGGGTTGATAGAAGCAAAATATTTGAAACTTTAAAATCAGCCCCACCCCCTTTAAAAATTTTTAAAGGGGGTCAGTCCCTCATCGGGGAAAAACCCCAAGGGTTTCCAATAGTATAAAACAAAAAAGGAGAAAAAGTGCCCGGGAGGAGCTTTTTATAGCGCCAAGAGGGAACTTTAAGGCCACAAAGGAGAGGAAAAAAACCAGATGTTGGGGAAATAAAGGCCCCCTCTCAAACCACCCCCCTTCACAATGGAATTGTCGAAGTTAAAATTGAAACCTTGTACAGCCCTTTGCAATCAACTTCGACAACCCCACTAGTGAAGGGGCGGGATTTGAGAGGGACCTGACTTCTCAACATCTAAAGTTCTTACCTCTCCTATGGCCTACGTCCACCTTTTTGGCGCTATAAAAACTCATCCCGTTTACTTCCCTTTTCCCTATTGTTTTTATACTATGGAACAATGTCTCTTTCCCCCGACTGAGGGACTGACCACCTCAAAACTTTAAAAAAAAGGTTTAAAGGAAATGATTACATCGTCCTTCAAGTATCTTTGCTTTTTATCAAAATTTTTTTACTTGACTGAAAAGCCTACGGAAAACGAAACGTTTCAAAAAATAAAGATACCTAACTGTTCATATGTTGGTTTACCTAAAAAAACGGGCCTCTACCAAAAAGGGACCCAAGAAAAACCCCGTACCCCTTGACACCAATCAAACCCCGCCCCTCCCACTCATATATTTTTTCCAGTTTTTCTTCTTTTAAAACTACCCAAGGTTCCCCCGCCTCTATCACCCCACTGGAAGACTGGGTTTCCAAATTAAACTACAACTCTGTTTTAAAAAACCCTACTTGCCTAGTCCCCTTTTTAAAACTAAAATTTATCCAACTTTAAAACCATTTTTCTGATTCTCACCTTCCCTTGACACCCCAGTAAATTTATTAAAATCTCCTTTGTTTTGGCCCCCCATCCAAAATTATACACTTCAATGATATCTCCCCCATTCTAAAAGGGCCCTCCCCGAGAGTGGAGATTTAAAAGGGTTTAAGTCTATCTTCATACGGGGGGGTTCCCTTTAAAAAGTAAATCATTTTAAATCACTTCTCTGTATTTTCTCTAATATTTTAAACCATCCGTAGTAAGGGGGCCAAAACTGAGGGGGCATAATCTAAATGAGGGCCCCACAGTGATGTATAGACTGTAAAATAACTTTTTACTTCTGTTTTCTTATACTTCTTGAGATAAAACCAAAATAATCGTTGGGCCCTTTTTGCACACACTAAGGCACTGCGTCTTTTTCTTTAATTTTTTTGGGTCACCATGACTCCCAAGTCCTTTTCCCCTTCTGTAGATCAAGCCTACATCACCTTTGATTATAGCTTCGGGGGGTTTTTTTTCATTACCAAGGGGAATTTCCTTCACTTATCTCATTGAACTTCAAACGCCATTTTTTCAAAACCAGGGCATTAATTTTTCCCAAATCCCCTGGGGTTTTTTTGCTATCCTCCTTTTATCAAACCCAAAAAACCCTTTTTTTCAAATTTATTTTCCGAAAAACCCTTCATCAAGGTTTTACAAAAGTAAATTATGCATAGTTTTTTTTGTATAAAGGCAAAGGGGGGAAAAAGAAATGCAAAAATTATAAGGGAAAAGTCTGCTGAGTATACCCGGTAAAATTAGGGAGAGTTTTAAAAATTAAAAAAATTAAAGTAAGACGGAGAGTAGGATAGCAATAACAAGGAAGGGTTTAGGGAAAAGGGAGGGGTGGGGTTTTAGACCCCAAATTTTGACAGTGAAACAAATGGTGAACAGTATTTAGATAAGGGAAAAAAGGTTTTTTTTTTGGCTTTTATGGGTTTGGAAAAGGCGTATTTAACCCGGGTGGAAAGGGGGGGAAAGTGGGAGATTTGCAGGGGGTATGGTAAGGTGGGAGGGTTTCCGAAAACCCTTTAAGAGTTTTTTTTGAGGAATTTAGGCCAGGGTTTGAATATTAGGAAACAGGGAGATTATTTCCCATTGAAAGTTGGGGTTAGACAAGCATGTGTGGAATCAAACCCCTGGTGGGTTTTTAAAATGTTTAGGATGGAGTTTGTAAAAGAAGTGGGAAAGGGTCGGGTGTTTGGGGAAGAGGTGTGGGTTAAAGAAATTAATCAAACACAAAGAGGGATTGTCACAGATGCTCTTTGCTGATGACAAATGTTTTTGAGAGATTCGAAGAAAGTTTTCAGAGATTGGTTGGGTGGGGGTTTGGGAGGGGTACGTAAAAAAAGGGAAATTTTAAAAATTAAAAGTAAATGTAGGAAAGAAACAAGGGATAGGATAACAAAAGAATTTGGGGGGCGGGAAAACTGGGTATCAGAATTTTAGGGGGGGGATCTGGAGGAAAGTAAGTATTCAGATATTTTGGAGTGAACGTGTCCAAACAATGGATTATGAAGGTTGAAAGGGGGGAATCATAGAATTGAAAGGGGAAAAAGGGGAGTGGGGGGGACTGAGGAGTCTTTGGAGAAAAAAAACTTGCCCCTGAAAACAAAGAGGGGGTTTTATGAGAGTAAAAAGTTTTTACAAGCCCTTATAAGGGTGTTAGACATTGGGGGATGTATGTTGAAAAAAAAGAAGGCTGGAGGCAGGAAAAATGTCAAGTCTGAGGGCAATGTGTGGTGTGAATATAATGGAGAGAATCTGTAGTTTGGAGATTAGGAGGAGTTGTGGGATTACCAAAACTATTATCCAGAGGGCTGAGGAGGGGTTGTTGAGATGGTTTGAGTATGTAGGGAGGATGAAACTGTATAGAATGACTACGAAAGTATTAAAATCTGTAGTGGAGGGAAGGCGGGGTAAAGGTCAGCCTAGGAAAGGTTGGAGGGAAGGGGTAAAGGAGGTTTTGTGTGCGAGGGGCTTGGACTTCAAGCAAGCGTGCATGAGGGTGTTAGACAGGTGCAACTGGAGAAAAATTCTTAGGACTTGACGTACTGTTGGAGTATAAGCAAGGTAACATTTATGAGGGGATTCAGGGAAACCGGGAGGCCCGGGCTTGATTCCTGGAGATGGGAAGCACAGTGCCGGCACTCTGAAGGAGGGGTAGTAATTAATGCTGCAGTTTTATAACTGTAGTGTAAGCATGCCTCTGGCAAAACAGTGATAGTGCGAATGATGATGAAAGTTTTTCTTTTTTCGGGCCACCCTGCCTTGGTGAAACGGCTGACGTGTATATATATATATATATATATTATATATAAAATATATATATATATATTTTATATATAATATATATATATATATATATATATTTATTTATTATCACACTGGCCGATTCCCACCCAAAGGGAGGGTGGCCCGAAAAAGAAAAACTTTCACCATCATTCACTCCATCACTGTCTTGCCAGAAGGGTGCTTTACACTACAGTTTTTAAACTGCAACATTAACACCCCTCCTTCAGAGTGCAGGCACTGTACTTCCCATCTCCAGGACTCAAGTCCGGCTTGCCGTTTCCCTGAACCCTTCATAAATGTTACTTTGCTCACACTCCAACAGCACGTCAAGTATTAAAAACCATTTGTCTCCATTCACTCCTATCAAACACGCTCACGCATACCTGCTGGAAGTCCAAGCCCCTCGCACACAAAACCTCCTTTACCCCCTCTCCAATTTTCCCGGGCCCGCCCCCTACCCCCCCTTTCCCCTTCCCACTCAGACTGATACACTTTTAAAGTCTTTCTGTTTTCGCCCATTCTCTCTACAATTCGAAACCCCCCTCAAAAACCCTTCCTCAGCCCCTGGACAACATTTTTGGAAATCCCGCCCCTCCTCCTAACCCCAAAACTACGTTTCTCTGCATTAATTCACCCCACCATTCCCCCCGACAGACTCTCCACTGCCCCCGCCTTCTCCTCGCTGCAACATTCTTTCCCCATGCTTCACCCCCATTAAAGTTTTTGTAAAAATTTTAAACTCTCATAATTCCCTCTTTGCCCCCCAAGGACAAAAATTCTTTGTCTCCACAGACTTCAAGTGCACCATCACTCTTTTTCCCTCATCAATTATGATTCACCTCTCTTTTTAGACCCCTCCCTGACCGTCCCCCCAAATACGAAACATTACCTCCTCCAACTCTCTCCCTCCAATTGATATTCAATCTTTCATCACCTAATCTTTTTTTTATCCTCATAACCTTTCTCTTTCCTTATTTACCCTTTTAAATTTTTTCTTTTGCACACCCCACCCAAATTCACCACCAATCTCGCAACTTTTCTTTTAAAAACTCCCAAGAGCACAGTGTCACAGCAAAGAGCGCTGTGACAACTCCCCTTAGTGTGTGTTCTTATCTTTTAACTCCACGCCCCTGTCAAGACCCTCGCTTTTCTTCTTTACAACCCCCCTTTAAAAAAATTTAAACAACCCCGGTGACATCCACACCTTGTCTAAGGGCCCACTTTTACTGGAAATAAATTTCCCTCTTTCTACAACTCAAATTTAGCCCATTACCCGTAAAAAAATCTCAATGCTTTTTAGTAACCTACCTCCACACCATACACTTGAACATCTGCCAATTGCCCCCCATCCACCTGTCAAAACCCTTTTTCCCAAAACCCTAATGCCACGAAACCTCTTTAACCTTATCTAAATACTGTTACTTAAATTTTACTGTAAAAACCGGTCCACACACCCCCCACCTTTCCCAAAGCCTCCCTTTTTCTCGCTTCCTATTCTCCGTCTTACTCTTTTCTTTCAATAATAAATTACCCTACACTTTACCCGGTAAACTCAGCAATTATCCCCCTAAATTTTTGCACTCTCTTTTATCCCCTTTCCTTTTTACAAAGGGAAAAGCTCTCTCTGCCCTTTCCCAGGCCCCCACCTCTTCCCTACATTTATTAAATAATTTCACCAACCACTCCAAAACTATATCCCCCCCTGCTTTTAACATTTTTATCTTTATCCCATCAATCCCGGCTGCCTTACCCCTTTCATTTTACCTACTGCCTCACGAACTTCCCCCACACTCACAATGGCTCTTCCCACTCTACAAGATGTTATTCCTCCTTGTCCTATACACGAAATCACAGCTTCCCTATCTTCATCAACATTTAACAATTCTCAAAATATTCCCTCCATCTTCCCAATACCTCTAACTCTCCATTTAATAACTCTCTCTCCATTTTTAACTGACAAAAATCCATTTGTTCTCTAGGCTTTCTTAACTTGTTAATCTCACTCCAAAACTTTTTCTTATTTTCAACAAACATTTGTTGATAACATCTCACCCACTCTCTCATTTGCTCTCTTTTTACATTGCTTCACCACTCTCTTAACCTCTCTCTTTTTCTCCATATACTCCTCCCTCCTTGCATCACTTCTACTTTGTAAAACTTCTCATATGCTAACTTTTTTCTCCCTTCTACTCTCTTTACATCATCATTCCACCAATCGCTCCTCTTCCCTCCCGCATCCACTTTCCTGTAACCACAAAAATTCTGCTGAACACTATAACACTACATTTTTTAAACCTACCCCATACCTCTTCGACCCCATTGCCTATGCTCTCATTAGCCCATCTTCCCCCAATAGCTGTTTTTTCTTACCCAACTGCCTCCCTTTTATTTTATAAACCTTCACCTCCTTTCCCTGTGCTTCTATTCTCCTTGTACCCCTCTACCTTTTTTTCTCAGTGTACTACAACTAAAAGTGACTGAAATACTGGCCCCCTATAAACATGTACATCCGAAGTTACTCAACATTTTTTATTCCAAACATAACCAACAAACTACTGTCATTTCCCCCACTCTATTTTTATACTTTTTTTTCCCTTTTTTCAAAAAATATTATTCCCTATAACTAAACCCCTTTCTATACAAAGTTCAATAAAAGGCTCCCATTTCATTTTACACCGGGCACCCCCAAACTTACCTACCACACCCCCCAAAAAAGTTTCTCCTATTTTTACATCAGGCCCCCTAACAATTACTCTCCATTTGGTTAAAAGGCTCCTATACATTCATTTTTAACATCTTAAAAATCTCCTCTCTCCTCTGCATTCCTCTCTTCTCCGGGTGCTCACGCTTATTATGACCCCCTTCTCGCACCAACCCTCTACTTTAATCCACATAATTCTTAAATTTACACATTCAATTCTTTTTTTCTCCTTCCAAATTGATATTTAAATTTACTGCTCCCCTTTCCTTTGCCACTCTCTCAGGTCCCCCAGTTTAAAATCCCATTTATTTCCCCCACTGAAACCTCCACCCCCTTCATTTTTGTTTCGCTTAGGCCGGGGACCCCAAACTTCTTTTCATTCAAACATCAGAAATCACTGTTTTTGGGTCCCCGCACACACCCAGCACATTTAAGCACCCAGTTTAAAAAGTTTTTCTTTTTCTCTTTTTTAGTAAGTGTCTACAGGAGAAGGGGTTACTAGCCCATTGCTCCCGGCATTTTAGTCGCCTCATTCGACATGCATGGCTTACGGAGGAAAGATTCTTTTCCACTTCCCCATGGACAATAGAAGAAATAAAGAAGAACAAGAGCTATTTAGAAAAAGGAGAAAAACCTAGATGTATGTATATATATATGCATGTGCGTGTCTGTGAAGTGTGACCAAAGTGTAAGTAGGAGTAGCAAGATATCCCTGTTATCTAGCGTGTTTATGAGACAGAAAAAGAAACCAGCAATCCTACCATCATGCAAAACAGTTACAGGTTTTCTGTTTTCACAGTCATCTGGCAGGACGGTAGTACTTCCCTGGGTGGTTGCTGTCTACCAACCTACTACCTTATATATATATATATAATATATATATATATATATATATATATATATATATATATATATATATATATATATATGTATATTATAATATATAAACACTGATCTCTGGCCGAAGGAGACTCGAACCTACGAACCTTGGAACAAGGTACACAGTGCTTTACCATTCTCACCACACTGGACCAATACCTTGGCGCCCAGCTTGCGCTAGACGTTGATCCAAGGCAGCCAGCTTTCAGGGAGAAGGCTTACAGCTTTTCATCTCATCCCCTGCATGCAGCAGCCTTACTAGAGATTTTAACAATGCAAGGAATTCGTAAGAGCAGCGAAATATACACAAACACTGATCTCTGGCCGAAGGAGACTCGAACCTACGAACCTTGGTCCAGAGTGGTGAGAATGGTAAAGCACTGCGTACCTCGTTCCAAGGTTCGTAGGTTCGAGTCTCCTTCGGCCAGAGATCAGTGTTTGTGTATATTTCGCCTGCTCTTGCGAATTCCTTGTGTGTATATATATATATATATATATATATATATATATATATAATTATATATATATATATATATATATATTTATATACATAGGAGAGTACACAGACAAATAGTAACACGCACACTGTCGCAAGTGACTTTGACAGCCAGAGTAATGAGTAATGACATTATTATCTCAGAGAAATTAACTTAATCAATATTTAAACGTCATGTGTAGTATAATATTATTATCATGGGGAGCGCTAAACCCATAGGATTATACAGCGCATGTGAAGGGGATTGGAACGTATTCAGGCTCATTTCATTGAACCGAAGCTCAGATCCAATTGCCTAGATCAAGAGCCCCTCACCAGCGTCAAGAAACCTCCCTTGAGAGGTGTGTTCTTTAATATCCATTGTGCAGTAAGCATTCCATTATATAGTGAAAATAGCCTTTAAAATTTTACATGTAGGAAAATATATAAAAAATATCTGTATCGGTCGAAAATTAGGATTCGGTATTGGACAAAATGTTGGTATCGAAGAGTGGAGGGAGAGGGAGAGAGAGAGAGAGAGAGAGAGAGAGAGAGAGAGAGAGAGAGAGAGAGAGAGAGAGAGAGAGAGAGAGAGAGAGAGAGAGAGAGAGAGATGGAAGTAGGGTGAGAGAGCACGGGAGGAGGAACGAATTGAAGTGCGGGGAAGAGGGAGGGAAGGAGAGACATAAGTTATTTCGAGAAATTATTTCTTCTCCGACGTAACCAACAGTCTCCTTTCCATCTTCACCTACGCAGGTGAGAAACCTACATCATAATCTACACCTGGGAAATCCTATAGGAACTGGTCCCAAATCTACATACAGAAATTACTCCCTACGAAAGCATAAAATTAGGCAGACGGAGCAACATGAAAAACAGGGGTGCCATGAGTACATTAAGAGAAACACAATAGATGTCCTGGACAAAAGACTGTACAACAGCTTCCTACCAGGCATAACGGTAAATACCAATGATTACGAACACAGGTAAAGAATGGTCTGTAAGACCTGACCTTAATGGGAATGTGGAGCAAACAAAGCTCAACAATAAAATATAATGTATATTTGCTTTCATCAGATATATGCAAGTATGTACACTATACACAGTATGTATAGATGGAGGAATAAATGTACAACACGGTGACAGATGACAAAGCAGAAGCCAGAGAGAGAGTGTACCATATTCAACCAGCAGGTAGGCAAGTCTGCCAATTCGCTTACCACAAGTGAACACCACTGCTTCAGCTTTGGCGGGCTTGTTGTGATTGGTCAATGAACCAAGGTACTGATTTAACGACGGGTACCCTATTGATCGTTAAACCATTAGCACCCCGTTTGCTGGCTGGGAGGCAGCCTATATGGGAGTGTCACATGCGCCGAATAAAATGTAACACACTCTTTCATGCAACACCAATAGACCCCTGGCTGCCTTCAAGAGAGAACAGTTTGTCTGTGGTTCGTATGTTGGATTGCGTGCTGCCAGCAGTAACAGCCTGGTTGATCAGGTCCTGATCCACTCGGAGGCCTGGTCAAGGACTGGGCTGCAGGGTTGTTGACCTCCAGAACTACCATCCAGGTACACTCTTCTCTCCACCTTTCTCTATTCCTCTCCTCCCCACCAACTCTTTTCCTGTCCTATGCTCAATACATAACATTAGATCGTCTTAAGAGCTTGTTTGATCCTGTGTGAGGGAGTCTTGAGGTTCCTCCCACCACCACCAGCCTGACTGTGTGAGAGAGAGTCTTGAGCTTCCCCACCACCATCACCATGACTGTGTAGGAGAGGGGGTCTTGAGGTTCCCCACCACCACCACCCTGACTGTGTGAGAGAGTCTTGAGGTCTCCCACCACCACCACCCTGACTGTGTGAGAGAGTCTTGAGGTCCCCACCACCACCACCACCCTGACTGTGTGAGAGAGTCTTGAGGTCCCCCACCACCACCACCCTGACTGTGTGAGAGAGTCTTGAGGTCCCCCACCACCACCACCCTGACTGTGTGAGAGAGACTTGAGGTCCCCCACCACCACCTCCCTGACTGTGTGAGAGAGTCTTGAGGTCCCCCACCACCATCACCACCACCCTGACTGTGTGAGAGAGTCTTGAGGTCTCCCACCACCACCACCCTGGCTGTGTGAGAGAGTCTTGAGGTCCCCCACCACCACCACCCTGACTGTGTGAGAGAGTCTTGAGGCTCCCCACCACCACCACCCTGACTGTGTGAGAGAGTCTTGAGGCTCCCCACCACCACCACCTGGCTGTGTGAGAGAGTCTTGAGGTCCCCCACCACCACCACCCTGACTGTTGTGAGAGAGTCTTGAGGCTCCCCCCACCACCACCACCCTGACTGTGTGAGAGAGTCTTGAGGCTCCCCACCACCACCACCCTGACTGTGTGAGAGAGTCTTGAGGTCCCCCACCACCACCACCCTGACTGTGTGAGAGAGTCTTGAGGCTCCCCACCACCACCACCCTGACTGTGTGAGAGAGTCTTGAGGTCCCCCACCACCACCACACCTGACTGTGTGAGAGAGTCTTGAGGCTCCCCACCACCACCACCCTGACTGTGTGAGAGAGTCTTGAGGTCCCCAACCACCACCACCCTGACTGTGTGAGAGTCTTGAGGTCTCCCACCACCACCACCCTGGCTGTGTGAGAGAGTCTTGAGGTCCCCCACCACCACCACCCTGACTGTGTGAGAGAGTCTTGAGGCTCCCCACCACCACCACCCTGACTGTGTGAGAGAGTCTTGAGGTCCCCACCACCACCACCCTGGCTGTGTGAGAGAGTCTGAGGTCCCCACCACCACCACCCTGACTGTGTGAGAGAGTCTTGAGGCTCCCCACCACCACCACCCTGACTGTGTGAGAGAGTCTTGAGGCTCCCCACCACCACCACCCTGACTGTGTGAGAGAGTCTTGAGGTCCCCCACCACCACCACCCTGACTGTGTGAGAGAGTCTTGAGGCTCCCCACCACCACCACCCTGACTGTGTGAGAGAGTCTTGAGGTCCCCCACCACACCACCCTGACTGTGTGAGAGAGTCTTGAGGCTCCCCACCACCACCACCCTGACTGTGTGAGAGAGTCTTGAGGTCCCCCACCACCACACCCTGACTGTGTGAGAGAGTCTTGAGGCTCCCCACCACCACCACCCTGACTGTGTGAGAGAGTCTTGAGGTCCCCCACCACCACCACCCTGACTGTGTGAGAGAGTCTTGAGGTCTCCCACCACCACCACCCTGGCTGTGTGAGAGAGTCTTGAGGTCCCCCCCACCACCACCACCCTGACTGTGTGAGAGAGTCTTGAGGCTCCCCACCACCACCACCTGACTGTGTGAGAGAGTCTTGAGGTCCCCCACCAACCACCACCCTGGCTGTGTGAGAGAGTCTTGAGGTCCCCCACCACCACCACCACCCTGACTGTGTGAGAGAGTCTTGAGGCTCCCCACCACCACCACCCTGACTGTGTGAGAGAGTCTTGAGGCTCCCCACCACCACCACCCTGACTGTGTGAGAGAGTCTTGAGGCTCCCCACCACCACCACCCTGACTGTGTGAGAGAGTCTTGAGGTCCCCCACCACCACCACCCTGACTGTGTGAGAGTCTTGAGGCTCCCCACCACCACCACCCTGACTGTGAGAGAGTCTTGAGGTCCCCCACCACCACCACCCTGACTGTGTGAGAGAATCTTGAGGTCTCCCACCACCACCACCCTGACTGTGTGAGAGAGTCTTGAGGTCCCCCACCACCACCACCCTGACTGTGTGAGAGAGTCTTGAGGTCTCCCACCACCACCGCCCTGACTGTGTGAGAGAGTCTTGACGTCCCCCCACCACCACCCTGACTGTGTGAGAGAGTCTTGAGGTCCCCTACCACCATCACCCTGACTGTGTGAGAGTCTTGAGGTCCCCCACCACCACCCTGACTGTGTGAGAGAGTCTTGACGTCCCCCCACCACCACCCTGACTGTGTGAGAGAGTCTTGAGGTCTCCCACCACCACCACCCTCACTGTGTGAGAGAGTCTTGACGTCCCCCCACCACCACCCTGACTGTGTGAGAGTCTTGAGGTCTCCCACCACCACCACCCTGACTGTGTGAGAGAGTCTTGACGTCCCCCCACCACCACCCTGACTGTGTGAGAGAGTCTTGAGGTCCCCCACCACCATCACCCTGACTGTGTGAGAGTCTTGAGGTCCCCCACCACCACCACCCTGACTGTGTGAGAGAGTCTTGAGGTCCCCCACCACCACCACCCTGACTGTGTGAGAGAGTCTTGAGGCTCCCCACCACCTCCACCCTGACTGTGTGAGAGAGTCTTGAGGTCCCCCACAACCACCACCACCCTGACTGTGTGAGAGAGTCTTGAGGTCCCCCACCACCACCACCCTGACTGTGTGAGAGAGTCTTGAGGTCCCCCACGACCACCACCCTGACTGTGTGAGAGAGTCTTGAGGTCCCCCACCACCACCACCACCCTGACTGTGTGAGAGAGTCTTGAGGTCCCCCCACCACGACCCTGACTGTGTGAGAGAGTCTTGAGGTCTCGCACCACCACCACCCTGACTGTGTGAGAGAGTCTTGAGGTCCCCCACCACCACCACCCTGACTGTGTGAGAGAGTCTTGAGGCTCTCCACCACCTCCACCCTGACTGTGTGAGAGAGTCTTGAGGTCCCCCACCACCACCACCACCCTGACTGTGTGAGAGAGTCTTGAGGTCCCCCACCACCACCACCCTGACTGTGTGAGAGTCTTGAGGTCCCCCACGACCACCACCCTGACTGTGTGAGAGAGTCTTGAGGTCCCCCACCACCACCACCCTGACTGTGTGAGAGAGTCTTGAGGTCCCCCACCACCACCACCCTGACTGTGTGAGAGAGTTTTGAGGTCCCCCCACCACGACCCTGACTGTGTGAGAGAGTCTTGAGGTCCCCCACCACCACCACCACCCTGACTCTGAGAGAGGGTCTTAATTTAAGCTTCTCCGCCACCACCACCCCCCTGACTGTATACCTGGAAAGGGTTTCGGGGGTTAACGCCCCCGCGGTCTGTGATGAGGAAATTCTTAAACACTCTATCCACTCGACCAGGTGTGGAAAATTCCTATTTATACACTGTCTAAGAGTCTTAAGGGGGTAAAGGTGTGGTTGAGTCTTGAGTGTGTTGGTGGGACGTTGCTGCGCTGCCAAGCCTACACACTAAAACCTTAATTGTAAGGTTAATTAGACGTAAGGTCTTAATGAGCCGACACCGAGTCTGGGGGGAATAGTTACATAGCTAAGCTCGACTAGGAATGTTAAGTAGCTTAGCATATTCAAAGTTTTTTTTTTTTGCTTTAGGCTTATAAATTTAGCAGACTTGAGTGTCAGGTCTAGGGTCGAACAGTCAAGCGGGTTAGTCACGACATATTTCTAAAGGGAGTGAGGTCGCTTTTCCTTGTGTCGAAGGCCAGAGTGAATTTAGTGGCTCATTACTGATATTTCTCGGGATTTCTGCAGTGCAAATATTACCTAGGATAACCCAAAACAGTCAGACAAAATGACATTTCCATTGGTGTCCTTGTTATTTGCACTTGAGTCCTTGAAACATGTCCCTGAAGGACGTCTTTACAGTTACCCCAGCAGACTTCACATGGTAAGTTCTCATTATCAGTACAAGATACGCGCATTTCACATTTCTAGAGGTGAAGTCTTTGGTTAGCAAGGTATGAAACTGTTGATATGTAGATGGGATTTAATTGATATTTGATTGAAGTATTGACAATAGGGCGAC
>NC_069430.1:44893403-44900903 GCF_026875155.1 Cherax quadricarinatus
GTAGCTTGACGGGGAAGTAGCTTGACGTGGAGTGTCTTGACGGGAGTAGCTTGACGGGGAAGTAGCTTGACGGGGAGTATCGCGGCTAATAGAGGAAAATATCTTAACGGATCTTAATTATGTTGTGACTAGTGAAAATGATAACCTGTAGTGACCTGATCATCTGCTGAGAGCTTCAGAAGTGACCTTATGTGCTGAGGGCTTCAGAAGTGGCCTCATGTGCTGAGAGCTTCAGAAGTGACCTCTGTTGAGAGCTTCAGATACGACCACATCTACTGAGAGTCAGAAGTGATCTCATGTGCTGAGAGCTTCAGAAGTGACCTCATCTTCTGAGAGCTTCAGAAGTGACCTCATCTACTGAGAGCTTCAGAAGTGACCTCATCTACTGAGAGCTTCAGAAGTGACCTCATCTACTGAGAGCTTCAGAAGTGACCTCCTCTGCCGAGAGCTTCAGAAGTGACCTCATCTGTTGAGAGCTTCACATGTGACCTCTGACGGAAATCCCCCAATATGGTTCTGTAAACAACTACATGTTCTCTCTGTCACAATAACTGGACGTAACTCCGAGGTCATCCCTAACTGCGGCCATCCCACTCTGTTTAAACTGCTCTGAGTTACTACAGCTAATTTACCAAGAAATAAGAAATCGTCAGCAAACATCTGAAGTCTTGAAATGATAATTAATCTGGCGTAACAACCAGAAACAGCCCTAATTGTCGAAGGTGGCATCCAATTAGCCCTAACCGGCGTCGAGAACTACCAGAATTACCCCTGACTACCAGAGCGGGTGCCAGAATCACCCCAAACTACCATTACCATATTCCCGACGCCATTCCAGGAACAGCTGCCAGCTTCCCTGGGAATTTAGGAAGTCATTAAGTCAAGAACTTAGAGGTTGAGACGATGCTAATGACTCTCGCTGGAATTCTGTTTAATTTTTTTCCAGTGGAGGTAGGTGGTGGGAGGGGTTGTTCCTGGGGAAGGGGTTGTACCTTAAGGAGGGGTTGTACCGAGAGGGAGGATTATCTGAGCGGCTCATTGGGGAAAGGTGGGATTTACCTGAGAAGGATAGATAGGTACCTGAGAATTTCTAAAACTTTCTTGAAAGACATATATATATATATATATATATATATATATATATATATATATATATATATATATATATATATATATATACATATATAAATATATATAATATATTATAATATATATATATATATATATATTATTATATATATAATATATAATATATGTCATGCTGAATAGGTAAAACTGGTCATTTAGCAAGAACTCATTTAAAATTTAGTCCTTTCTAAAAAGTTTTCTTATATTTAAAGATATATTTTTTCATTATGTTAATGTAAAAATTAATAATTTTGTACCAAAAGAACCTTAGAAAAACTTACCTAACCTTATTACAACAAGCACAATTTAATTTAGCCTAATCCAGCTAAATATATTTTAGATAAGTTTACAATAATTTAATAATAAATGCAATGAAATATATATTTTTTCGTTAAGTTCAGAATGATTTTTGCGAAATTGTTGCATATACAGACTTTAGCTTGCCTTATTCGGCACGAAGAGCGTTGCTATTTAAGCCAAAATCCCAAGTTGGAGAAGTTGGCGACCTCTTTGACATGGGAGCCAGTGATGCCCTGGCGCAGATGGCCGTCGAAGAGGATCGCGTGTTCTAGCAAATGCAATGTAAGGATGTCATCTCCTGCAGCATGTCTGGCCCTGATCTCGTGACAGCGGGAAGGGAGAGTCGGAAGCGACTTTGGGAAGAACAAGAGAAGGTGAGAAAGGCGAAGGCAGGGACCGAGGCAGCTTCATCCTCGGTGGCAGCACCTCAGTTGTCCACCACGTCCTTCTCCAGCCTCGAGTCGGAGGGAGACGAAGACTTTGCTTCTACTCCCAGTTGCTCGACAGCGCTTACGGCGCCTCCCAAGCGACCGAGGAACATCTTCGTCTCTCCTGTCGCGTCAGCCCTTGATCGAGCCAACCTCCCGGACTGTGGAGCCATGACTTCTCGAGTCTGACCTCTCTAGAAGCTCAGTCCGGCGATCTAGGCGGCAGGCACAGCTTCGAGTGGACACTCGAGATCGCGAAGTCTTCACCCCCAAGGGTCCGCTTCTCCTGCACTGGGACGCCAAGCTGCTCCCAGACTACACTGGGTATAGGGGAAGGGTGGACCGCGTAGCTGTGCTTGTTACTGGCCCGGGCGGTTTCGAGAAGTTGTTGGCTGTGCCAAAGACAGACAGGGGTACAGGGGAGGCACAGGCAGAGGCATGCATGGCGGCTCTTGATGGTTGGTCACTCCGTCCTCATGGTCAAGGCCTGGTCTTCGATACGACCGCCTCGAACACGGGTCTCCATCACTGAGCCTGTATGCTGATCGAAGAAGGGCTTGGGGAGGGAACTAGTGTGGACAGCATGCTGTCATCATGTCTTGGAGATTGTTCTCTCCAGTGTTTTCAAGGCAGACTTCGGGAGGACCGGAAACTGGACTCTTCAAGAGGTTTCGGTAGGAGTGGCCCAGCGTAAACCCAAGGGGTATATTTTGGTCCCCCCCGGCGAGATTTTTCTGCGAACAAAAATTGGGAAGAGCACGCATCGACATTTTTTCCCACATCAGGCGCTATAAAGGGAGCAGCAAGGGCAAAGCAACTCCCCCGATTCCTTAGCCTGAACCCCTCTGTCGGGTGAAGGGGTGACAAGCAGAAAAAATTTTCGGCCCCCGGGCCCCGGCATCACCCCGGGTGGAGGGGGAAGGATTGTCTTTTTTTCCCGATGGATCACTTCACTTTTCACCCCTTTGTTGTCGGTTCTGGAAAAAGGCCCTTGCGGGGGTTTGCAAGCCCCTCTTAACGATTGGATTCTTCCAAATTTTTCGGCATATCCGGACAAAGAGATCTTTAATGTGCTGTTACACCTTTAAGTCCCATCTTGGTTTTGGCGGAGCATATTTGGGATTATGTTCTTCGACGAAAAAGTGGAATTGCGACAAAGCGAAAGAGGGAAACCCAAACCTCGAGCAGGGGGAAAAGAAACCAGAGTGCCCCCATCGCTTGCAAGGTTCCCAGAAAACGAAGTGGATGGAGAGTTCGTGACAAAGGGACACTGGGGATTTTTACTTATTGTGGCGGGGGAAGGGAAGGAAAAAATCTTCTTTCTTGAATGAAGACCCCGAAAGGGGGGAGACGAACCGACGTTCCAAAAATGAAAAGTCTGGGGCCTTTAAAGGGTCGTGAACGACAAATCGAAAGAGCTATTTCCCCTTTAAAACCCTTCAGCGCTCGTGCCCAAAGGACAGGAGCGAAACAGTACCTTCTTCACTCTGGCAATCCGCGCCGCTTCCCCTGTTCCAAACCCAAAGAGAAATAAAAAAGGGAAGGTATTGCTAAATTTTTAAAGGGACAGATTGAAGTCCCACCTTATGTTGTTGTTCAAGTAGGCACGAGGAAGCATTATTACGAGCGAGCGAGCGCAGCATGCGGAGTGACGTCATACTGGCAATTGGTGTGACAAATGAGCGACCCGACACGACCCGACTCGACCCATCCCCACACTACCAGATGCTTTTGAGAGGCTAAAAACTTTTTTCCCCATATAGAAAGGGGACCCAATTCCTTTTGAACGATAGCTCATGAAATAATTTATGTTATAAACCATTTGTTTCGCTGAAATTCCATGGGAACCCCCCTGAAAACCACGGCATTTGAGGGGATGTTTGGCCAATTTTCAATGTTTGTTCAAATTGAACGAAAAAGCGTGAGATTTTCTGCTGTGACGCTATGATTTCTCTACTGAATTGAAAGAGAAAAAGGGGGGGAAAAACATTAAAAATTTTTCTTAACGTTTTTTTTTTTGACATTTTGTGAGAGAAATCAGTGGGAAAAATCCCCTTTTTAGTGATTTTTTTTAATGAAACTTAGTCCATGGTTGGCGAGGTCGTCAAAACCGACATTTTCATCCCAAAAATTCATGACAAACACGTTTCTTTTTTTAAACAAGTTGTACCCTCTTTAAATGCACAATAATCACTCGCCGTTTTACGCTCAACAAAACGCAAAAATGGTATTGATTTAGTCATTCGCTTTCAAGAAAATTGAACTATCTATGTAAAAGGGAAAAAAAAAAAATTTTTTTCGTTTCCCCTTTTGTCGGTGAGAGACCCTTTATGTGCGCCCCTAAAATTTAACGAAATTTTTTGAAAAGATCTGAAAATTACTTAAGGCAGTGTAACAAAATAAAAATTGTGGACTAACAATTTTACAACTTTATTTTTTTTGGACCGGCCTAATATATATATAAAATATAATTTATATAATATATATATATATTATAATTTTTAAAATTTAAAATATATATATATATAAAATATTTAAATTTTTTTTTTTTTAAAAAAAGGCGGGGCGCTCCCACCGAGGGGGTGACCCAAAAAAAAAAAAAAATCCCCAAAAAGAAATCTTTCATCACATTCAACACTTTACCCCACTCACCAAATTTTTACTGCTTTTGCAGAGGGCCAGAAAACAAGTTTAGAAGCATATACGTATAAAGATACACAACATATCCCTCCAAACTGCCAATATCCCAAACCCCTCCTTTAAAGTGCAGGCATTGTACTTCCCATTTCCAGGACTCAAGTCCGACTATATGAAAATAACCGTTTCCCTGAATCCCTTCACTGAAATATTACCCTGCTCACACTCCAACAGATCGTCAGGTCCCAAGTATCATTCGTCTCCATTCACTCCAATCTAACACGCTCATGCACGCTTGCTGGAAGTCCAAGCCCCTCGCCCACAAAACCTCCTTTACCCCCTCTTTTCCAACCCTTTCGAGGACGACCCCTACCCCTCTTTCCTTCCCTATAGATTTATATGCTTTCCATGTCATTCTACTTTTAATCCATTCTCTCTAATGACCAAACACCTCAACACCCCTCTTTTCCCTCTGACTAATGCTTTTATTAACTCCACACCTTCTCCTAATTTCCACACTCCGAATTTTCTGCATAATATTTACACCACACATTGCCCTTAGACAGGCATCTCCACTGCCTCCAACCGTCTCCTCGCTGCTGCATTTACCACCCAAGCTTCACATCCATATAAGAATGTTGGTACTACTATACTTTCATACATTCCCTTCTTTGCCTCCATAGATAACGTTTTTTGACTCCACATATACCTCAACACACCACTCACCTTTTTTTCCCTCATCAATTCTATGATTAACCTCATCCTTCATAAATCCATCCGCCGACACGTCAACTCCCAAGTATCTGAAAACATTCACTTCTTCCATACTCCTCCTCCCCAATTTGATATCCAATTTTTCTTTATCTAAATCATTTGATACCCTCATCACCTTACTCTTTTCTATGTTCACTTTCAACTTTCTACCTTTACACACATTCTCAAACTCATCCACTAACCTTTGCATTTTTCTTTAGAATCTCCCATAAGCACTGTATCATCAGCAAAAAGTAACTGTGTCAATTCCCATTTTGAATTTGATTCCCCATAATTTAATCCCACCCCTCTCCCGAACACCCTAGCATTTACTTCTTTTACAACCCCATCTATAAATATATTAAACAACCATGGTGACATTACACATCCCTGTCTAAAACCTACTTTTACCGGGAAGTATTCTCCCTCTTTTCTACATACCCTAACCTGAGCCTCACTATCCTCATAAAAGCTCTTTACAGCATTTAGTAACTTACCACCTATTCCATATACTTGCAACATCTGCCACATTGCTCCTCTATCCACTCTATCATATGCCTTTTCTAAATCCATAAATGCAATAAAAACTTCCCTACCTTTATCTAAATACTGTTCACATATATGCATCAATGTAAACACTTGATCTACACATCCCCTACCCACTCTGAAACCTCCTTGCTCATCCGCAATTCTACATTCTGTCTTACCTCTAATTCTTTCAATTATAACCCTACCGTATACTTTTCCTGGTATACTCAGTAAACTTATTCCTCTATAATTTTTACAATCTCTTTTGTCCCCTTTCCCTTTATATAAAGGGACTATACATGCTCTCCGCCAATCCCTAGGTACCTTCCCCTCTTTCATACATTTATTAAACAAAGTACCAACCACTCCAACACTATATCCCCCCCTGCTTTTTAACATTTCTGTCATGATCCCATCAGTTCCAGCTGCTTTACCCCCTTTCATTCTACGTAATGCCTCACGTACCTCCCCCACACTTACATTCTGCTCTTCTTCACTCCTAAAAGATGGTATACCTCCCTGACCAGTGCATGAAATTACTGTCTCTCTTTCTTCCTCAACATTTAAAAGTTCCTCAAAATATTCTCGCCATCTACCTAATACCTCCCTCTTCCCCATCTACTAACTCCCCTACTCTTTTTTTAAACTGACAAATCCAATATTTTCCCTAGGCTTTTTTAATTTGTTTAACTCACTCCCAAAATTTTTTCTTATTTTTCATTAAAATTTCTTGACAGTGCCTCTCCCACTCTATCATCTGCTCTCCTTTTGCACTCTCTCACCACTCCTTTCAACTTTTTTTTACTCTCCAATATACTCTGCTTTTCTTATAACACTTCTACTTTGTAAAAACCTCTCATAAGCTACCTTTTTCTCTTTTATCACACCCTTTACTTCATCATTCCACCAATCACTCCTCTTTCCTCCTGCCCCCACCCTCCTATAGCCACAAACTTCTGCCCCACATTCTAATACTGCATTTTTAAAACTATTCCAACCCTCTTCACCCCCCCCACTACTCATCTTTGCACTAGCCCACCTTTCTGCCAATAGTCACTTATATCTCGTCGTGCCGAATAGGCAGAACTTGCGATCTTGGCTTAAATAGCAACGCTCATCTTGCCATATAAGACAAGTGAAAATTTGTGTATGCAATAATTTCGCAGAAATCATTTTGAACTTAACGAAAAAAATATATTTCATTGCGTCTGTTTATTGTTAAATTATTGTAAAAGTATGTAAAATATATTTAGTTAGATTAGGCTAAAATAAATTGCGTTTGTTATAATAAGGTTAGGTAAGTTTTCTAAGGTTCTTTTGGTGCAAAATCATAAATTTTTGCATTACATTAATGAAAAATATGGCTTTAAAAGTATAAGAGAAATTTTTAGAAAGGACTTAATTTTAAATGAGTTCTTGCTAATTAATTAGTATTACCTATTAGGCACGACATATATGTTGGTAGACAGCAACCACCCAGGGAGGTACTACCGTCCTGCCAAGTGAGTGTACAACGAAAACCTGTAATTGTTTTACATGATGGTAGTATTGCTGGTGTCTTTTGTCTTTCTCATAAATATGCAAGATTTCAGGTACGTCTTGCTACTTCTACTTACACTTAGGTCACACTACGAACCTTGGAACAAGGTACGCAGTGTTTTACCATTCTCACCACACTGGACCAATACCTTGGCGCCCAGCTTGCGCTAGACGTTAATCCAAGGCA
>NC_069430.1:44908403-44923403 GCF_026875155.1 Cherax quadricarinatus
GTGTGTGTGTGTGTGTGTGTGTGTATGTGTGTGAGTTGAGTGTCGTGCGTGTGTGTTGAGTGTGTGTGTGTGTCTGTGTGTGTGTGTTGTGTGTGTGTGTGTTGTGTGTGTGTATGTGTGTATGTGTGTGTGCGTGTGTGTGTGTGTGTGTTGTGTGTGTGTGCGTATGTGTGTGATTGTGTGGTCGCTGTGGTGTGTGTGTGTGTGGTGTGTGTGTATGTTGTGTATGTGTGTGTGCGCTGCATGGTGTATGTGTTGTGTATGATATGTTGTGTGAGTGTGTGCGTGTGTGTGTGTACTCACTTTTGTACTCACCTATTTGTGGTTGCATGAGGTGAGTCCTAGCTCCTGGCCCCGCCTCTTCACCGGTGCGTGTGTTATGTGTGTGGATGTGTGTGTGTGTGTGTTGTGTGTGTGTGTTGTTGTGCGTTCTGTGTGTGTGTGTGTGTGTGTGTGTGTGTTCTGTGTGTGTGTGTGTGTTTGTACTCGTGTGCTGTGTGTGTGTGTGTTGGATGTGTGTGTGTGTGTGTCGTGTGTGTGTGTGTGTACTCACTAGTTGAGGTTGCTGGGGTTCGAGTCAGTGCTCCTGGCCCGGCCACTTCACTGAATCGCTACTAGGTCACTCTCCCTGAAAAATTTTTTTTTTTTTTTTTCCGTGAGCTTTACATACCTCTGCTTTAACGCTATGTATGGTTTGTTTTTCCCTTATTGCCTCATACATCGCTTCCCAAAAATCTATTACACTTACTGTCACTCTGTGGTCTGAAGAAATACTTCCTAACATCCTGTCGATTCATCTGTGTCCTTTAGCTTCCCAACTGTGTACCCTTGTTACTGTTGGTCCAATCTATGGAACAATCCTGTCTTTTGTCCACCTTGTCAATTCTCTCAAGTATTTGTATGTCGTTATCATGTCCCCCTATTCTCCTGTCCTCCAGTGTCGTCAGGTTGATTTCCCCCTTAACCTATCTGTAGGACATACCTACCTTAGACTCTGGGACTAGTCTTGTTGCAAACTTGCACTTTCTCTAGTTTCTTTACGTGCTTGGCTAGCTGTAGGTTCCAAAAAAACCTTTTTTGGTGCCACGCCATTACTCCAATATGGGCCTCCTAACGTACACGGTGCCAGTGTTACAGGGTCTGAATGATTACTTATTAATGATGTCGGAAATGCTGTTCTGATGGTTTGATAGGCGCCCATATGCTGCAGCAGTTATTTTGGTTAGAGTGTGGTTGTAGTCTCTGGCCCCTGACTGTTAATCCGTCCTGCGGTTCTTCTTTGCCCTTCCCCAATCTTCTTGACCTTTGCAAATGGTGGGGATTGTACTCCAGAGCCCAATTCCTGGACAGGTCTGCAGCCTGTCCAGATCCCTTTGTAGTGTTCTGAATGGTCTTCGATCGTGTGTATTCGGCTTCTCATCAACTTCAAGTCTTCTGCAAACAGGGACACCTTCCTTCCGTCATGTCGTTCACAATACCAGAAAAAACGCATGGTCCTAGGGACTGACCCTGTGGGACCCCGCTGGTCACAGGTGCCCACACTGACACCTCGCCACGTACCATGACTCGCTGCTGCTGTCTTCCTGACAGTACTTCCTGTTCCATTGTAGTGCATTCCTGTTATCCCTGCTTGGGTCCTCCAGTTTTTGCACCAATCTCTTGTGTGGATACTGTGGTCAAACGGCCTTTTGCAGTCCAAGAAAATGCAATCCCACCCACCCTCTCTCTCTCGTCTTACTGCTGTCCCACCATGTCTTAGGAACTCCTGTAGGTTTGTGCACACAGGATTTACGTCCTGAAACCATGTTGGGCTGCTGTGATGAGATCGTTCTTTCTAGGTGTTCCACCACTCTTTGTCCTGATAATCTTCTCACCATGATTTTGATACTATAACATGTCAGTGACACTGGTCTGTAGTTTAAATGCTTCATGTCTGTATCCTATTTTAAAGATTGGGGCTACATTTGCTGTCTGCCATGCCTCAGGCAATCTCCCTGTTTCGATAGATGTATTGTATATTGTTGTTAGGGGTACTACATAGCGCCTCTGCTCCCTCTCTCATTACACATGGGAGATGTTATCTGGCCCCATTGCCCTATGGAGGTATCTAGCCCTCCCCCCCCCCCCCACCACCCCACCCTCAATGAAGCATCTTAACTTCTTTCCTAGGCAGTGTGCACTGTGTCCAAGCACTGGTGGTGTTGCGCCCACCTCTCCGTCCTTCTGGAGCTCCTTCTGTTCTCCTTGTGTAACACTTCTTTGATTCTCTGTTGGAGTTCCTCTACATACTTCACGGCATTTCTTGTTGGTCTTTCTTCCTTCCTTTGCCTGATTACCTGTCCCTTGGACTGTTGTTTCCTCCTGATGTGGCTGTTACACAGTTTCGGATGACAGTTTTGGCTTTCGTGCTAATGTCGTTTTCTATTGTCTTTGGGCCATCCCTTTTTATCTGTGAAATATTCGTTTCTGGTTCTACGACTTGCTTTCCTTATTATCCTGGGTCCTTTGCCTTCTATATGTCTTCATTACCTAGCCACACTTGGTTTTTGGCCCTCCCTTGCACTTGGTAAATAATGGGCTATCCTGGCTTTTTCATTTTTCCTGTTAACCCTAGGGTACAAACCTATCATCAGGCCTCCTTGAATTTTTGTTGCTACATATTCCATCATCTCATTAAATGGCTTCCCTGCTGTTCTCTGGTCCCACTGAATCCGTTTCAGGAAGTTCCTCCATTCCTGTGTTGTCCCCTTTTGTTCGTTTGGATTCATTCGTCAAAGGCCTTCCTGCTTCTCCATACCACTTGTAGCTCTCTACTGTGTATTCGAAGCTTAAACTAAAAAGCACAAGAGGTCACTGCCCCAAGGGGTCTTTCTTATGTGATGTCTTCGATATCTGCACTACTCAAGGTGAATACTATGTCGGCCTTGCTGGTTCATCTCTCCTCTCTCTCTTGTAGTGTCCCCCTGTTTTTTATTAAACGGGTTTTTTGGGGGGTTGGTACATGAAGTTTTTTTTCCAAGTATCCACCTCCATCATTTTTTCATAGCCCTCCATGTATCTTGGCCCCCATGTGGGTCCTAGTTCTACCAATTGTCTCCTTGTGGTTTTAAGTCACCCATGATCAGAAGCTTTGCCCTGCATGCATGAGCTCTTATGGCCACTCTAGCCAGTTGGTCAACCATCGCTCTATTGCTCTCGTCGTACTCTTGCCTTGGCCTCCTGCTGTTCTGTCTGGTTGGGTTATACATCCTGCTCATTACCACCTTTGGGACCTCCTGATTGAAGCGTTCCCGCTATGTAATTACTTTCTTCTCCGCTGTGTTGTGTGTGTGTGGTGTGTTTGTTGTGTGTGTGTGAGTGTGGTGTGTGTGTGTGTGGATGTGTGTGTGATTGTGTGTGTGTGTGGTGTGGTTGTGTGCGTGTGTGTGTGTGTGTGTGTGTGTGTGTGTGTGTTTGTGGTGTGCGTTGCTGTGTGTGTGTGTGTGTGTGTGTGTATGTGTGTGAGTGTTGTGCGTGCGTGCGTGTGTGTGTGTGTGTTGAGTGTGTGTGTTGTGTGTGTGTGTGTGTGTGTGGTGTGTGTGTAGGTGTATGTGTGTGTGCGTGTGTGTGTGTGTGTGTGTGTGTGTGTTGGGTTTAGGTGTGTGAGTGTGTGTGGTGTGTGTGTGTGTGTGTGTGTGTGAGTCTGTGTGTATGGTGTGTGTGTGTGTGTGTGTGTGTGTGTATGTGTGTGTGCGTGTGTGTGGTGTGCTGTGTGTGTGTGGTGTGTGTATGTGTGTGTGGGTGTGCTGTGTGTTGTGGTGTTTATGTGTTTTGTGTGTGTGTGTGTGTGTGTGCTCGTGTGTATGTGTGTGCGTGGTGTGAGTGTGTGTGTGTGTGTGTGTGTGTGGGTGTGTGTGTGTGGTGTGTGTGTTGTGTGTGCGTGTGTGTGTGTGTGTGTGTGTGTGTGTGTGTGTGTGTGTGTATGTGTGTGTGCGTGTGTGGTGTGTGTGTGTGTGTGTGTATGTGTGTGAGTGTGTTGCGTGCGTGTGTGTGTGTGTGTGGTGTGTGGTGTGTGTGTGTGTGTGTGTTGTGTGTTGTGTGTGTGTGTGTGTGTATGTGTGTATGTGTGTCGTGCGTGTGTGTGTGTGTGTGTGTGTGTGGTGTGTGTGCGTATGTGTGTGAGTGTGTGTGGTGTGTGTGTGTTGTGTGTTTTGTTTTTTTGGGGGGTGGGGGATTATGTGTGTATGTGCTTGTGTTGGCGTGTGTGTGTATGCTGTGTGTGTGTTTGTGTGTGAGTGGTTGTGGTGGTGTGTGTGTTTACTCACCTTATTTGTTCTCACATCATTGTGGTTGCAGGGGTCGGAGTCCTTGCTACCTGGCCCCGCTTTTCACCGGGTTGAGTGTGTATGTGTGTGAGTTGTGTGTGTGTGTTGTCGTGTGTGTGTGTGTGTGACGTGTGTGTGTGTGTGTGTGTGTTGTGTGTTGTGTATGTGTGTGTGTGTGAAGTGTTTGTGTGTGTGTGTGTGTGTGTGTGTGTGTGTGTACTCACCTAGTTGAGGGTTGCTGGGGTCGAGTCGAGGCTCCTGGCCCGCCACTTCACTGATTTATTTTTTTTTTTTCGGGGGCAAAAAAAAACTAGGTCAATTCACCTGATCCGTGAGCTTTTTCACTACCTCTGCTTAAAGGCTATGTATGATCCTGACCTTCCAATACATAGCTTCCCAAAAATTATTCACACTTACTGATAACTCCTGTGGCTGGAAGAAATACTTCCTAACATCCCTGTGATTCATTCGTGGTCTTCAGCTTCCAAACTGTGTCCCTAGTTACTGTGTCCAATCTCTGGAACTTCATGTCTTTGCCACCGTGTCATTCCTTCAGTATTTTGTATGTCGTTGTCATGTCCCCCATATCTCTCTGTCCTCCACTGTCGTCAGGTTTGTTTTCCCTTAACCTCTTTCCCTCCGGGTAGGGGGGGGGGGGGGGGGTGGGGGGGGGGTGGGGTGAATACATACCTCTTAGCTCTGGGACACTAGTCTTGTTGAAAACCTTTTGCACTTTTCTCTAGTTTTCTTTTACGGTGAATGGCTAGCTGTAGGTTCCAACTGGTGCCCGCATACTCCAATATGGGGCCATACGTACCGGTGTAACAGGGTCCTGAATGATTTCCTTATTAAGTTGTCGGAAATGCTGTTCTGAGGTTTGCTAGGCGGGGGCCCCCCCCCCCCAAATATGCTGCAAGCAGTTATTGGTTTTGAGTGAGTTTCCGTAGTATATCGGCCCCACTAGACTGTACTCCGTCTGCGGGTCTTCTTTGACCTTCCCCAATCTTCATGACTTGCACTTGCGTGGGATTGAGACTCCAGGAAGCAATTGATGGACCAGGTCTGCAGCCTGTCCCAGATCCCTTTGTAGTTCTGCCTGGTCTTCGATCGAGTGAATTATTATCATCAACTTCACGTTCCATCTGCAAACCAGGGCTACCTCCTTCCGTCATGTCCGTTCACAAATTACAGAAACAGCACTGTCCTAGGACTGACCCCCCCTGTGGGACCCCAATGGGTCTCAGGGTGCCCACACTGACACTCGCCAGTACCATGACTCGCGCTGTCTATCCTGACAAGTATTCCCTGTATCCATCTGTAGTGCCTTCCCCTGTTATCCCTGCTTGGTCCTCCAGTTTTTGCACCATCTCTTGTGTGGATCTGTTCAAACGCATTTTTGCAGTCCAGAAAATTGCAATCCACCCACCCCTCTCTATCTTCTTGTCTAATGCTGTCACCATGTCATAGAACTCAGTAGGTTTGTGACCAGGATTTCCTGTTCCCCTGAAACCATGGTGGCTGCTGTTGATGAGATTCGATTACTTTTTATAGGTGTTACCACCACTCTTGTCACTGATTATCTTTTTTCCCTTTTTTATCCATGATTTTGCCTTACTTATACATTCAGTGACACTGGTCTGTAGTTTAATGCTTCATGTCATGTCTCTCCTATTTTAAGATTGGGACTTACATTTGCTGTCTTCCATGGCCTCAGGTACGGTGCCATGATGATTGGTGACAGCGCACTGATTATTAAGTACAGTGGCCTGATTATTGGTAACAGTGTGCTGATTATTGGTACAGTGTGCTGATTATTGGTACAGTGCCATGTTTATTGGTACAGTGTGCTGTTATTTGTATCTACAGTGGGCCCTGATTTGTACAGTGCCTGATTATTGGCACAATGCCGTGTTTTATTGGTACAGTGTGCTGATTATTGGTACAGTGCCCCTGATTGTTGGTACAGGCCCCTGATTATTGGTACAGTGCTCTGATTATTGGTACAGTGCCTGATTATTGGTACAGTGCCCTGATATTGGTACAGTTCCTGATTATTGGTATAGTGTGCTTGATTATTGGTACAGTGTGCTGATTATTGGTAACAGTGTGTTGATTATTGGTAAGGTTTGCTGATTATTGGTACAGTTACCCTGATTTATTGGTACAGTGTGCAGACTATTGGTACTAGTGTTGCAATGATATTGGTGACATGGTACCCTGATTATTGGACTTCGTACTGTGTGCTGATTATTGGAACAGTGTGTGATTATTGGTGCAGTCGTGCTGATTATTTGGGCAGTGTGCTGGATTATTGGTCAGTGTGCTGATTATTGGTACTGTGTGCCTGATTATTGGTGGCAAGTGTGCTGATTTATGGTACAAATGTGCTGTTGTTGGTACAGTTGCTGACTGTTGGTACCGAATTACAGTCTGTGCTGACTGTTGGTACAGTGTGCTGAATGTTGGTACGTGTGCTGACTGTTGGTTCAGTGTGCTGACTGTTGTTTACAGTGTGCTGATTATTGGTACAAATGTGCTGATTGTTGGTATATGTGCTGACTGTGGTACAGTGTGCTGATTGTTGGTATAAATGTGCTGACTCATATGTTTGTGCGAACAAGTAGAGGATATAGTCACTGTTTCACCCATAACGCGCATAAGAGCTAATACACCTCGGTAATGATGTTGCTGTGTGAGGTCAAAGAGCGCCAGGGGGAGTTAGTGCCAAGGATCACTGACGCAAGACCAAGGTCACTAGAAGCCAAGACCATGTCACTAGACGCAGAACAAGGTCACTAGACGCAAAGACCAAGGTCACTAGACGCAAGACCAAGGTCACTAGACGCAAGACCAAGGTTCACTAGGACGCAAGGACCAAGGTCACTAGACGCAAGGGGGACCAGGTCATAGACGCAAGACCAAGGTCATAGACGCAAGGGCAAGAGTCGCTAGTATAGGTTTGTAGTATGAAGTTAAAGGTTCGCTAGATGAAACATAAATGCCGTCACTTGTAAGTGAAAGGTCGCGAGATGTAAGATAAAGGTCACCTGATGTAAGGTCAAACGTGACTTCGCAGTTATAAAGATTCTTGATGTGGTTTCTTTACCTTTTCGAGAAAAAAAAAAAAGTAGGAAAAAAAATGCCGTATCATAAGAATAATTCCAGAGAGAATTTTGTGAATATTTTATCAGCAAAAACGACACTTAACAAGGTTTAAAAATGACATTAAAATATATAAAGGCCTAAGAAACGACTTATAGATCTCGCTGTAGTGAGTGTAGGTGCTTGTAGGTTCGTGAAGGTACTACCTGTCTCACTACAAACTTTGTAAATGATTTGAGAGGAAAAACTTTTTGAATACATTGTTCTCACTGGACCAGTGGTCTCAGGTTCCAGTGGTCTACATAGTTCCAGTGGTCTCAGGTTCCACTGGTCTCAGGTGCCAGTGGTCTCAGGTACCCACTCGGTCTAGGTACGACTGGTCCAGGTACGACTGGTCTCAGGTACGACTGGGTATCAGGTACGAATGGTCTCAGGTTACGACGGGTCTCAGGTACGACTGGTCCAGGTACCCAATGGTTTCAGGTACACTGGTTTCAAGGTCCAGTGGTCTACAGGCACCCAGATGGAGTCGTGATGCGCCACAGAGTAATTCTAGTGTTGGTTTTCTGCAGATGAAGGGGCGGTGGTCCTGCACGTCTCGCGTCCCAACCAGGAACACTCTGCTGCTAACCTCTGTGGGAAAAGCGTTTAAACTCATAAAGTTGTTTGGATATAAAACAATGATGAACCCGGACCTTTGAGTGCTAGTACACTTGCGACTTTCCTAAAGAAAGCATATAGTCACATGATAGGTCACAGGATAGTCACATGATAGTACAGGATAGTCACATGATAGTCACAGAGATTGTCACATGTTAGTCACAGGATAGGTTACAGGTTAATAACTTGTAGTCACAGGATAGTCAAAGAAAGATAGTTCACAGGGTTTATTCATAGGTTAGTCACAGTTTAGTTAGTGGATTGTCACAGGATAGTCACAGAAAATCACAGGATAGTTACTGGTTAATCACAGGTAGTTTCAAGATAGTTACTGGTTTGTCATCAGGATTGTTTCACGGATAGCACTTGATAGTCCTTAGGATGGTTACAGGATAGTCACAGCATTGTTCATAGGATTAGTTAAAGAAAACTCAAGGATAGTTACAGGTTTATCACAGGATAGTTACAGGATAGTTACAGTGTTAGTCACAGGATAGTTACAGGATATATCACAGGATAGCCACAGGATAGTCACAGGATAGTCACAGGATAGTACAGGATAGTCAACAGGATAGTTACATGATAAGTAAAAGATACTCACTTAAAACACAGTTTTAAAGGAAGGCCGTGACTGGGATCTACAAAATTTAACAGTATCATTCTATATCTACTGGGACAAATATTTTAAGAATTCCTGTATCAAGAGCACTTTTACATTTACATCATTCTCTCTTGTATTCGGACTGATGAAAGCCAGTGTGTGGTCAGAGTTTACTCAATAGGATTCCAAAATGTTGCATATTCATCTCATTCTTTCAAACTTGGACAGTTTCCTAAACCATTTATGCATGGGTCAGACACTGCAACATATGGGATCTTTGATACAAAGGAATTCTTCAACATTTGGTCCAAATGTTGAAGAATTTACAAGACTTAACGCTTCGTACTTATGCTTGTTCTTTCTACGAGACGACGATGGACTGGAGCACATCAGTGCCAGGGTGAGAGGACTGATTACACTCAAAAAATCCTCATCTATTTTACACTGTTTTCTTTGTACTGAACTGAAGAACGTCAATGGCTGTGTGAAACGTTTCCTCAAAAACAGATTCCAAAAATTTTATGCAAAGTGTTCATTTTTCATCAATTTCAGTACAGCATAAAAACAGAAGCACCACCATGATTCAGCAGCAGTGTCCTGCGAAAGATAAAAAATTATTCTCGATTTCAGAACTAACTGAGGAACTGACACACGAACACGGGTCAACAAGCCAAGAGAAAAGAGAAAAGAAAAGAAAGAGATACCTGTACAACACCAAAATGAAACTCCCCCTCTCCTGTTAGTTAGGGATCTGGTTCATAGACGGCTCTGTCACTTCTTCAGTCACCCTCCCCCCCTCATCAGTTAGGGACCTGAGTCATAGATGGCGGTGACATTACACACAACCCTATATATAATCATTATTACCTCAGTACGTGATTGACCCTCACGCTATGGCTGCTATAATGTTCTAATTATCCTGGTCTCTTTAATCACCCTCATTTGAATTATTAATTGGCCTTCCTGTGCTAACTAGCAATCATGGTAACGAGTGAATGATTGAATCATCTGATTGGTCCAGTGGTGAATGCTTAATGAGGTCCACGGCGTCTCAGACTCTATAGTGCCAAATGAGGAAAAATATCTCTACGTGAGTGAAAGGGGAAGAGAGAGAGAGTAGAGAGAGAGAGATGAAGAGAAGGAGACGAGAGAGAGAGAATACACACTCAAACAAATGCTGACTGTAGGTCTCCTCTCTCTCCCTCGTCGCCAGGGACCAGGAGCCAGCTCCTGACAAGAGTTAAGTCAGTTTTATCTGCACTGGACTGTTCAAGCCTCAGTTGATTCCCTCACTCAACTTGCTACCTTGAGGTAAATTTTTTATAATCGAACTAACACAGATAAACGTGTCTATGTGAGATGAGAGAGAGAGAGGGGGGGGAGAGAGAGGAGAGAAAGAGAGAGAGAGAGAGGAGAGCGAGACGAGATGGGACAGAGAGAGTGAGAGAGAGAGAGTGAGAGTGAGTTTCATGTTTCAATTACTATGGTTTTGATGGAGATGATGATGATGATGATTAGTAATGATGACAATGATAATGATGATAGCGATGATGAATTTGATTGATTTTCATGATGATAATGATGGGACTGTGATGATGGTCTGATGATGATAATGATATTGATTGATGACGACAATGATGATGGGGATGATGATGATGATCATAATGATGATGATGACTGTTACAAAAGCCTCAGCAGTCGCCATTTCTGTATACTTGATACTCCTTCCTTGAATCTCTAGAGCAGGAGATTGGTAGTCCCCAGCTGCTGGTGTTGTTGTTACTGTTTGATGTTGTTGCTGCTGTTGTTGTTTTATTGCTGTTGTTGTTAGCTGCTGATCGGTGTTGTTGTTATGTTTGTTGTTGCTGTGTGGGTTGTTGTTACTGTTGTTGTGCTGTGCTGTAGTTGTTGCTGTTGTTGTAGCTGCTGCTGGTGTTGTTGTTACTGTTGTTGTTGCTGCTGCTGTTGTTGTTGCTGTTGTTGTAGCTGCTGCTGGTTTGTTGTTGTTACTGTTGTTGTTGCTGCTGCTGGTGTTGTTGTTTCGGTTGTGTTTGCTGCTGCTGGGGTTGTGGTACAGGTGTTGTTGCTGCTGTTGTTTTGTTGTTATGTTGTTGTAGCTGTGCTTGTGTTGTGTTACTGTTGTTGTTGCTGCTGGTGTGTTATGTTTGCTGTTGTTGTTGCTGCTGCTTTGTTGTTGCTGTTGTTGTAGCTGCTGGATGTTGTTGTTGTTACTGTTGTTGTTGTGCTGTTGCTGTTGCTGTTGCTGCTAATGCTCTGTTGTTGTCTGTTGTTGTTTGCTGCTGCTGTTGTTGTTGATGTTGCTAGTTGCTGTGCTGCTATGCTGCTGTTGTTTGCTGTTGTTGTTGCTGCTGTTGCTGTTGCTGCTGTTTGTTGTTGTGTTGTTGTTGCTGCTGTTGTTGCTGCTGTTGCTGCTACTGCTGCTGTTGTTGCTGCTGCTGTTGTTGTTGCTGTTGTTGTTGCTGCGGTTGATGTTTGATGTTTGCTGGTGCTGCTGTGTGTTGCCGTTGTTGTTTGATGCTGCTGTTCGTTGGTTGCTGTTGTTGTGTTGATGTTGCTGCTACTGGCTGATGTTGTTGCTGTTGTTTGTTGCTGCTGTGGTTGTGTTTACTTGCTGTTGTTGTTGTGTTGCTGATACTGCTCGCTGTTGTTACTGTTGTTGTTGCTGCTGTTGTTGTTGCTGCTGTTGTTGTTGCTGTTGCTGCTACTGCTGCTGTTGCTGTTGTTCTTGCTGCTGTTGTTGTTGCTGTTGTTGTTGTTGCTGTTGTTGTTCTTGTTGCTGTTGCTGCTACTGCTGCTGTTGTTGCTGGTTGTTGTTGTGCTGTTGTTGATGCTGCTGTTGTTGCTGTGTTGCTGCTAATGATGCTGTTGTTGCTGTTGTTGATTGCTGCTGCTGTGTTGCTACTGTTGGTGCTGATGTTGTTGTTGGCTGCATGTTGTTGCTGTTGCTGCTACTGCTGCTGTTCGTTGCTGTTGTTGTTGAGATGTTGTTGTTGATGCTCTGTTGTTGCTGTTGCTGCTACTTGTGTTGTTGCTGTTGTTGTTGAGCGTCTGTTGTTGTTGCTGTGTTGTTGCTGTTGTTTTTGCTGCTGTTGTTGTTGTGTTGCTGCTACTGCTGTTGTTGTTGCTGTTGTTGTTGTGCTGTTTCTTGCCACTGCTGCTGTTGTTGCTCGTTGTTTGTGCTGTTGCTGCTACTGCTGCGTGGTTGCTGTTGTTGTTGTTGCTGCTGATGTTGTTGCTGCTGTTGTTGCTGACTGATGTTGTTGTTGCTGTTGCTGCTTATGCTGCTGTGTTGCTGTTGTTGATTGCTGCTGTTGTGGGTTGTTGCTGTTGTTGTTTGCTGCAGCTGTTGTTGTGCTGTTGTTCTTGCTGCATGTTGCTGTTTTCGCTGCTGCTGCTGTTGTTGCTGCTCTGTTGTCTGATGCTGCTGCTGTTGTTGTTACTGTGTTGCTATGCTGCTGTTGCTGCTTTAGCCTGCTGCTACTGTAGTTGCTGACTGGGTTGATGCTGTTGATCTGAGTTTTTGTTATGCTGCTGCTCAGTTGATGTTTCTTGTTGTTGCTGCTATGTTGTGTTGCTATGCGGTTATTGTGCTGTTGCTGCTACTGTTGTTGCTGATGTTGTTGTTGTTGTTGTTGGTGTTGTTGCTGTTATTGCTGCTATTGTTGTTGCTGCTGTTGTTGTTGCTGCTGTGTTGTTGCGCTGCTATTGTTGTTGTTGCTGCTTGCTGTTGTTGTTGATGTTTGTTGTTGTTGATGCTGCTGTTGTCTTTGCTGCTGCTTCTTGTTGTTGCTGCTTCTGCTTACTGTTGTTGCTGCTGCTCGTGATGTTGGTTTACTTCTGTTTGTTTTGCTACTGCTGCTGCTTTCTGATGTTATTTTTGTTGTTGTTTCTGCTTCATGTGGTTGATTGCTGTTGTTGTTAGTTTGTTGCTGTGGTTCGTTGTTGTCATTGTTGTTGTTATTGTTGTTGTTGGATGTCGTTGTTGTTGTCATTGTTGCTACTGCCTGTTCTGTTGTTGTTGTATTATTGCTGCCTTCCGCAGCTGATTGTGTAAACTTGTTGTTTTATTGTTGCTGTTGTTGTTACTGTTGCGGGGTGGTGCTGCTCTGTTGTTGTGCTCCTGTACTGTTGTTGCTGTTAACATCTGTCGTTTTTGTTTACTGCTGCTGCTGCTTCTGTTGATGTTGCTGTTGCTGCTTCTGTTGATGCTGTTGTTATTATTGCTATTGCTGTTGTTGTTATTGTTGTTTATTTTGTTGTTGTCGTTGATGTTGTTATTGTTGCTGCTGTTATTGCTGCAGGCTGTTGTTGTTGGTTTATGGTTGCGGTTGTTGCTGCACCTTCTGTTGATGTTGTTTCTGCTGTTGGTTAATGTGTCTGCTTTTGCTGTTATGACTGCTGTTCTGCTCCAGGTTAAAGTCTTAAAAATAGTACGGAAATATGACTCTGTTTTTGCCAAATAGTCCGACCATTTTGAGCCTAGATATTTTGTAAACTTTTTTGTTTTAAAGGCAGACTAATTTATTCCAAAGTTAAAAATTCTGCAGGTGGTGTGCTGTTGATTGTGTGTGTGTGTGTGTGTGTGTGTGTTGTGTGTGAGTGTGTGTGTGTGTTGTTGTGTGTGTGTGTGTGTTGTGTTTGTGTCGTGTGTGTGTATGTGTGTGTGTGTGTGTGTGTGTGTGTGTCGTGTGTGGGTGTGTAGGTGTGTGTGTGTGTGTGTGTGTGTGTGTGTGTGTCGTGTCTGTGTGTGTGTGTGTGTGTGTATCATGTGGGGTTCGAACACGTGGATAAGGGTAAAGTAATACTCTCGTAGGCTGTAGTATGTATAATTTCGGATAATGTGGGAAGCGCCCCAAACGCCGTGACCTATCTCCTTAGCTCACTCTCGAATAATGACATGCCCACAGTACCATATGTGAGGGGGTCTTTGACTTACTGCTGTGTCAGCACAATATGATTACAGACAGTGACTCGGCAGACGACGGTGGTAGGGAGTCAAGTCTACAGGGTACACTGGTTAATGGTAACTGGGTACTACTACTGAGAGTGAACAAGGTCAACAGTTGGTATTTGCTCTGAGGCGAACACTGATGACCAGTAGTGTTGGATTGGAAGAAATGGATCTTACTATCTCTTACAACATCGTAAGGATGGTTCAAACAATATTGGCCTTTTACTTTGCTAGAATCACTGTCAAACTAGGACGTTATCACATCTGGTGAACACAGGAACTACTACTGACACTCTAGTGTGCGCACTAGCTGCGACAGAAACGTCCTTTCTGCAGACGGCATGTGACTTCAAAGAGATGGAAATTTCTAGTTGAAGTAATTGTTTTCCGACAGGCGTACCCTGTGGTGAAACTACTACTCGAACTAGCAGTCATTGAGGATAGGCTGTGCACTCAAGGCAGTCTGAGTGTCCCTGGACACTTGAGGCAACGGAACCATACACTGCAAGTTGAAGGTTTTAGGTGGAAACAATGTTGGGAATGACAGTATTACTAGTGCTCCTGACCGCTCGGGGGCTACGTTAATATGTAATTCTTGGATCTTTAGCGACTTAATCTGAACCTCACATTTAGCAGCACTTTTAACAGTTCTCAGGATGCAAGCTGTGAGAACAATCACATTGCACAAGGGCTATGGTTTTGTCTTTCAGTCTGTAAGGGAAATTCGTTGAGGTACTGTGACTGATACATTAATGACTGGGGAACTGGCAATGAGTACACTAAGTGAAAACATTAAAATGTGCTGGGACATGATCTCAGGGAACTTACCAAGGTCATAGGCAAAAAATAATAGTAGATGAGCGATAACACTGAAAAATATTTTAATATAACGAGTCAAAGATACACTGAGTCTACACTGAATAACACTTGGTTTAGTGTACCACAAGAAATTCCACTATAATATGTTTTACACACGCAAATGTCTTTAAATGCAAGAAAAATGTCTCTAAAAGAAAAATTATCGCTGAGAGCTGGTGTAGTAGACAGGAGAGACTGGTGATGAGGGAAGTTTGTCCTGCGCGAGGTGATGACGCCGACACTCACACTGTCGTCGTGAAGAAATGCGCATTCTCGGTGTGTTGAACTACACATAAATTGGCTTTATTAGTCGGCGCTCAGCTTCCAATCTCTTGGACCATTTATATGAGCCAAAACAGTATTAGGGACCCGTACAACGGGTGCAAACAGCCACAGGTAGATGGGTGGATGGCTGGTGGTGGTGGTGGTGGGTGGTTGAGTAGAGTGGTGGTGGGTGGGTGCGACGTCGCTGGCGCTCACTGGCGCGGCACTCAATCTCTACC
>NC_069430.1:44925903-44948403 GCF_026875155.1 Cherax quadricarinatus
ACAGGGTCTGAATGATTACTTATTAATGATGTCGGAAATGCTGTTCTGATGGTTTGATAGGCGCCCATATGCTGCAGCAGTTATTTTGGTTAGAGTGTGGTTGTAGTCTCTGGCCCCTGACTGTTAATCCGTCCTGCGGTTCTTCTTTGCCCTTCCCCAATCTTCTTGACCTTTGCAAATGGTGGGGATTGTACTCCAGAGCCCAATTCCTGGACAGGTCTGCAGCCTGTCCAGATCCCTTTGTAGTGTTCTGAATGGTCTTCGATCGTGTGTATTCGGCTTCTCATCAACTTCAAGTCTTCTGCAAACAGGGACACCTTCCTTCCGTCATGTCGTTCACAATACCAGAAAAAACGCATGGTCCTAGGGACTGACCCTGTGGGACCCCGCTGGTCACAGGTGCCCACACTGACACCTCGCCACGTACCATGACTCGCTGCTGCTGTCTTCCTGACAGTACTTCCTGTTCCATTGTAGTGCATTCCTGTTATCCCTGCTTGGGTCCTCCAGTTTTTGCACCAATCTCTTGTGTGGATACTGTGGTCAAACGGCCTTTTGCAGTCCAAGAAAATGCAATCCCACCCACCCTCTCTCTCTCGTCTTACTGCTGTCCCACCATGTCTTAGGAACTCCTGTAGGTTTGTGCACACAGGATTTACGTCCTGAAACCATGTTGGGCTGCTGTGATGAGATCGTTCTTTCTAGGTGTTCCACCACTCTTTGTCCTGATAATCTTCTCACCATGATTTTGATACTATAACATGTCAGTGACACTGGTCTGTAGTTTAAATGCTTCATGTCTGTATCCTATTTTAAAGATTGGGGCTACATTTGCTGTCTGCCATGCCTCAGGCAATCTCCCTGTTTCGATAGATGTATTGTATATTGTTGTTAGGGGTACTACATAGCGCCTCTGCTCCCTCTCTCATTACACATGGGAGATGTTATCTGGCCCCATTGCCCTATGGAGGTATCTAGCCCTCCCCCCCCCCCCCACCACCCCACCCTCAATGAAGCATCTTAACTTCTTTCCTAGGCAGTGTGCACTGTGTCCAAGCACTGGTGGTGTTGCGCCCACCTCTCCGTCCTTCTGGAGCTCCTTCTGTTCTCCTTGTGTAACACTTCTTTGATTCTCTGTTGGAGTTCCTCTACATACTTCACGGCATTTCTTGTTGGTCTTTCTTCCTTCCTTTGCCTGATTACCTGTCCCTTGGACTGTTGTTTCCTCCTGATGTGGCTGTTACACAGTTTCGGATGACAGTTTTGGCTTTCGTGCTAATGTCGTTTTCTATTGTCTTTGGGCCATCCCTTTTTATCTGTGAAATATTCGTTTCTGGTTCTACGACTTGCTTTCCTTATTATCCTGGGTCCTTTGCCTTCTATATGTCTTCATTACCTAGCCACACTTGGTTTTTGGCCCTCCCTTGCACTTGGTAAATAATGGGCTATCCTGGCTTTTTCATTTTTCCTGTTAACCCTAGGGTACAAACCTATCATCAGGCCTCCTTGAATTTTTGTTGCTACATATTCCATCATCTCATTAAATGGCTTCCCTGCTGTTCTCTGGTCCCACTGAATCCGTTTCAGGAAGTTCCTCCATTCCTGTGTTGTCCCCTTTTGTTCGTTTGGATTCATTCGTCAAAGGCCTTCCTGCTTCTCCATACCACTTGTAGCTCTCTACTGTGTATTCGAAGCTTAAACTAAAAAGCACAAGAGGTCACTGCCCCAAGGGGTCTTTCTTATGTGATGTCTTCGATATCTGCACTACTCAAGGTGAATACTATGTCGGCCTTGCTGGTTCATCTCTCCTCTCTCTCTTGTAGTGTCCCCCTGTTTTTTATTAAACGGGTTTTTTGGGGGGTTGGTACATGAAGTTTTTTTTCCAAGTATCCACCTCCATCATTTTTTCATAGCCCTCCATGTATCTTGGCCCCCATGTGGGTCCTAGTTCTACCAATTGTCTCCTTGTGGTTTTAAGTCACCCATGATCAGAAGCTTTGCCCTGCATGCATGAGCTCTTATGGCCACTCTAGCCAGTTGGTCAACCATCGCTCTATTGCTCTCGTCGTACTCTTGCCTTGGCCTCCTGCTGTTCTGTCTGGTTGGGTTATACATCCTGCTCATTACCACCTTTGGGACCTCCTGATTGAAGCGTTCCCGCTATGTAATTACTTTCTTCTCCGCTGTGTTGTGTGTGTGTGGTGTGTTTGTTGTGTGTGTGTGAGTGTGGTGTGTGTGTGTGTGGATGTGTGTGTGATTGTGTGTGTGTGTGGTGTGGTTGTGTGCGTGTGTGTGTGTGTGTGTGTGTGTGTGTGTGTGTTTGTGGTGTGCGTTGCTGTGTGTGTGTGTGTGTGTGTGTGTATGTGTGTGAGTGTTGTGCGTGCGTGCGTGTGTGTGTGTGTGTTGAGTGTGTGTGTTGTGTGTGTGTGTGTGTGTGTGGTGTGTGTGTAGGTGTATGTGTGTGTGCGTGTGTGTGTGTGTGTGTGTGTGTGTGTTGGGTTTAGGTGTGTGAGTGTGTGTGGTGTGTGTGTGTGTGTGTGTGTGTGAGTCTGTGTGTATGGTGTGTGTGTGTGTGTGTGTGTGTGTGTATGTGTGTGTGCGTGTGTGTGGTGTGCTGTGTGTGTGTGGTGTGTGTATGTGTGTGTGGGTGTGCTGTGTGTTGTGGTGTTTATGTGTTTTGTGTGTGTGTGTGTGTGTGTGCTCGTGTGTATGTGTGTGCGTGGTGTGAGTGTGTGTGTGTGTGTGTGTGTGTGGGTGTGTGTGTGTGGTGTGTGTGTTGTGTGTGCGTGTGTGTGTGTGTGTGTGTGTGTGTGTGTGTGTGTGTGTGTATGTGTGTGTGCGTGTGTGGTGTGTGTGTGTGTGTGTGTATGTGTGTGAGTGTGTTGCGTGCGTGTGTGTGTGTGTGTGGTGTGTGGTGTGTGTGTGTGTGTGTGTTGTGTGTTGTGTGTGTGTGTGTGTGTATGTGTGTATGTGTGTCGTGCGTGTGTGTGTGTGTGTGTGTGTGTGGTGTGTGTGCGTATGTGTGTGAGTGTGTGTGGTGTGTGTGTGTTGTGTGTTTTGTTTTTTTGGGGGGTGGGGGATTATGTGTGTATGTGCTTGTGTTGGCGTGTGTGTGTATGCTGTGTGTGTGTTTGTGTGTGAGTGGTTGTGGTGGTGTGTGTGTTTACTCACCTTATTTGTTCTCACATCATTGTGGTTGCAGGGGTCGGAGTCCTTGCTACCTGGCCCCGCTTTTCACCGGGTTGAGTGTGTATGTGTGTGAGTTGTGTGTGTGTGTTGTCGTGTGTGTGTGTGTGTGACGTGTGTGTGTGTGTGTGTGTGTTGTGTGTTGTGTATGTGTGTGTGTGTGAAGTGTTTGTGTGTGTGTGTGTGTGTGTGTGTGTGTGTGTACTCACCTAGTTGAGGGTTGCTGGGGTCGAGTCGAGGCTCCTGGCCCGCCACTTCACTGATTTATTTTTTTTTTTTCGGGGGCAAAAAAAAACTAGGTCAATTCACCTGATCCGTGAGCTTTTTCACTACCTCTGCTTAAAGGCTATGTATGATCCTGACCTTCCAATACATAGCTTCCCAAAAATTATTCACACTTACTGATAACTCCTGTGGCTGGAAGAAATACTTCCTAACATCCCTGTGATTCATTCGTGGTCTTCAGCTTCCAAACTGTGTCCCTAGTTACTGTGTCCAATCTCTGGAACTTCATGTCTTTGCCACCGTGTCATTCCTTCAGTATTTTGTATGTCGTTGTCATGTCCCCCATATCTCTCTGTCCTCCACTGTCGTCAGGTTTGTTTTCCCTTAACCTCTTTCCCTCCGGGTAGGGGGGGGGGGGGGGGGTGGGGGGGGGGTGGGGTGAATACATACCTCTTAGCTCTGGGACACTAGTCTTGTTGAAAACCTTTTGCACTTTTCTCTAGTTTTCTTTTACGGTGAATGGCTAGCTGTAGGTTCCAACTGGTGCCCGCATACTCCAATATGGGGCCATACGTACCGGTGTAACAGGGTCCTGAATGATTTCCTTATTAAGTTGTCGGAAATGCTGTTCTGAGGTTTGCTAGGCGGGGGCCCCCCCCCCCCAAATATGCTGCAAGCAGTTATTGGTTTTGAGTGAGTTTCCGTAGTATATCGGCCCCACTAGACTGTACTCCGTCTGCGGGTCTTCTTTGACCTTCCCCAATCTTCATGACTTGCACTTGCGTGGGATTGAGACTCCAGGAAGCAATTGATGGACCAGGTCTGCAGCCTGTCCCAGGTCTCTTTGAAGTCCTGCCTGGTCTCCCTCAGATTTAATTCTCCCTCATTAATTCACATCATCTGCAAACGGAACACTTCTGGTCTAACCCTCCGTCATGTCGTTCACATATACCAAAAATAGCACTGGTCCTAGGACCCACCCCTGTGGGACCCCGCTGTCACAGGTGCCCACTGTGATACATATTACGTACCATGACTCGTTGTTGCCTCCCTGTCAGGTATTCTCTGATCCATTGCAGTGCCCTTCCCGTTATATGCGCCTGATGCTCTAGCTTCTGCACTAATCTCTTTTGAGGAACTGTGTCAAAGCCTTCTTGCAGTCCAAGAAGATGCAATCAACCCACCCCCCTCTCTCTTGTCTTACTTCTGTTATTTTATCATAAAACTCCCGAAGGGTTGTGACAAGGGTTTTCCTTCCGTAAATCCGTCGGGTTTTTTAACTCCTTTTCCTTCCAGGTGTCCCCCATTTTCCCCTTTAAATCTTTCCTTTTTAAAATTAAAACCTCGAACACGGAAAATTTTGCCCCTTTTTTTCTGTTTTTTTTTAAAAGGGTTTTTTGGGTTTCCATCCCTCGGGTATTGCCCGTTTCCAGGGAGTGTTAAGATTTTAAGGTTCGAAAATTTGCCCCCTTCAGGCCCAAAGGGGGAGAGTTACCGTTTTCCCCCTTTGGGACATGCCCCTTTGGTTTTTTCCCTCCTCCTTTTGTTTATGTCTCCCCCGGGGGGTTATTCCTTGTTGGTGCCCCCTTGGCTTCCCCCACCCTTCCCTGTTTCTTTAAAATTTAAAACCCGGGAGCCCAATTCTGGACGTTTTGTAGCCCTTTTCCCCTTTTTTTTCCTCAGTTATCCCCCCCTTATTTTCCCCTCTAATTGGCTTGAGTTTGGTTTTTTTTCAAAAGGCAACGCCGGGGGCCCCCTCCATTGCCAATGTTTTCTTTCTACAACCCCTTTTTTTCCGGGGTCCTTGTCCTTATTTTTTCCTTTTTTTCCTTTTTTTTCCCCTTCACTTTGGGGGAAACCAAGGCTTTTTTGGTTTTCCCAATTTCCCCCAAAAAAACTTCCTCTCCCTCTTTTTTTTTAAAATCCAAGTTTACGATTTCCTCCACCCCCTTGTCCCATAATCCTGGGGTTTTCCCCCCCCCCCCTTTTAATTTTCCCTTTTTGTTCTTTACCTTCTCCATTTTAATTTACTTTGTTTCCTAAAAGGGGGGGACCTTATAACCCCTTCAAAGTGTGCCCGTTAAGTGGGGTGAAAAAGTAGTTTTGCCTATCCTCCCCCTCTTTGGGGCCCGAATGTTATCATGGGGTTTTTGGGGCCCCCACATTTTCTCTCCATTTTTTGGGCCCCCCTGTGGTCCGGTTTCCCTCGTTCCCCCCGGGGTTTGGCCCTTACAAAATTTTTCCCTAACCTTTTACCCCTTCCCCCCCATCCCGGGTTTTTTCTTGGATCCCTCTTTGGCCTCCTATTCTTGGGGGGTTTTAACTACCCCTATACATTTTTGGCGATTGCCCTTCATGCCACCCCCTTCTTTTTCCCTTTCCCCCTTTTGGGTTGTTTTTGCCCCTTTCCCCCCCCTTTCCTTCTATTTTCCTAACTTACCTTTTTTGGGAAGTTTTGCTTTATTGTTACAGGTTTTGGCTCTATTTTGGGGTTTTTCCTTTTTTAACCCCCTTTCCTCATTTTTTCCCCTTATTCCTCCCGTTTTGAAATTTTTTTTTTCTTCTTTTTCCTGCAAGTATTTTTTTGGGGGGGGGCCCTTTTGGGGGGGCCTTTGGGGGTTGTATTTTGTTTATTTGGTAAAAAGCCCATAAAAGGGGGGGGGGGGGGGGGGGGGGGGGGGGGGGTGTTGGGGGGGGCAAGGGGTTTTGGGTTTTTTGGGGGGGGGGTTTTGGGGTAGCTTTTTAATCTGGGGTTTTTTCCCCCTTCTCCGTTCGTTCCTCTCTTTTTTGTTTCGCCTTTCCCGTCCCCTTTTTAGTGATTTTTCTTTTTTGGTTTTTTGCGGGTCAATCCCTTTTTGGTTCTTGTCCCCTTTTTTTTCCTTTAAAACCCTGGTTTAACATTCCCCTTTAAAAAATTATCTAAAGGTTTTTCACCCCAAAACCCCCAAATTCCTAAACTTTTTCATATTTCCCCCCCTTTTTTTTTGTTTGCCTCAAAATTTTTTCTTTTGTTTTTTTCTTAAATTGGGCCCCCTTTTGTTCTTGACCCCGTCCTTTTCCTGTTTTCCCTCCTCCATAGTTCCATCGCTTTTAAAAATTTTTTTTTCCCTTCCTTGTTTGTTCTTGCCTTTTGTTTTGCCCTTTACGGGGGGGTTTTTGGGGGGCCCTTTTGTTGAGGGGGTTTTTTGGAATTTTTAAAAAACCCTTTTTTGGGACATGGGGGGAAATTTGTGTAGGGGGTTTTTTCCCTGGCCCCAGTGGGTTGAAAAAGGGTTTCGTGTGGGATGCCCGTTGGTTTTTTTGGTGTTTTGTTTTCCTTTCTTGTTTTTGGGCCTGTTTTTGTCTCGTTCTCTCGTCTTTTTCCCCCCGGGGGTTTTTTCCTTGTGTGGGCAGTTCCTTTTTTCCCCCTTGTTTCCTATTTGTTTCCTTTCCACCTGTTGTATTTTCCAATCTTCAGGCGCATTTCCTTCAACCAACCCTATTTTGGAAATGTACCCCCACCCCCCCCCCCTTTCGTATCCCCCCCTATTTTTTCCCCGTTTTTCTTTTCCCCCCTTCCCCTTTTTCCAACCCCCAGCTTTCCCCCTTTTCGTCTCCAAATCTTTTTTTTCCTTTTTAAACCCAAATTTTTTTTTTTTTTTTTTTTTTTTTTTTTTTTTTTTTTTTTTTTTAAAAAAATTTTTTAAAACCAAAAAAAAAAAAAAAAAAAAAAACCCCCCCCGGGGCCGAAAGGGGGGGGGGGGCTTTGGGAGGGGGAAGGGGGGTGTTTGGGGGAGGGGGAGGGGGTTTTTTTAAAAGAAAAGGGGGAAGATGAAAAGAAAAGGGGAAAAAAAAGGGGGGGGGGGGGGGAGGGGGGGGGGGGGGGGGGGAAAAAAAAAAAGGGGGGAGAAAAGGGGGGGGGGGGGGGGAAAAAAGGGAGAAGAGGGGAGAGAGGGGGGGAAAGGAAAGAAAAGGGGGAAAAGGGGGAAGGGGGGGAAGAAAAGGGAGGGAGAAAAAAGGGGGGGAGGGAGAGGGGGGAGAGGGAGAAAGGGGGGGGGGGGAAAGGAAAGGGGAAAAGGAGGAGGGGGGGGAAAAGGGGGAAAGAGGAGAGGAGGGGGGGAAAAGGAGGGAGGGGGGGAGAGGAGGGAAAGAGAGGGAGGGAGGGGGGAAGGGGGGGAAAAGAGAGGGGAAAAGAGGGGGGGAAAAAAGGGGGGAGAGAGAGGGAGAGGGGAGGGAAAAGGGAGGGGAGGAGAGGGGGGAAGAGAGAGGGGGAGAGGAGGGAAGAGGGGAAGGGGGGGAGGAGAGGGGGGAGAGGAGGGAGAGAGGGGGAAAGAGGGGGGAAAAGGGGGGGGAGAGAGAGAGGGGGGGAAAAAAGGGGGGGGAAAAGGAGGGGGAGAAGGGGGGGAGGGGGGGAAAAAGAGGGAGGGGGGGAGAGGGGGAAGGAGGGAGAGGGGAGAGGGGGGAGGGAGGAGAAGGAGGAGAGAGGGGGAGGAGAGGGGGGGGGAGAGAGAGAGGGAGAGAGAAAAGGGGGAGGGGGGGAAAAGGGAGAGGAGGGAGGGGGAAAGAGGAGGGGGAGGGGGGGAGAGGAGGGGGGAGAAAAGGGGAAGGGAGAGAAGGGAGAGGAGGGGGGGAGGGGGGAAGAAGGGGGAGAGGGGGGAAAGAGAGAGGGAGGGGGGGAGAAGGGGGAAAAAGGGGGGGAAAGGGAAAAAAGGAGAGAGAGAGGGAGGAGAGAAGGGAGAGAAAAGGGGAGAGGGGAGAAAAGGGGGAAAGGAGAGGGAGGGGGAGAGAGAGGGGAGAGAGGGGGAGGGGGGGGGGGGGGGGGGGGGGGGGGGGGGGGGTTTGGGGGGGGGGGGGGGGGGGGGGGGGGGGTTTTTTTTTGGGGGGGGGGGGGGGGGGGGGGGGGGGTTTTTTTTTAGGGGGGGGGGGGGGGGGGGGGGGGGGGGGGGGGGGGGTTATTTTGTTTTTTTTTTTTTTTTGGGGGTTTTTTTTTTTTGGGGTGGTTTTTTTTTTTGTTTTTTTTTTTTGTTTTTTTTTAATTTTTTTTTTTTTTTTTTTTTTGGGGGGAGGGGACCCCAGTGCCCAAACCCACCCGCCGGCACCCCCCCTTTTCCTGGTTTTTCATACCTTTTTTAAAAAAGAGGCCTGCCCCAAAAACCTTTGCTTTATCCCTTGCAAAACTCATGAGAAAAAATTTCTAACCCCCTGTGCTCTCTGATTTCGCTTCCATTTTGGACCCCTTGTCCCTTGCCCCCCCGGAACATCCTATCCGTCCACCGATTCCCCCCCCGTATCTTGTATGTCGTTATATGTCTCCCCGACCCTTCTGTCCCCAGTGTCGCAGCCGATTTCCTTACCTTTTCCCCGCGCATTCCCTGAGCTTGGGGCTAGCCTTGTTGCAAACCTTTGTATTCTCTAATTTTTTACGTGCTTTACCAGGTGTGGGTTTCCCGACTGGTGTGCTACTCCTTTGGGCCTAAAAAAAACATGGGTACAGTGTTTTTGAACGTTCCCTTATTAAGGGGACGGAACGCTATTCTCAGGCCCCCGTATGCTGCAGCGGTTATTTGGGTTTATGTGTGCCTCCGGTGATGTGCTCGGTGTTTTGGTCACCCAAGGTTTTCTCCCCCGAGTGAGGTCTGTAGTCTTTGTCCCACTACCTATACTTTCTGCGGTCTTCTTTTTCCCCCCCCCAATCTTCATGACTTTTCTTTGCTGGATTTGAATCGGAAAAACCCGTTATGGACCACATGTCCGCCTCTCCAGGTCTCTTTGCAGTCCCGCCCTCCTGTCCCCATTTATTTTCCCCATCAAATTCACGCACGCGAACAGGGGCACTTCGAGTCTTTCCTTCCATATGTCGTTACAATATCAAAATAAACATGGTCCAGAACTACCCTGTGGGGCCCCCCCCTCGTAACAGGCGCCCACGTGATACTTTCACGTCCATGCTCGTTTCTGCCTCCCTTCAGGTTTTCCCCTTTTCCCTTTTCAGTGCCCTTCCTTTTACGTGTGCCTATCCCCCGTTCTCCTAATCTTTGTGGGGGAAATGTTCAAGGCCCTTCCTCATTAGGAAAAAAGCAAACACCCAAACCCCTTCTTCGTGTTTCTTCTTTTACCCTTTTCATAAAACTCCAGGGGGGTTTGTGATACAAGATTTGCCTTCCATGAAAAACCCTGCTGGTTTTTTATTTATAATCTTGTTCCTTTCCAGGGGTTCGACCCCTTCCCCCCTGATAATCTTTCCCGACTTTGCACACGTACTTTAAGACAAGGTCTGTAGTTAGTGCCTCGTTTTTTGTTTCCCTTTTTTAAAATGGGACTCATTAGCTGTCTTCCATTTCTCAGGTAGTTGCCAGTTTCAAGGGATGGTTGAAGATTGTGGGTTTGAGGCACCAAAAGCATCTCTGTCCTTCTCTAAGGACCCATGGGAGATGTTGTCCGGGCCCCTCGCCTTTTAGGGGTCAAGGTCACTTAAGGCTTCTTCACCTCCTCCTCAGTTGTTTGTATGTCATCCAACCTTGTTGGGATATTCCCCCTTGATGTTCCCTTTGTTCGTCTTCTCACAGCCCTTCCCGTCCTACGTAAAAAAATTCCCTTTAAAACTCCTGTTCAGCTCCTCCATCCTCCTGATCATTTCTTTGATTCTCCACCCTTTTGTCCTTAATCTGATCACCCGGTCTTTGACTGTTTTCTTCCCCCTGTGGGCTATACAACATTTTGGGTCAGTCTTGATTTCGATGCTTAACATTTTCATACTGTCGTGGGCCTCCCCTACTGTGATACTCTTTCGGCCTGCGATGATCTCCCCATTTTGTGTGCTCTGCCTTTTGTATTTTTTTTATTCTCTATTGACTTTGTTTTTTTCCTCCCTTTAACCGTCGGGTGAACCGGGGGTTGTTTTGGCTTCCCGTTGTTACTGTTGCCCTTGGGGGAAAGAACCTTTTCCCCTGCCTCCCCTTTCATTTTGTTTCTACATATTTCCTCATTTATTTATGGCTTTCTGCCAGTTCTTGTCCCCCCTGGACCCCCGCAGGAAGTTCTTCAACCCTTGTAGTCCCCTCTTTTATAGTCAGGGGTTTTTCCCATTTTACTCCTGTTTTCTCTCCCCTTTCAGTTACTATGTTTTTAAAGCACAGAAAGTGGTCGCTAGCTCCTAGGGGACTTCAACTTGATTCCCCAATGTCTGAGCTGCCCAGGGTAAAAACAAGGTCAATCTTTCTGGTTCATCCCCCCCTCTCACTTGGTAGTGTCCCACATGTTGGTGCATGAGGTTTTCCAGCCCCAGTCCCAAAATCCCTGGTCCCATGTTTCGGGGGCCCCCCCTGTGGCTCCCGGTTTTCCCCGTCAAACTCCCCGTGGTTAAATCCCCCCTAACCAGCAACTTTTCTCTGTGGATGGCTCTTCTTGCCACCCCCAGCAAATGTTCCACCATTCTTTGTTTCTCTTTCATATTCCCCTTTTTGGCCTCCTGCAGTTTGTGGGGGATTTACATCACTGCAATGAAACCCCTTTGTTTCCCCCCCTGAAGTGTACCCGCTATTGTTCTTTTTCCCGTCTATTATTCCTTCCATTTTTCGAATTTCCATCGTTTTTTTTCGAGCAGAGCAACCCCACCTCCCCCCCGCCCCTTTTTATCTTTCCCCATGATCTGGTATCCCCGGGGGAAGGGTTGCATCTGTTATTGCCTCCATGAGGGTTTTTTTCTGTAACTGCTATGATGTCTGGGGGCTTTCTTGATTTTCTTGCCCTTCTTCATGTTTTTTCGTTAAACCATCTGCATTTGTGTACCAAACCTTCAACTTCTGTTCTAATACTGTAACTGTGGTGCGGGGGGGGAAACAGAGGGATCGGTGTGTGATGGTTGGTTGGATTGTTCATTTGCCTTGGGGGTGTCGTGGCTGGAGTCCTTTGCGGGGTTTCTGGGGGGTTTCACTTGTCCTTCCTTTGATCCTGGGTTATTCTGTCTCCTTTTTCATTTTCCCCCATTTTCCTTTCATTTTGAACTCTCTTTTCATTTTCTTCCTTTCGTCCCGTTTCTGTCTCGGTCGAGGTTTCACCCCGGAACTCCCGCTTGCCTCTCAGCCCTGCTTTTTCCTGCAGGATATGGTTCGGGTTGATTTGCTTTAAAATTACTTTGAGAGGCGATTCCTTTCTTTGTGAACCCCCCAATTCTCCGAAAATTTTCCACCCGGGTCATGTCCCCCTCGCCACACCCTTTATGATGTCTTCAAACGCTTTTTCTCCTCCTGTTTTTTTTCATCTAAATTTCCCCCTTTTGCTTCGCTAGCCCCTAGCAAACCGGGTCTCTCCCTTTTCCCCCTCCCACTGTGACTCCCCTTGCATCCTTGATGTGTTTTTTGTTCCTTCCCCTGGGGTGTTTCCTTCCTTTTCCCTTCCCCCGTTGGGCCCCTTTTCTTGTTTAACCTCCCGTCACCTGCTCCTGGCCCCCACAGGTATCTGTAAGGGCCTTGCCTGTCCTAGTTCCTTCGATGTTTCCAACCCCTCTTTTGTCCTGGTGCCCCGTCTTTGTTTTTGGCCCCCTTGGGTTTGACAGGACCTCTGCATACAGTTTGTTTCCATGCTTCCCCTTTGGACCTGTTGTCTGTGTTCGATTACCATTGCCCATGTACTTCTGTAATATTTTGTCTCTGTGCTGTTTCGATGTCTCAGCTCCCTTCTAATCTCTCTATCTTGATTTCTGTTCTGTGGCCCCGTTGCTTTCCCCCTTCTGCATTCTGTGCTAACCTCTTTCCATCTTCCTTTCCAGCTCATTATCCCTTCCCATTTCTCCCTTTTTTGAGCTCATCTCCATCCCCCTTCAGATTCGTCCCTTTGGGAACCCCCTTTTCCTCATCCTGGTTAGGGGGAGGGGAATGATGGTTAGGAGAGGGGATGGTGGTTGTGGGGGAGGGGGGGGGTGATTATTGGGGGGGGTAAGATTTTGGGGGAGGGAGTTAGATGGTTTGGGGGAGAGAGGGGATGGTGGTTATGGGGGGGGGAGGATGGTTTTTGGGGGAGGAGGGTTTTTGGGCGGGGGGGTTTTGATGGTTTGGGGAGGGGTTAGGTGGTTTGGGGGAGGGGTAGGTGGGTAGGTGAGGTGGTTGGGAAGGGGTGGTACGTGTTTTTCTATGTTTTTTTCAAGTGGTGGAGGGTGTGGTGTGTGTGGTGTGGTGTGTGTGTGTGGGAGTGCGTGTGGTGTGTTGTTGTGGTGTGTGTGTTATGTGCGTGTGTGTGTGTTGTGCGTGTGTGTGTGTGGGGTGGTGTGTGTGGTGTGTGTGTTTTGGTGTGTGTGTGGGGTTTTTGTGTGGTGTGTGTGGTGTGTGTGTGGGTGGTGTGTGTGTGGTGGGTGTGTTTGTGTGGTGTGTTTGTGGGTGTGTGTGTGTGTGTGTTTGTGTGTGTGTGTTTTGTTTTTTGTGATTTTGTGTGTTTACGTATGTGGTTTTTGTATGTGTGTGTGTGTAGTGTGTGTTTGTGTGTATGTGTGTGGTTGGTGTGGGTGGTGTGTGTGGTGTTTCCCCTTTTGTGTGTGTGCTTGTGTGTGAGGGAGGGGGGGGTTAGGGGGGGGGGTTGGGTTTAAAAATCCGTCGTGTAGGCACAAAATTTTGTCTCATTTATCTTTCCCAATTTTTGCTACTTCCTACTTATTGCCCCTTTTGGATTTACGTGTTTAAATTTTTGCTGGGGGTTTTTTATCATTTTTCCTTTTTCCATTGAAGAGGACTTCCTAGCTTCCAAGTATTTTACTGTAATAACTACCCGGGAGTAACCTGCCTGGTCATGTGTGTGGTGTGTGTGAGTGTGTGTGTGTGTGTGTTGTGTGTGGTGGTCTTGTGCGGGGTAATTACTGGCCGCAACTTCTTGTGCCTGACAAACCCCTGGACTTGCCCCACCGGTCTTTCAATGTTGCCCTTTTAAAAATTTCCCACTACCTTCCCCCCCTCGCAAACCCCAATTTTCTATTCTTGCTATTCTATTCAATTCTGGTAATAGTTGCGGATGAGTGCCCCGTATCAAACATATGCAAGGCCGCCCGGGCCGTCAAAATGCAAACCACAATTAGGCGAATAAACTTGCGGTGACAGTTGCCAGCGGTGACGAATAGACGTAGGCCTTAAATCCCTATTTTGGAGATCCTTACCGTGAGATTATAAACCTATATTCTCGTACATCCCTTTCCTCACTTCCTCTTCACTGATGATAGTATACATAAAAATTTTATACACTTCACTTCATATGTAAATGGCACCAATGTCGTGAGTCACTTATCAGCTACCTCACCCAAGTGGCAAAAGCGCCTGCCCCCAACGGTTTTTTCGCTTTGAAAAATTATGATTTCAGCTTTCCCCTCACTTTCTTTTAAATAATAACTTTAATTATCACTCGTAGTATTTGTGTATGTTGTGTGCGTTTTTGTGTGTGTGTTTTTGTGTGTGTGTATGTGTGTGAGTGTGTGCGTCGTGTGTTGTGTGTGTGGTGGGTGTGTTTTGTATCCCTAGTTGTACTCACCTATTGAGGTTGCAGGGGTCGGTCCCACTCCCGGCCCCCTCTTCATGATCGTATGGTCATCTCCTGATCCGTGAGCTTTTCATACCTCTGCTTAAAGTATGTATGGATCCCGCCCCCACTACATCGCTTCCCAAACTTTCCCCCTTTTACTATTTGGGCTAAGAAATACTTCCCCAACCTCCCTGTGATTCTCTGTGTCTTTAGTTCCAACTGTTCCCCTTGTTCTGTGTCCAATCTCTGGAAATCCTGTCTTTGTCCCCCCTTGTCAATTTCCCCTTTATATTTTTATGTCGTTATCATGTCCCCCCCCATCTCTCTGTCCTCCAGTGTCGTCAGGTTGATTTCCCTTAACCTCTCCTCGTAGGACATACCTCTTAGCTCTGGGACTAGTCTTGTTGCAAACCTTTGCACTTTCTCTAGTTTCTTTACGTGCTTGGCTAGCTGTAGGTTCCAAACTGGTGCCGCATACTCCAATATGGGCCTAACGTACACGGTGTACAGGGTCCTGAATGATTCCTTATTAAGATGTCGGAATGCTGTTCTGAGGTTTGCTAGGCGCCCATATGCTGCAGCAGTTATTTGGTTGAGTGAGGTTTGTAGTCTCTGGCCCCCTAGACTGTACTCCGTCTGCGGTCTTCTTTGCCCTTCCCCAATCTTCATGACTTTGCACTTGGTGGGATTGAACTCCAGGAGCCAATTGCTGGACCAGGTCTGCAGCCTGTCCAGATCCCTTTGTAGTTCTGCCTGGTCTTCGATCGAGTGAATTCTTCTCATCAACTTCACGTCATCTGCAAACAGGGACACCTCCTTCCGTCATGTCGTTCACAAATACCAGAAACAGCACTGGTCCTAGGACTGACCCCTGTGGGACCCCGCTGGTCACAGGTGCCCACACTGACACCTCGCCACGTACCATGACTCGCTGCTGTCTTCCTGACAAGTATTCCCTGATCCATTGTAGTGCCTTCCCTGTTATCCCTGCTTGGTCCTCCAGTTTTTGCACCAATCTCTTGTGTGGAACTTTTTCAAACGCCTTTTTGCAGTCCAAGAAAATGCAATCCACCCACCCCTCTCTCTCTTGTCTTACTGCTGTCACCATGTCATAGAACTCCAGTAGGTTTGTGACACAGGATTTCCTGTCCCTGAAACCATGTTGGCTGCTGTTGATGAGATCGTTCCTTTCTAGGTGTTCCACCACTCTTCTCCTGATAATCTTCTCCATGATTTTGCATACTATACATGTCAGTGACACTGGTCTGTAGTTTAATGCTTCATGTCTGTCTCCTTTTTTAAAGATTGGGACTACATTTGCTGTCTTCCATGCCTCAGGCAATCTCCCTGTTTCGATAGATGTATTGAATATTGTTGTTAGGGGTACACATAGCGCCTCTGCTCCCTCTCTCAATACCCATGGGGAGATGTTATCTGGCCCCATTGCCTTTGAGGTATCTAGCTCACTCAGAAGCCTCTTCACTTCTTCCTCGGCTGTGTGCACTGTGTCCAGCACATGGTGGTGTGCCCCACCTCTCCGTCTTTCTGGAGCTCCTTCTGTCTCCTCTGTGAACACTTCTTTGAATCTCTTGTTGAGTTCCTCACATACTTCACGGTCATTTCTTGTTGTCTCTCCTCCTTCCTTCCTTAGCCTGATTACCTGGTCCTTGACTGTTGTTTTCCTCCTGATGTGGCTGTACAACAGTTTCGGGTCAGATTTGGCTTTCGCTGCTATGTCGTTTTCATATTGTCTTTGGGCCTCCCTTCTTATCTGTGCATATTCGTTTCTGGTTCTACGACTGCTCTCCTTATTCTCCTGGGTCCTTTGCCTTCTATATTTCTTCCATTCCCTAGCACACTTGGTTTTTGCCTCCCTGCACCTTTGGGTAAACCATGGGCTCATCCTGGCTTTTTCATTATTCCTGTTACCCTTGGGTACAAACCTCTCCTCAGCCTCCTTGCATTTTGTTGCTACATATTCCATCATCTCATTAACTGGCTTCCCTGCCAGTTCTCTGTCCCACTGAATCCCGTTCAGGAAGTTCCTCATTCCTGTGTAGTCCCCTTTCTTGTAGTTTGGATTCATTCGTCCTGGCCTTCCTGCTTCTCCCTCCACTTGTAGCTCTACTGTATATTCGAAGCTTAAAAGCACATGGTCACTGGCCCCAAGGGGTCTTTCATTTGTGATGTCCTCGATATCTGCACTACTCAAGGTGAATACTAAGTCCAGCCTTGCTGGTTCATCCTCTCCTCTCTCTCTTGTAGTGTCCCTTACGTGTTGGTACATGAAGTTTTCCAGTACCACCTCCATCATCTTAGCCCTCCATGTATCTTGGCCCCCATGTGGGTCCAAGTTCTCCCAATTGATGTCCTTGTGGTTAAAGTCACCCATGATCAGGAGCTTTGCCCTGCATGCATGAGCTCTTATGGCCACTCTAGCCAGTGTGTCAACCATCGCTCTATTGCTCTCGTCGTACTCTTGCCTTGGCCTCCTGCTGTTCTGTGGTGGGTTATACATCACTGCTATTACCACCTTGGGACCTCCAGAGTGAAGCGTTCCCGCTATGTAATTACTTTCTTCTCCGCTGTGTGTGTGTGTGTGTGTGTGTGTGTGTGTGTGTGTGTGTGTGTGTGTGTGTGTGTGTGTGTGTGTGTGTGTGTGTGTGTGTGTGTGTGTGTGTGTGAGAGAGAGAGAGAGAGGTTCGCTCCTTTAGTCTCTCACATCTTCCGTCTTTCAGCTGCAGGACTCTTCTTGTTGGGAATCTTTAGATTACTTTGAGTTTGTAAAGGAGCTTTATGAATCTGGTTGAGTTTGATGTTGCAAGTGTAGTGACGGGACTCACCTACCCGCACGTCTTGCAGAGTGAAACTGCACCTGGTTGAGTTGCAGGTGGTAGAGTCAGGTGGTGGATCTGTGCCTGGTTGAGTTGCAGGTGGTAGAGTCAGGTGGTGGAGCTACACCTGATTGAGTTGCAGGTGGTTAGAGTATGTTTGGGGGAGCTACACCTGGTTAAGTTGCAGGTGGTAGAGTCATGTGGTGGAGCTACACCTGGTTAAGTTGCAGGTGGTAGAGTCATGTGGTGGAGCTACACCTGGTTAAGTTGCAGGTGGTAGAGTCATGTGGTGGAGCTACACCTGGTTATGTTGCAGGTGGTAGAGTCATGTGGTGGAGCTACACCTGGTTAAGTTGCAGGTGGTAGAGTCATGTGGTGGAGCTACACCTGGTTAAGTTGCAGGTGGTAGAGTCATGTGGTGGAGCTACACCTGGTTAAGTTGCAGGTGGTGGAGTCAGGTGGTGGAGCTACACCTGATTGAGTTGCAGGTGGTAGAGTCATGTGGTGGAGCTACACCTGGTTAAGTTGCAGGTGGTAGAGTCATGTGGTGGAGCTACACCTGGTTAAGTTGCAGGTGGTAGAGTCATGTGGTGGAGCTACACCCGGTTAAGTTAGCACCGGTGGTAGAGTCATGTGGTGGAGCTACACCTGGTTAAGTTGCAGGTGGTAGAGTCATGTGGTGGAGCTACACCTGGTTAAGTTGCAGGTGGTAGAGTCATGTGGTGGAGATACACCTGATTGAGTTGCAGGTGGTAGAGTCATGTGGTGGAGCTACACCTGGTTAAGTTGCAGGTGGTAGAGTCATGTGGTGGAGCTACACCTGGTTAAGTTGCAGGTGGTAGAGTCATGTGGTGGAGCTACACCTGGTTAAGTTGCAGGTGGTAGAGTCATGTGGTGGAGCTACACCTGGTTAAGTTGCAGGTGGTAGAGTCATGTGGTGGAGCTACACCTGGTTTAAGTTGCAGGTGGTAGAGTCATGTGGTGGAGCTACACCTGGTTAAGTTGCAGGTGGTAGAGTCATGTGGTGGAGCTACACCTGGTTAAGTTGCAGGTGGTAGAGTCATGTGGTGGAGCTACACCTGGTTAAGTTGCAGGTGGTAGAGTCATGTGGTGGAGCTACACCTGGTTAAGTTGCAGGTGGTAGAGTCAGGTGGTGGAGCTACACCCGGTTAAGTTGCAGGTGGTAGAGTCATGTGGTGGAGCTACACCTGGTTAAGTTGCAGGTGGTAGAGTCAGGTGGTGGAGCTACACCTGGTTAAGTTGCAGGTGGTAGAGTCATGTGGTGGAGCTACACCTGGTTAAGTTGCAGGTGGTAGAGTCAGGTGGTGGAGCTACACCTGGTTAAGTTGCAGGTGGTAGAGTCAGGTGGTGGAGCTACACCTGGTTAAGTTGCAGGTGGTAGAGTCAGGTGGTGGAGCTACACCTGGTTAAGTTGCAGGTGGTAGAGTCATGTGGTGGAGCTATACCTGGTTAAGTTGCAGGTGGTAGAGTCATGTGGTGGAGCTGCCTCAGGTGGAGGACAAAGCCAGGTGAACTAACAAGACAGCTACCACACATACATAAAGCATAAATGTGAGCATGGAAGATAGATGGAGAGTAAGGTCAACGTGAACTTTACAGCTCCGAACCTGGCTCCTTCCTTCACTACCTCCCTCCCTTCCTTCCTTCCTCCTCAACCCTCACTCCTTCACCTCTCCTCTACTCCTTCACTACTTCCTTCCTTTACACAGAGAAAAACCTGCAGTGATTCCTCAACCTCGTTGACTGGCTGACAAGAGACTAAAGAGTTTTGCAGAAGTATTATCACCAGGATCAACTAGGATCAACGAGACTCTGAGAGCCTGTTTGCCAGGAAATTCCTTCAAACAAACATAGTACACTAGTGAAAATAAAGTTATCAATTGAGCACGAGACATTACTGTCTCCTACACGAGACAGTAACACCTGGTGCTCACTACTCACCAGAGACACCCAGCAAGTGATACCAGCGGTCTGGAGATCATTACAACTGTCAGCAACAGTGTGAAGGCAATTCTTGAAGTGAGTTACTGAAGGAATCACTCTGTGTGACGGTTTTTACAACGAGTGCAGTGCCACGTCTCGAACGAAAGTTGAGGCGATGTTCGGTTTGTCCTTAGACTATCGTCATGTCGCAACTGTATCTGTGGCTTCACTTTTCTCTGTCTATCTGTCTGACTGTCTGTATCTGTCTGTGTCTGTCTCTGTCTTTCCCTACTTCCCTTCCCATTTATACTTCCCATTTTTTCCCTGCTCACCCTGTCTTTCCCCTGGTGTCCACCTGCTCTCCTTTCCCCCTTGCTGATGTTTCTACCTTATTCTGCTTTCCCCCTACTTCTCCGCACCCGTCATCTTCTAATTTCCCCCCTCTATCCCCCGTATTTTCCCCTAATCCCCCTCTATCCTTTTTTTTATCCCCCCCTTCCTTTTCATTCTTTTTCCCTTCCTTCATTACCCTCATTCCCGCCTGCTGCGTCACTTCTCTCTCTTTCTCTCCCCTCCCCAAGCCAGTATGGTGCAGTAGGGCGCCAGAAAGGGTGCTAGTGGGGTGCAAGTAGCGGTGCTACGGGGTGTAGAGGGTGAACATGGTCCCAGCATGTCCCATAGTGGTTTTAGCAGTGGTGTAGTAGGGGTGAGGTGGGGTGCATAGTGGTGCGTCCCAAATAGGGGTGCAAGCAGCGGTGCTAGAGTGGTGCCAGCAGTGGTGCAGTGTGGTGCTAGTAGTGGGCTAGTAGGGTGCGTGCTAAATGGTGCTAGCAGCGGTGCAGATGGTGCCAGCAGGGTGCTAGTAGTGGGCCCAGAGTGCTTTTTGGTGCTGGTGTGGTGCCGCTTTGGTGCTTGTAAAGGTTAGTAGTGGTACTAGTATGGGCCAGTAGTGGGCTAGCAGGGGTCTAACAGGGGCTAATAGAGGTGCTAGAATGGTCCCAGTAGGGTGTCAGAATGTTCCCAATAGTGGTGATAGCATGGTCCCAGCATGTGGCAGTTTGGTGCAGTAGTGGGCCAAAATGGTGCTAGTATGGGCAAGAAATGGTGCCAGAGGGTGCCAATGGGGTGCTAGTAGTGTGACAGTATGGTGTAGTAGTGGTACTAGTAGTGGGCGGGTTTTGGGTGCTAGAAACGTGTATAGTGGTGCGTGGGTGCCAGTATTGGTGATATAGTTGTGCCAATAGTGGTGCTATATGGTCCCAGTTTTGGTGCTAGTATTGTGCCAATAGTGGTGCTGTAGGGGTGCAGCAGTGGTGCTAGTAGTGGTGCCAGCAGTGGTCAATAGTAGTGTCACAGTGGTGCAGTAGTGTGCTAATAGTGGTGCCAGCAGTGGTCCCAATAGGGTACCAGTAGAGGGCCCCAGTAGTGGTCTAGTAGGGGTGCCACTAGGGGTGCTAGGGTGGTTTAGTGCGGTGCTAGTAGGGGTGCCATATGGTGCCCTAGTGGTGCTAGTGGGGTGCGCAGGGTGCTGTAGGGGTTTCCCCGCAGTGGGCAATAAAACCCAGCAGTGGTGCCAGTAGTGGTGCTAGTGGGGGCCTAGGGGGTGCCACAGGGTGCTAGTAGGGGTCCGTAGGGTGCCAGTAGTGGTGCTGTAGTGGGGCCTGTAGTGGTCTAATAATGGTGCCAGCATGATGCCATATGGTGCAAGTGTGGTGCCAGTAGGGGTGTAGTAGTGGTCCCATTAGGGGTGCCACTAGGGGGGCCCTATGGTGCCAGTAGTGGTGACTAGTGTGCCAAAAGGTGCCAATAGGGGTGCCAATAGGGTGCCAGTATGGGCCAGTAGGGGGTCCCAATATGGGTGAATAGTGGTGCCAGTATGTGCAGAGTGGTGCATGGGGTGCCAGTAGTAGGCCGTAGTGGTCCCAGTAGTGGTCCCAGTAGTGGGCCAGTAGTGGTGCCAGATAGTGCCATAGTAGTCCCGGTAGTGGTGCCAGTAGTATACCAGTAGTGGTGCCAGTAGGGGTGCCATATGGTCCCCGTAGTGGTGACAGTAGTGGTACCAGTAGGGTGCCAGTAGGGGTCCCAGTGTTGCCAGACTGGTGCCAGTAGGGGTTCCCAGTAGTGGTCCCAGTAGGGTCCCAATAGGGTGCAAGTAGTGGTGCCCATAGCGGGGTCCATAGTGTGCCAGTAGGGGTGCTAGTAGTGGTGCCAGTGGGGGGTGCAGTAGATGCCAGTAGTAGTGTCAGTAGGGGTGCCATAGTGGTGCCATATGGTGCCAGAGCAGTGCCATAGGGGTGCCAATGGGTTTCCCACTAGGGGGCCCCGTAGTGGTGACGTAGGGTCCCAGTAGGGGGTGCCAGTATGGTCCCGTAGGGGCCCAGTATATGCCAGTAGTGGTGCCCAGTAATGGGCCAGTGTGGTCCCAGTAGTTGTGACAGTGTGGTGCCAGTATTTGCGTATGGTGCCGAAAGTAGTGCCGATGGTGCCGTAGTGGTGCTAGTATTGGGAGAGTGGCCAGTAGGGGCTGTGGGGGTGCAGTAGTGGTGCCAGTAGCGGTGCCAGTATAGTGCCAGTAGTGGTGCCAGTAATGGTGCCAGTAGTGGTCCGTATTGGACGTAGGGGTGCCAGTATTATCCCATAGGTGCCCAGTAGTAGTGCCAGATTGGTCCCAGTAATGGTGCCATAGTTGTGCCCGCATTGTGCCAGACGGTCCGTAGTGGTCCCGTATTGGTGCCAGTATGGGGCCAGTAGTGGTCCCAGTAGGGTCCCAAATATGGTGCAGTATGGGGCCAGTAGTGGTGCCAGTATGGTGCCAGTATTGGTGCCAGTAGGGGGCCCATAGTGATCCAGTAGTGGTCCCCGTAGGTGCCCGTAGGGGTGCCAGTAGGGGTGAAAATAGGGGGCAGTAGTGGGCCAATAGTGGTCCCCAATAGGGGTGCCAGTAGTGTCCCATATGTCCCAGTACGGGTGCCAGTAGGGTGCCATAGGGGTGCCAGTGGGGTGCCTTTTGTGGTCCCCGTAGGGGCCCCCATAGTGGGCCAGTAGGGGTCCCAGAAAAGGTCCGTAGTGGTGCCAGTAGTAGTGCCATAGGGGCCCCCAGTAGTGGTGCCAGTAGTGATGCCTAGTGGTGCCAATAGTGGTGCCAGAGTGATCCCATATGTGCCGTAGTGGTCCCCAATTGGTGCCATAGGGGGCCCAGAATGGTGCCAGTAGTGGTGCCAGGTGTCCCATAGGGGTGCCAGTGGGTGCCAGAATGGTGCCATTTTGGGTCCCAGACTGTGCCTTTTGGGGGGGCCAGTATGGTGCAGTAGGACCCAGAGGGTGCCGTAGTGGTCCAGTGTGTGCCAGTAGGGGGTCCAGTAGTGGTCCCAGTAGGGGTCCCATAATGGTCCCAGTAGGGGTGCCATAGTGGTGCAGTATTGGTGCCAGTAGGGGTGCCAGTAGTGATGCCAGTAGGGTGCCCGTAGTGGTGCCCTGGGTCCTGTAGTGGTCCCAGTTGGTGCCAATGTGGTGCCAATAGGGTGCCAGTGGGGTGCCATAGTAGTGCCAGTAGGGGTCCCAGTTGTGGTGCAGTATTGGTGCCATAGGGGGTGCCAGTAGTTGGGGCCAGTAGGGGTGCCCGTAGGGGTGCCCATAATGGTGCCGAGTGGTCCCAGTAGTGGTGCCCGTAGTGGTGCCAGTAGGGGTGCCAGTAGGGGACCCCGTGTGGTGCCGTTTTTGGTGCCAGTAGTGTGCCAGTATTATGCCAGTGGGGGTGCCCGAAAAGGGGTGCCCGAGGGTGCCTGTGTGGTGCCATAGGGTCCCAAATAGTGGTGCCAATAGGGTCCAGTAGTGT
>NC_069430.1:44951423-44956423 GCF_026875155.1 Cherax quadricarinatus
TAATTTATATGTGTTCTTGCTAATTAATTAGTATTACCTATTAAGGCACGAATATTTGTGGTTAGGACAGCAACCACCCAGGGAGGTCTAGACGTATGCCAAGTGTGCATGTACATCGAAAACCTGTAATTGTTTTAAATGATGGTTAGTATGGCTGGTGTCTTTTGTCTTTTCATAAAATATGAGTATTTTCAGGTAAGTCCTGCTACTGTTCTACTTTACACTTAGGCACATACGAATCCTTGCGAAAAAGGTACGCAGTGTATTACCATTCTCACACACTGGACCAATACCTTGGCGCCCAGCTTGCGCTCGACGTTAATCCAAGGCAGCCAGCTTTCAGGAAGAGGCTTACAACTTTTCATCTAACAATCCCTGCATGCATCATGCTCTCTCTAGAGAGATTTTAACAATGCACGGAATTTCGCAAGGCAGGTGAAAAGCTGTAAGCCTTCTTCCTGAGAGTTGGCTGCCTTGGATTAACGTCTAGCGCAAAGCTGGGCGCCAGTTATTGGTCAGTGTGGTGAGATATGGTAATAGCTCACTGTGTACTTGTTTCACAGGTTGTAGGTGCAAGTCTCAGTCGGCAGTGATCAGGTGTTCTATATTATTTATATATATATATATATATTATTATATATTATATATATATTATATATATATATATATGTTTATTATAATAAATCCGAGGGTCCCCATGCCGAGTGCAAGACATGAGGAGGTTAATAACATATCAAGGGCGCCAGCCTCAAACAGCCCGCGCCCGATGCCAGCAGTAAGGAGCACCCCAAGATGCAGATTACGAAGGCAGCCAGAAAGCGTCCAGATGGTATCACACTTCAGCCTGGACAGATGGGGAGTCAGTGGTGTGCGGGGGACTATACCTTGTGCATTTACCTTGGCTGATACCTATCTCCAATACACCAGGGAGGAAGGACGGGGCAGCTGCCAGCTTCGGGATCCCAAAAGTCTAGAGAAAATATGGAGACACTTGCCGCATATTAAATGTTTGTTCCCATACGGTCAAGAGACCCTTGGGCTCATGGGGAATAAGATGTGCATCTAATTTCCTTAAGGAGTGGGGCTCAAAAGATCTCCTCAGGGAACTAGGGTTCCCAATGGGCAGCTAGTTTTCTGTTTCCAGCGGCTCAGCGCCCGGCTGTATTCCAAGATGGTAATGCATGTGCATTTTGGGCACACGCCCCAGCTTGAGAGTCAGCTGGATGCAGTTTTCGCCTTATATTCCGGTGGATACACACCGTAACAACATCTATATTTAATATAAATATATCTATGCCACCTTGATATCAAAAATGTATCTCTTAAATTCTGTTCTGATAGCCCATATTATGTAATAAATATATATATATATACTATTATATATATATATATATTATATATATATATATATATAAAGATTATTTATATATATATTTTCTTATATATATATATGCAAGAAGATCATCAGTAAACAGGTGATTTCAAAATTTGCAAAAAACCACTCTGAAAGAATAGAGAAATTTCCAAGCGCTTTCGTGACTCCTAACTTTATCAAAGGAACTATATTATAGTTTCTTGATATTGTGAGAAGTCCACGAAAGCGCTTGGAATTTTCTTTATTCTTTCAAGTGGTTGCTTTGCACATATATATATATATTCTATATATAGTATCAATATAATTATAATATATATATATATATACTATTATATATTTTTCTATATATATATATATTATATCTTTTTTATAATATACTCTATATAACACTGTCCGGGGAAGTACATCTGTCATCCTCAGAGAAAAGAATAAACTTGCTTCAGGTGATAAACTCAAGGTACTCCTGAAGCTGTTTGAGAATTTTCTCCTACTCCACCCCCTATTATTTGAAATATATATTAATTTAAAGACTCAAATTACAATGACATAATCTCAATAAATACAATATGGCGGTAAAACAACCTATATAGCATAACTCTACTCAGAGCTACGCAATTTCTCGAATACTTCTTCTGCTCCCGGCAGTGGCCCGCAGATGCCAGAATGTTTGCAGGCATTTCCTCTCTGATCGCGAATGAGTCTCTGAAAGAGATAAGCTGTCGCCCTGTGGTCCTTGGTTTCTATTGATGAAGAGATCTTCACTAGCCTCTTTGAGGAGCTTTAGAGCACACTTGCCCCCATGCTCCAAGGGTCTCGACCCTATAGGGTCTATGAAGTTATAGCAAGGCGAGATAAGTGGCTTCATATTTGCGGATCTCATGGGTTCCTGTACAGCTGGCAAACTTCCATTCCCCTTCAGCTTGGAGTATGGCACATGTAGGTATTGCCAGCTGTGGCAGCAAAGGTGTAGTCCAGGCATCTGCCTTTCCAGCCTACTTCAATAGTTGGTTGCATAAAGGCTTCACCAGGACCCTTTTGACTTCGTCAGACCTCTGACTTGGGGTTCCCGTGAGACTGGGCAAACGGTCTGTGGCGAAAGGCTTCTCTTTATGATGTCTGACTCTCTCTTGTCTGGCAAAATACTTCCCTTGCTGCTGTGTGACACACGAGAACCTATGAAGTTGATTGTATTGTTGAGCTGTCGCCCTGCCGCATATAAATACACCTTGTTCGGTGAGGAAGGGGGCGGGATAGGCGAGAGAGCAACACCAATCCGAAATGGCTCGGCTCCTCGCTGGGTCGCGACGGTGTGCCAACGCGGGTATTGGGAACATGCTAGAAGGAAAATCGCACCTGAGTGATGGTGCCTATTCACTAGCCAGGAGAAGACGTAGCTTGGTCCTTTCACTGAAGCGTTGTTTGAGCCACTGTAGCGGTTGTTTTGGTGATAAGTGTTTTCCATGATCGGTTGCTGTCAGTGGGTACTCTGTTTGGGGTTCCTTGCGGCGAGGAGCTGCAGTCAGTTTACTGGAAGAGTCTGTAAGGGTGCGCCGCCACCGATATCAATGCTTCAGCTAAACCTGGTTTGTGGTCTTTGAGCTCATACCACGTGCCTCTCAAGCGTTCAGGGGACAATCTTCTTGGGACTAATGCATGGAAGGCAAACACTAAGACAGAAAAGCAGTTAACGCTACCGGCGTTGCTTTGCGCACCCTATACCTGTCCCTAGTCGCACTGGGAGGGTTGCCTGATCCCATTGCTGCTTCCTAAGATAGTACTGGTTCTGTGCCTTCTTAAAGGTTGATCTCAGGTGTGCGGTCATATTCGTCGATGTGTGGGTTGTTCAATAAGAGGGTTTGGGGCACACTCAGGAAGTGTGTCTTGGCATTGGTTGATCACCTGGTGAGGAGATACAGAGAGCATCATGGGCATCAAGATCGCTTATTTCTCTCATCTCATCATGGTATTTATATATATTTTTAATATAGCTATAGATATATACTATATTATTATATATCTATATTATACTATATATATTAAATATATTATCTTCTTTATATATTTATATATATGTCGTGCCGAATTCATGGTTTAAACTGGTCAATTAGCAAGAATCATTTAAAATTAAGTCTTTTTCTAATATTCTTTCTCTCTATACGTTTAGGAGATATATTTTTTTCAGTAATGCTTGATGTAAAAATTTTATAATTTTGCATCCAAAAGGAATTTGAAAACTTACTAACTTATTATGATACAAGCGCAAGTTATTTTTAGCCCTCAACCCATCTAAATTTATTTTAGATTTGTTTTACGATATTTAATACTAATCAAACAGAGTGAATATATTTTTTGCGCTTGGTTCAGAATTATTTTGGCGACATTTTTGCTTACACAAATTCTATCACTTGTCCTATATAGAAAAGTTAAGCGTTGACTATTTATAGCCATAGATCGCAAGTTCCTGCCTATTCGTGCACGACATTATTATTATATATTTATATAGATATTATTTTTATATATATATAATATATATATTTGATATATATACTTTATATTTTTATTAGTTATATATTTATACATACATATATATATATCTATATATATATTCCTATACTTTATATATTATTTTTTCTCTCTATATATTTTATATTATATATATATTTTATAAATATATATATTATATGCAAAACAACCACTTTGAAAGAATAGAGAAATTCCAAGCGCTTTTGTGGAACTACTCACATTATCAAGGAACTATGATGTACCTTGCTAATGTGGAGTAGTCACACCCGTAAGCGCATGTGGAATTTCTCTATTATTATCAGAGTGGTTGTTTTGCATTATATGAAAATCAACCTGTTTACTGTGATTCTTATTGCATATATACTATATTCGAATTTTCTAGCTATATACTATATTATAATTATATACTATGATATATATATATTATATATATATATATTATATAGTATATAATATAGATATAGATATAGAATGAGAAATAAATTTGGAGTGAGATAAACAAGTTAAGAGAGCCTGGGGAAAACGAATGGATTGGTCAGTTGGTGGAAAAGGTAGGGGACCGCAAGATTCAGTAGCTATAGATGGGGAGTGGAGGATATGGATAGATGGCAGGAATATTTTGAGAGCTTTTAAACGTCGATGAAGAAAGAAAGGGTGGCAGGTAATTTCATTTGCTACTGGCTCAAGGGAAGGAAAAACTCTTCTTAGGAGTGAAGAAGGAAGGATGTGAGTGTGGGGGAGGGGGTACGTGAGGTATTACGTTAGAATGTATAAAGGGGGGTAAAAGACAGCTGGAATCCTGGATCGGGATATGACAGAAAGTTTGTCTAAAGCAGGGGGGATGATTATATAGTCGACGGTGATAGTCTTACAGTGGTTTGTAGTTTTGTTTAATAAATGTATGAAAGAGGGGAAGGAAACCGTACGGATTGTGCCAGAGCGACTGTCTTAGATTCCTTACTATTAAGGAAGGGGTAACAAACATCAGAGTATTGCGGAAAATTGTATGGGATAACGATTTAATGAGGCATACCAGGTAAAGTGTAGACTCAGGTTAGGGTTATTATTTGAAAGATATTAAAGGTATACAGCATGAGTAGGA
>NC_069430.1:44961423-44967262 GCF_026875155.1 Cherax quadricarinatus
ATTATTGGTACAATGTGCTGATTATTGGTACAATGTGCTTATTATTGGTACAATTTGCTGATTATTGGTACAATGTGCTGATTATTGGTACAGTGTGCTGATTATTGGTACAGTACCCTGATTATTGGTACAGTGTGCTGATTATTGGTACAATGTGCTGATTATTGGTACAATGTGCTGATTATTGGTACAATGTGCTGATTATTGGTACAGTGTGCTGATAATTGGTACAGTGTGCTGATTATTGGTACAATGTGCTGATTATTGGTACAATGTGCTGATTATTGGTACAATGTGCTGATTATTGGTACAGTGTGCTGATTATTGGTACAATGTGCTGATTATTGGTACAGTGTGCTGATTATTGGTACAGTGTGCTGATTATTGGTACAGTGTGCTGATTATTGGTACAGTGTGCTGATTATTGGTACAGTGTGCTGAATATTGGTACAGTAGCCTGATTATTGGTACAATGTGCTGATTATTGGTACAGTGTGCTGATTATTGGTACAGTGTGCTGATTATTGGTACAGTACCCTGATTATTGGTGCAATGTGCTGATTATTGGTACAGTACCCTGATTATTGGTACAGTGTGCTGATTATTGGTACAATGTGCTAATTATTGGTACAGTGTGCTGATTATTTGTACAGTGTGCTGATTATTGGTACAGTACCCTGATTATTGGTACAATGTGCTGATTATTGGTACAGTACCCTGATTATTGGTACAGTGTGCTGATTATTGGTACAGTGTGCTGATTATTGGTACAGTACCCTGATTATTGGTACAATGTGCTGATTATTGGTACAGTATGCTGATTATTGGTACAGTCTGCTGATTATTAGTACAGTGTGCTGATTATTGGTACAGTGTGCTGATTATTGGTACAGTGGGCTGATTATTGGTACAGTGTGCTGATTATTGGTACAGTGTGCTGATTATTGGTACAGTGCCCTGGTTATTGGTACAGTGCCCTGATTATTGGTACAGTGCCCTGATTATTGGTACAGTGCCCTGATTATTGGTACAGTGCAATGATTATTGGTACAGCGCCCTGATTATTGGTACAGTGCCCTGATTATTGGTACAGTGCCCTGATTATTGGTACAGTGTGCTGATTATTGGTACAGTGCCATGATTATTGGTACAGTGCCCTGATTATTGGTACAGTGTGCTAATTATTGGTACAGTGCCCTGATTATTGATACAGCGCTTTGATTATTGGTACAGTGCCCTGATTATTGGTACAGTGCCCTGATTATTGGTACAGTGCTTTGATTATTGGTACAGTGGCCTGATTATTGGAACAGTGCCCTAATTATTGGTACAGTGCCCTGATTATTGGCACAGTGCCCTGATTATTGGTACAGTGTGCTGATTATTGGTACAGTGCCCTGATTATTGGTACAGTGCTCTGATTATTTGTACAGTGCCCTAATTATTGGTATAGTGTGCTGATTATTGGTACAGTGCCCTGATTATTGGTACGGTGCCCTGATTATTGGTACAGCGCCCTGATTATTAGTACAGTGCCCTGATTATTGGCACAGTGTGCTGATTATTGGTACAGTGTGCTGATTATTGGTACAGCGCCCTGATTATTGGTACAGTGCCCTGATTATTGGTACAGTGCCCTGATTATTGGTACAGCGCCCTGATTATTGGTACAGTGCCTTGATTATTGGTACAGTGCCCTGATTCTTGGTACAGTGCCCTGATTATTGGTATAGTGTGCTGATTATTGGTACAGTGTGCTGATTATTGGTACAGTGTGCTGATTATTGGTACAGTGTGCTGATTATTGGTACAGTACCCTGATTATTGGTACAGTGTGCTGATTATTGGTACAATGTGCTGATTATTGGTACAGTACCCTGACTATTGGCACAGTGTGCTGATAATGGTGCAGTGTGCTGATTATTGGTACAGTGTGCTGATTATTGGTACAGTGTGCTGATTATTGGTACAATGTGCTGATTATTGGTACAATGTGCTGATTATTGGTACAATGTGCTGATTATTGGTACAATGTGCTGATTATTGGTACAATGTGCTGATTATTGATACAGTGCCCTGATTATTGGTACAGTACCCTGATTATTGGTACAGTGTGCTGATTATTGGTACAATGTGCTGATTATTGGTACAATGTGCTGATTATTGGTACAATGTGCTGATTATTGGTACAGTGTGCTGATTATTGGTACAGTGTGCTGATTATTGGTACAATGTGCTGATTATTGGTACAATGTGCTGATTATTGGTACAATGTGCTGATTATTGGTACAGTGTGCTGATTATTGGTGCAGTGTGCTGATTATTGGTACAATGTGCTGATTATTGGTACAATGTGCTGATTATTGGTACAGTGTGCTGATTATTGGTACAGTTTGCTGATTATTAGTACAGTGTGCTGATTATTGGTACAGTGTGCTGATTATTGGTACAGTGTGCTGATTATTGGTACAGTGTGCTGATTATTGGTACAGTGTGCTGATTATTGGTACAGTGCCCTGGTTATTGGTACAGTGCCCTGATTATTGGTACAGTGCCCTGATTATTGGTACAAATGCCTGATTATTGGTACAGTGTGCATGATTATTGGTACAGCGCCCTGATTATGGTACAGTGCCTGATTATTGGTACAGGTGCCCTGATTATTGGTACAGTGTGCTGATTATTGGTACAGTGCCCTGATTATTGGTACAGTGCCCTGATTATTGGTACAGTGTGCTAATTATTGGTACAGTGCCCTTATTATTGGTACAGTGCCCTGATTATTGGTACAGTGTCCTGATTATTGGTACAGTGCCCTGATTATTGGTACAGTGCCCTGATTATTGGTACAGTGCGCTGATTATTGGTACAGCGCCCTGATTATTGGTACAGTGCCCTGATTATTGGTACAGTGCCCTGATTATTGGTACAGTGCCCTGATTATTGGTACAGTGGCCTGATTATTGGTACAGTGCCCTAATTATTGGTACAGTGCCCTGATTATTGGCACAGTGCCCTGATTATTGGTACAGTGTGCTGATTATTGGTACAGTGCCCTGATTATTGGTACAGTGCTCTGATTATTTGTACAGTGCCCAATTATGGATATGTGCTGTTATGGTACAGTGCCCTGATTATTGGTACGGTGCCCTGATTATTGGTACAGCGCCCTGATTATTAGTACAGTGCCCTGATTATTGGTACAGTGTGCTGATTATTGGTACAGTGTGCTGATTATTGGTACGGTGCCCTGATTATTGGTACAGCGCCCTGATTATTAGTACAGTGCCCTGATTATTGGTACAGTGTGCTGATTATTGGTACAGTGTGCTGATTATTGGTACAGTGCCCTGATTATTGGTACAGTGTGCTGATTATTGGTACAGTGCCCTGATTATTGGTACAGTGCCCTGATTATTGGCACAATGCCGTGATTATTGGTACAGTGTGCTGATTATTGGTACAGTGCCCTGATTGTTGGTACAGCGCCCTGATTATTGGTACAGTGCTCTGATTATTGGTACAGTGCCCTGATTATTGGTACAGTGCCCTGATTATTGGTACAGTTCCCTGATTATTGGTATAGTGTGCTGATTATTGGTACAGTGTGCTGATTATTGGTACAGTGTGCTGATTATTGGTACAGTGTGCTGATTATTGGTACAGTACCCTGATTATTGGTACAGTGTGCTGATTATTGGTACAGTGTGCTGATTATTGGTACAGTACCCTGATTATTGGTACAGTGTGCTGATTATTGGTACAGTGTGCTGATTATTGGTGCAGTGTGCTGATTATTGGTGCAGTGTGCTGATTATTGGTACAGTGTGCTGATTATTGGTACAGTGTGCTGATTATTGGTGCAGTGTGCTGATTATTGGTACAAATGTGCTGATTGTTGGTACAGTGTGCTGACTGTTGGTACAGTGTGCTGACTGTTGGTACAGTGTGCTGACTGTTGGTACAGTGTGCTGACTGTTGGTACAGTGTGCTGACTGTTGGTACAGTGTGCTGATTATTGGTACAAATGTGCTGATTGTTGGTACTATGTGCTGACTGTTGGTACAGTGTGCTGATTGTTGGTATAATGTGCTGACTACATAAGTCTTGTGCGAACAAGTAGAGGATATAGTCACTGTATCACACCATAACGGCATAAGAGCTAATACACCGCGGTAATGATGGTGCTGTGTGAGGTCAAGGTCGCCAGACGTTAGGCCAAGGTCACTAGACGCAAGACCAAGGTCACTAGACGCAAGACCAATGTCACTAGACGCAAGACCAAGGTCACTAGACGCAAGACCAAGGTCACTAGACGCAAGACCAAGGTCACTAGACGCAAGACCAAGGTCACTAGACGCAAGACCAAGGTCACTAGACGCAAGACCAAGGTCACTAGACGCAAGACCAAGGTCACTAGACGCAAGGGCAAGGTCGCTAGATATAAGGTTGTAGATATGAGTTAAAGGTCGCTAGATGAAAAATAAATGCCGTCACTTGTAAGTGAAAGGTCGCGAGATGTAAGATAAAGGTCACCTGATGTAAGGTCAACGTCGACTTCGCAGTTATAAAGATTCTTGCTGTGGTTCTTTTACCTTTTCGAGAAAAAAAAGTATGAAAAAAAATGCCGTAACATAAGAATAATTCCAGAGAGAATTTGTGAATATTATACAGCAAAAAACGACACTAAACAAAGGTTAAAATGACAATAATAATATATAAAGGCCTAAGAAACGACTAATAGATCTCGCTGGTAGTGAGTGTAGGTGCTTGAAGGGTCGTGAAGGTCCTACCATGTCTCCTACAAACTTGTAAATGATATGAGAGGAAAAACTTTTTGAATACATTGTTCTCAGGTACCAGTGGTCTCAGGTACCAGTGGTCTCAGGTACCAGTGGTCTCAGGTACCACTGGTCTCAGGTGCCAGTGGTCTCAGGTACCACTGGTCTCAGGTACGACTGGTCTCAGGTACGACTGGTCTCAGGTACGACTGGTCTCAGGTACGACTGGTCTCAGGTACGACTGGTCTCAGGTACGACTGGTCTCAGGTACCACTGGTTTCAGGTACCACTGGTTTCAGGTACCAGTGGTCTCAGGCACCGCAGATGGAGAGTGATGCGCCACAGAGTAAATCAACGTGTTGGTTTTCTGCAGATGAAGGGGCGGTGGCTGCACGTCTCGCGTCCCCCACCAGGAACACTCTGCTGCTACCTCTTGGGAAAAGCGATTTAAAATCAAAAGTTGTTTGGATATAAACAATGATGAACCCGGACCTTTGAGTGCTAGTACACTAGCGACTTTCCTAAAGAAAGCAATATAGTCACATGATAGTCACAGGATAGTCACATGATAGTCACAGGATAGTCACATGATAGTCACAGGATAGTCACATGATAGTCACAGGATGGTTACAGGATAATCACATGATAGTCACAGGATAGTCAAAAGATAGTCACAGGGTATTCATAGGATAGTCACAGGATAGTTAGTGGATAGTCACAGGATAGTCACAGAAAACTCACAGGATAGTTACTGGTTAATCACAGGATAGTTACAAGATAGTTACAGGTTAGTCACAGGATAGTTACAGGATAGTCACTTGATAGTCTTAGGATGGTTACAGGATAGTCACAGCATTGTCATAGGATAGTTACAGAAAACTCACAGGATAGTTACAGGTTAATCACAGGATAGTTACAGGATAGTTACAGGTTAGTCACAGGATAGTTACAGGATAATCACAGGATAGCCACAGGATAGTCACAGGATAGTCACAGGATAGTCACAGGATAGTCACAGGATAGTTACATGATAGTCACAGGATATTACAAGTTAAATT
>NC_069430.1:44967762-44998641 GCF_026875155.1 Cherax quadricarinatus
GTGTGGGGGGGTGAAGTTTACGGTTTTTAGAGGGGGGGAGGGGAATGAAAGAGTTTTGGGGGAAAGTTTAGTCGTATGGGGGTGGGGAAATGAGATGTGTGTGGGGATGATGTTTTTTCAGTAAGAGGGGGTTTTGGGGGGGTGAGAGTTTGGTGAAATGTTTCAGTATAAAGGGGGTGAGGAAGTGTGTGTGTTGGGAAATTGTTTATGGTAAAGAGGGGGGGGGAATGATGTGTTTGTTGTGTGAAGTTTCATGTCAGATGAGGGGGGGAGAGAATATGAGAGTGTGGGGTGAATGTTTTTTAGATTTGAGGAGGGGGAGAAGTGATGTGTGTGGGTGATGAATTTTCACTGTCAGTATAGAGGAGGGGAGAAGTGATGAGAGTGTGGTGATGAAATTTTTCCCCTGTCGTATAGGGGGGGAGGGGATATGTGGTGGTGATGAATGTTCTAGTCGTAAAGAGGGGGTGGGGAATGAATGATGTTTGGGGTAGAAAAATTTTTTCTGTCAATAATGAAAATGAGAAAAGAAAATGAAAAAGTAAAAGGAGAGTTAATAAAAAATTTTTATTTAAAGAATTTTTTAGTTTATAAAAATTGTTTTCATTTTAATTGGACGTTTTAAAATATGTAAAATTTAAATTTCCTTTGTTATTAAAAAATGAAAAAATTTCATTTATTTGTTTTTCCATAAAATGTAAACTAATTTCCCCCTTTTTTTATCCTTTTAAAGTAAATTAATTTCCTTTGTTAATTTAAAAGAATCTAATTTTCCCCTTGTTTTCCAAAATTAAATTACATTCCCCCTCTTGTTATATAATAATGTAAATTACATTCTCCCTTTGTTACCATAATAATGTAAATTAATTCCCATTTGTTTCCATAATAATGTAAAACTAATTTTGTTTTTTTATCCCTAATAATGTTCACGTAAAAAATTTTGAGTTCTTGATTCTCTTTTTTGGCCTACACTTTTTTTTTTAATTTTAATTCCAGGAGATTTGGGTATGAGTATGGATGGAGGTGAAAAGAAAATGTTATCCTGTACAACAACAAATTTCCTTAATTGAATTGTGTTTGCCAGGACCCCCCTTACAGATTACGTTGATCAGTTTCATAATTTCTTCTATCATATTCCATTTTCATAATCATCCAAATGCTTCATAAAAATTATTTTTATTTATTTATTATTATTATTATTATTAGTAGTAGTTGTAGTAGCAGAGTAGTAGTAGCAGTAGTAGTAGTAGTAGTTAGTTAGCAGTAGTAGTAGTAGCAGTAGTAGCAGTAGTAAGTAGCAGTTGTAGTAGCAGAAGTAGTAGTAGTATTAGTAGTAGTAATAGCAGCAGCAGTAGTAGTAGTAGTAGTAGTAGTAGTAGTAGTAGTTAGTAGTAGTAGTGCAGAGGGTAGCAGTAGTTAGTAGTCGCAGTTTAGTAGTAGTAGTAATAATAGCAGTATTAGTGCCAGTAGTAGTTTAGTAGTATAGCAGTAGTAGTAGCAGTAGCAGCAGTAGTAGCAGCAGTAGTAGTAGTAGTAGTAGCAGTAGTGGTATTAGTAGTAGTAATAGCAGTAGTAGTAGCAGTAGTAATAGTAGTAGCAGTAGTAGTAGCAGTAGTAGTATTAGTAGTAATAGCAGTAGTAGTAGCAGTAGTATTAGTAGTAGCAGTAGTAGTAGTAGCAGTAGTAGTAGTAGCAGCAGCATTAATTGCAATAAAAGTTTACGACCACTGTCAGTCAGCCTCAGAGTTATCTCTGAGTTACCAGACCTTGCCACGTGGAGGCGAGTGGTCCGCCCCCCACCCCTGTCTCTACCAGCTTCGGGTTTTTCCCAGGTCTGTGTGTCCAGGAGTCCACATGTGTACCCTCAGGTATTCTCCCTTTTCCCACTTTCCCAAGGTTATCTCTCTGGTTACCTTCTTTTGGTTTATATTTCCAGGTCTCCATCCGTGGGCCCCCGAATTTCAACCCTTCCGTACTCCCCACTTCCAGTTTTTTTGGTGTTTCCCCTAGTTCCGTGTCTCCAGAAGTTCATCTGTTTCCCTCAGATGAACTTCCTTTCTCACTTTCCCAGGTTCTGCATTTGTTATATCCAGGTCAGTGGTTCCCCACTTCCCTAAAATAAAAGTGGTTTTTGGCCCCTCCCCAGTGACCTTGCTGGATGGGAATTTGCTCTCGTCTAGCTGGTCTACAGTAGAGACTGTCCAGATGGGTGGAATTACTGGAGGGGACACACAGAAAACTGCGTCCAGTAATTACACCCACCAAGACAGCCTGGAACAGTAGGCCAGCTAGACGAGACGAAGCTCTCACCCAACTCACCCACCAGACAGAGGTTGCTAACTAAAATTCTCAGACTTCTATTTATGTTTTATAATGAATTTGTTTAATTTTCTCGTTTTTTATTTATATAACTATATAAGTATATGTGCAACTGTTTGACTATGTGTAGATGAGTGTTCGTGTGCACATCTATATTTTCCCACCATTACAACTCCAATAAGGAGTTACCAGTTAACTTTCTGTGTAGTTATTTGTTGTTGGTATGTGCAAGACTCTCAGATATTCACAGGTAAACACGAATGTATATTTACTCAGGCATTTATGGACCCAAACAAATTCACCTTACACGTAAACCATTACTTACACACACACACACACACACACACACACACACACACACACACACACACACACACACACACACACACACACACACATGCACGCAGACACACACACGCAGACAGAGTATAGGCTAGGTGGACAAAGACTACAGACCTCAGGGATGACCATAACACCGAGCACGTCACCGGAGGCACACATCAACCAAATAACCGCTGCAGCATACGGGCGCCTGCCAAACCTGAGAATAGCGTTCCGATACCTTAATAAAGAATCGTTCAAGACACTGTACACTGTGTATGTTAGGCCCATACTGGAGTATGCAGCACCAGTCTGGAACCCACACCTGGCCAAGCACGTCAAGAAGTTAGAGAAAGTACAAAAGTTTGCAACAAGGCTAGTTCCAGAGCTCAGGGGAATATCGTACGAGGAAAGGTTGAGGGAAATCGGACTGACGACACTGGAGGACAGAAGGGTCAGGGGAGACATGATAACGACATACAAAATACTGCGGGAAATAGACAAGGTGGACAGAGACAGGATGTTCAAGAGAGGGGACACAGAAACAAGGGGTCACAATTGGAAGCTGAAGACTCAGACGAGTCACAGGGACGTTAGGAAGTATTTCTTCAGTCATAGAGTCGTCAGGAAGTGGAATAACCTAGCAAGTGAAGTAGTGAAGGCAGGAACCATACATAGTTTTAAGAAGAGATATGACAAAGCTCAGGAAGCAGAGAGGGAGAGGACCTAGTAGCGATCAGTGAAGAGGCGGGGCCAGGAGCTGAGTCTCGACCCCTGTAACCACAATTAGGTGAGTACAATCAGGTGAGTACACACACACACACACACACACACATATATACACACACATACACACCCACATACACACACACATACACACACACATACACACACACACACACACATATACAACACACATACACACCCACATACACACAACACATACACACCCACAACACACACACATACACACACATCACACACACCACACACCACACACACACATATATACACACACATACACACCCACATACACACACACATACACACACACACCATATACACACACATACACACACACACATACACACACACACTAGAAACATACACAAACATGTACACACATCTTCATACACATACTTGCACTTTCTTACACAGCTGTTAAAAGGACAAGGAAATTCCTAAGTATTAAATTTAAAAGAATTCATTATAAACCTAATAGAGAAATGCTGTTAAATAGAATAAACAAAATCTTCAAACTCAGATACTCGACCTCCTGAGAAAAGTAATTTCAGCGACCATCTAATAACTTGGCTGGAAGGTCTTCTTAATGTCTTGTTCACTCATCTTATTATTTACTAGCATGTTTACCTACTGTTCCAGTGTTTTATTTTATTGTTATTGTATGTTGTACGATACTTGAGTTGCTGTTCTGTTACTGTATTGTTCATAAATGTTACGGTACAGTTCTTGTGTTTTGTTGTAATTTTCTCGGAGTTAATGTACTGTTTTTATGTATTAATGTGCTGGTTTTGCATTTTACTGTATTGTCTTGTGTTACTGTATTTTTAAAGTTATTGTGCATTTACCTTACTGTTTCAATGTATTCCTGTTTGGTCATTGTGTGTACTTTTTGGTATCTTACCGTAATGTTCTTGCGAGTTTGAGTATCGTTCATTAGTGCAGTTGTCTTGTTCTTCTGTGTTGCTGCACTTTGTGTAATTGTCTTGTTCTTCTGTGTTATTGCACTGTCTTTGTGTTATTGTCTTGTTCTTTTGTGGTACTGCACTGTTATTGTCTTGTTCTTCTGTGTTACTACACTGTCTTTGTGTTATTGTCTTGTTCTTCTGTGTTATTGCACTGTCTTTGTGCTATTGTCTTGTTCTTCTGTGCTACTACACTGTCTTTGCGTTGTCTTCTGTGTTACTGCACTGTCTTTGTATTATTGTTTTGTTCTGTGTTACTGCCCTGTCTTTGTGTTATTGTCTTGTTCTTCTGTGTTACTGCACTGTCTTTGTGTTATTGTCTTGTCCTCCTGTGTTACTTCACTGTCTTTGTGGTATTGTCTTGTTCTTCTGTGTTATTGCACTGTCTTTATGTTATTGTCTTGTTCTTCTGTGCTACTACACTGTCTTTGTGTTATTGTCTTGTTCTTCTGTGTTACTGCACTGTCTTTGTGTTGTCTTGTTCTTCTGTGTTACTGCCCTGTCTTTGTGTTATTGTCTTGTTCTTCTGTGTTACTGCACTGTCTTTGTGTTATTGTCTTGTTCTTCTGTGTTACTGCACTGTCTTTGTGTTATTGTCTTGTTCTTCTGTGTTACTGCACTGTCTTTGTGTTATTGTCTTGTTCTTCTGTGTTACTGCACTGTCTTTGTGTTATTGTCTTGTTCTTCTGTGTTATTGCACTGTCTTTGTATTATTGTCTTGTTCTGTGTTACTGCCCTCTCTTTGTGTTATTGTCTTGTTCTTCTGTGTTACTGCACTGTCTTTGTGTTATTGTCTTGTTCTTCTGTGTTACTGCACTGTCTTTGTGTTGTCTTGTTCTTCTGTGTTACTCCTCTGTCTTTTTGTTATTGCCTTGTTCTTCTGTGTTACTGCACTGTCTTTGTGTTATTGTCGTGTTCTGTGTTACTGCACTGTCTTTGTGTTATTGTCTTGTTCTTCCGTGTTACTTCACTGTCTTTGTGTTATTGTCTTGTTCTTCTGTGTTACTGCACTGTCTTTGTGTTATTGTCTTGTTCTTCTGTGTTATTGCACTGTCTTTGTGTTATTGTCTTGTTCTTCTGTGTTACTGCACTGTCTTTGTGTTGTCTTGTTCTCTGTGTTACTGCCCTGTCTTTGTGTTATTGTCTTGTTCTTCTGTGTTACTGCACTGTCTTTGTGTTATTGTCTTGTTCTTCTGTGTTACTGCACTGTCTTTGTGTTGTCTTGTTCTTCTGTGTTACTGCCCTGTCTTTTTGTTATTGCCTTGTTCTTCTGTGTTACTGCACTGTCTTTGTGTTATTGTCTTGTTCTGTGTTACTGCACTGTCTTTGTGTTATTGTCTTGTTCTTCTGTGTTACTGCGCTGTCTTTGTGTTATTGTCTTCTTCTTCCGTGTTACTTCACTGTCTTTGTGGTATTGTCTTGTTCTTCTGTGTTATTGCACTGTCTTTATGTTATTGTCTTGTTCTTCTGTGCTACTACACTGTCTTTGTGTTATTGTCTTGTTCTTCTGTGTTACTGCACTGTCTTTGTTTTGTCTTGTTCTTCTGTGTTACTGCCCTGTCTTTGTGTTATTGTCTTGTTCTTCTGTGTTACTGCACTGTCTTTGTGTTATTGTCTTGTTCTTCTGTGTTACTGCACTGTCTTTGTGTTATTGTATTGTTCTTCTGTGTTACTGCACTGTCTTTGTGTTATTGTCTTGTTCTTCGGTGGTACTACACTGTCTTTGTGTTATTGTCTTGTTCTTCTGTGTTACTGCACTGTCTTTGTGTTATTGTCTTGTTCTTCTGTGTTACTGCACTGTCTTTGTGTTATTGTCTTGTTCTTCTGTGTTACTGCACTGTCTTTGTGTTGTCTTGTTCTTCTGTGTTACTGCCCTGTCTTTGTGTTATTGTCTTGTTCTTCTGTGTTACTGCACTGTCTTTGTGTTATTGTCTTGTTCTTTGTGTTACTGCACTGTCTTTGTGTTATTGTATTGTTTTTCTGTGTTACTGCACTGTCTTTGTGTTATTGTCTTGTTCTTCTGTGTTACTACACTGTCTTTGTGTTATTGTCTTGTTCTTCTGTGTTACTGCACTGTCTTTGTGTTATTGTTTTGTTCTTCTGTGCTACTACACTGTCTTTGTGTTATTGTCTTGTTATTCTGTGTTACTGCACTGCTTTGTGGTTATTGTCTTGTTCTTCTGTGTTACTGCACTGTCTTTGTGTTATTGTCTTGTTCTTCTGTGTTACTGCACTGTCTTTGTGTTATTGTCTTGTTCTTCTGTGTTACTGCACTGTCTTTGTGTTATTGTCTTGTTCTTCTGTGCTACTACACTTTCTTTGTGTTATTGGTCTTGTTCTTCTGTGTTACTACACTCTCTTTGTGTTGTTGTCTTGTTCTTCTGTGTTACTACACTCTCTGTGTGTTATTGTCTTGTTCTTCTGGGTTATTGCACTGTCTTTGTGTTATTGTCTTGTTCTTCTGTGTTATTGCACTGTCTTTGTGTTATTGTCTTGTTCTTCTGTGCTACTACACTTTCTTTGTGTTATTGTCTTGTTCTTCTGTGTTACTACACTCTCTTTGTGTTGTTGTCTTGTTCTTCTGTGTTACTACACTGTCTTTGTGTTATTGTCTTGTTCTTCTGGGTTATTGCACTGTCTTTGTGTTATTGTCTTGTTTTTCTGTGTTACTACACTCTCTTTGTGTTATTGTCTTGTTCTTCTGTGTTACTACACTCTCTTTGTGTTATTGTCTTGTTCTTCTGTGTTATTGCACTGTCTTCGTGTTATTGTCTTGTTCTTCTCTGCTACTACACTGTCTTTGTGTTGTCTTCTGTGTTACTACACTGTCTTTGTGTTTTTGTCTTGTTCTTCTGTCTTACTACACTGTGTTATTGTCTTGTTCTTCTGTGTTACTACACTCTCTTTGTGCTATTGTCTTGTTCTTCTTTGTTACTAGACTCTTTGTGTTATTGTCTTGTTCTCTGTGTTACTAGACTCTTTGTGTTATTGTACACAAATAAGCCGCACATAAAAGAGAAAAGCTTACGACGACGTTTCGGTCCGACTTGGACCATTGACAAAGTCACACCGTGTGACTTTGTCAATGGTCCAAGTCGGACCGAAACGTCGTCGTAAGCTTCTCTCTTTTATGTGCGGCTTATTTGTGTATCGTTCCAGTCACGGTATTGTGCCTTTTTTGTTATTTGTGTTATTGTCTTGTTCTTCTGAGTTACTACACTCTCTGTGTTATTGTCTTGTTCTTCTGTGTTACTACACTCTCTTTGTGTTATTGTCTTGTTCTGTTTTACTACACTGTCTTTGTGGTTTACGGTGCCCTTTTTTTATTTGTCACTGAACTGTTCTTGCTTATTACTTTAATTTTCTTGAATATTGTCGTTCTTGTATACTGATGTAGTGTTGTTGTATTTCCCTCTGACATCTTCCACAATAGTTTCTCCAACATTGACATCCATGTCTCCCAAAACAATTATGTTGACCCAAAATTCCCAAAACATTCACTAAACACTTCTCAGGATCCATGTTCCACTTTCCGCTACACTTGTCTTCTCTAAACAATATTAATACAAATAACAAAATATAAAGCACACACAAAATTAATATGTCTCCAGGAATAAAGTTGATTATCATGATAGTTTTGATCTTATGACAAAAAAAGATTTCATCCTGGCAAATTCGAGTCATTGTTTCTCTTATAGCGCTGTTTATGCACTATTAATCACAGTTTTAATACACAATTCCTGGTATAAACACTACACAATACACAAACGTCTGTTGTACATATTAAAAACCATTTTACTATTCTAACACTGTGTCCGGCTGCTGTTGTACTGATCTCTCCCACACCCTTCCCGTACTCTCCCACAGCACTCCCACACTCTTCCTCCACTCTGCCACAGCACTCCCACACCCTTCCTCTACTCTGCCACAGCACTCCCACACCCTTCCTCTACTCTGCCACAGCACTCCCACACCCTTCCTCTACTCTGCCACAGCACTCCACACCCTTCCTGTACTCTCCCACAGCACTCCCACACCCTTCCTATACTCTCCCACACCACTCACACACCCTTCCTGTACTCTCCCACAGCACTCACACACCCTTCCTGTACTCTCCCACAGCACTCCCACACCCTTCCTGTACTCTCCCACAGCACTCCCACACCCTTCCTGTAATCTCCCACAGCACTCCCACACCCTGTACTCTCCCACAGCACTCACACACCCTTCCTGTACTCTCCCACAGCACTCCCAACACCCTTCCTCTACTCTGCCACAGCACTCCCACACCCTTCCTGTCCTCTTCCACAGCACTCGCACACCATTCCTGTACTCTCCCACAGCACTCCCACACCCTTCCTGTACTCTCCCACAGCACTCCCCCACCCTTCATGTACTCTCCCACAGCACTCCCACACCCTTCCTCTACTCTGCCACAGCACTCACACACCCTTCCTGTACTCTCCCACAGCACTCCCACACCCTTCCTGTACTCTTCCACAGCACTCACACACCCTTCCTGTACTCTCCCACAGCAATCCCACACCCTTCCTGTACTCTCCCCAGCACTCACACACCCTTCCTGTACTCTCCAACAGCACTCCCACAGCCTTCCTGTACTCTCCCACAGCACTCCCCCACCCTTCCTGTACTCTCCCACAGCACTCCCACACCCTTCCTGTACTCTGCCACAGCACTCACACACCCTTCCTATACTCTCCACAGCACTCCACACTCTGTACTCTCCCACAGCACTCCCACAACCCTTCCTCTACTCTGCCACAGCACTCCCACACCCTTCCTGTACTCTCCCACAGCACTCCACACCCTTCCTGTACTCTACCCACAGCACTCACACACCCTTCCTATACTCTCCCACAGCACTCACACACCCTTCCTGTACTCTCCCACAGAACTCCCACACCCTTCTTGTACTCTCCCACAGCACTCCCACACCCTTCCTGTACTCTCCCACAGCACTCCCACACCCTTCCTGTACTCTCCCACAGCACTCCCACACCCTTCCTGTACTCTCCCACAGCACTCCCACACCCTTCCTTTACTCTCCCACAGCACTCCCACACCCTTCCTGTACTCTCCCACAGCACTCGCACACCCTTCCTGTACTCTCCCACAGCACTCCCACACCCTTCTTTACTTCCCACATCACTCCCACACCATTCCTGTACTCCCCCACAGCACTCCCACACCCTTCCTGTACTCTCCCACAGCACTCCCCACACCCTTCCTGTACTCTTCCACAGCACACACACACCCTTCCCGTGCTCTCCCACAGCACTCCCACATCCTTACTGTATTCTCCACAGCACTCCCACACCATTCCTGTACTCTCCCACAGCACTCCACTCCTTACTGTACTCTCCCAAAGCACTCCACACCCTGTACTCTCCCACTGCACTCCCACACCCTTACTGTACTCTCCCACAGCACTCCCACACCCTTCCTGTACTCTCCCACAGCACTCCCACACCCTTCCTGTACTCTCCACACAGCACTCCCACACCATTCCTGTACTCTCCACGCACTCCACATCCTTACTGTACTCTCCCAAAGCACTCCCACACCCTGTTCTCTCCCACAGCACTCCCACACCATTCCTGTACTCCCCCACAGCACTCCCACACCCTTCCTGTACTCTCCCACAGCACTCCCACACCCTTCCTGTACTCTTCCACAGCACACACACACCCTTCCCGTGCTCTCCCACAGCACTCCCACATCCTTCCTGTACTCTCCCACAGCACTCACACACCCTTCTTGTACTCTCCCACAGCACTCCCACACCCTTCCTCTACTCTCCCACAGCACTCCCACACCCTTCCTGTACTCTCCCACAGCACTCCCACACCCTTCCTGTACTCTCCCACAGCACTCCCACACCCTTCCTGTACTCTCCCACAGCACTCCCACACCCTTCTTTTACTCTCCCACATCACTCCCACACCATTCCTGTACTCCCCCACAGCACTCCCACACCCTTCCTGTACTCTCCCACAGCACTCCCACACCCTTCCTGTACTCTTCCACAGCACACACACACCCTTCCCGTGCTCTCCCACAGCACTCCCACATCCTTACTGTACTCTCCCACAGCACTCCCACACCATTCCTGTACTCTCCCACAGCACTCCCACATCCTTTACTGTACTCTCCCAAAGCACTCCCACACCCTGTACTCTCCCACAGCACTCCCACACCCTTCCTGTACTCTCCCACAGCACTCCCACACCCTTCCTGTACTCTCCCACAGCACTCCCACACCCTTCCTGTACTCTCCCACAGCACTCCCACACCCTTCCTGTACTCTCCCACAGCACTCCCACACCATTCCTGTACTCTCCCACAGCACTCCCACATCCTTACTGTACTCTCCCAAAGCACTCCCACACCCTGTACTCTCCCACAGCACTCCCACACCTTACTGTACTCTCCCACAGCACTCCCACACCCTTCCTGTACTCTCCCACAGCACTCCCACACCCTTCCTGTACTCTCCCACAGCACTCCCACACCCTGTACTCTCCCACACAGCACTATCACACCATTCTTGTACTCTCCCACAGCACTCCCACACCCTTCCTGTACTCTCCCACAGCACTCCCACACCCTTCCTGTACTCTCCCACAGCACTCCCACACCCTTCCTGTACTCTCCCACAGCACTCCCACATCCTTCCTGTACTCTCCCACAGCACTCCCACACCCTTACTGTACTCTCCCACAGCACTCCCATAGCATTCCTGTACTCTCCTCAGCACTCCCACACCCTTCCTGTACTCTCCCACAGCACTCCCCCACACTTCCTGTACTCTCCCACAGCACTCGGACACACTTCCTGTACTCTCCCACAGCAATCCCACAACTTTTCCTGTAATCTCCCCACAGCACTCCCGCACCCCGTACTCTCCCACAGCACTCCCACACCCTTGTACTCTCCCAAAGCACTCCCACGCCCTTCCTGTACTCTACCACAGCACACCCACATTCCTTCCTGTACTCTCCCACAGCACTCCCACACCATTTATGTACTCTCCCACAGCACTCCCACACCCTCTACTCTCCCACAGCACTCCCACACTCTTCATGTGCTCTCCCACAATACTCCCACACCCTGTAGTCTACCACAGCACTCCCACACCCTTCCTCTACTCTCCCACTGCACTCCCACGCCCTTCCTGTACTCTCCCACAGCACTCCCACGCCCTTTCTGTACTCTCCCACAGCACTTCCACACCTTGTACTCACCCACAGCACTCCCACACACTGCACTCTCCCACAGCACTCCCACGCCATCCTGTACTCTCCCACAGCACTCCCACACCCTTCCTATACTCTCTCACAGCACTCCCACACCCTGTACTCTCCCACAGCACTCCCACACCCTTCCTGCACTCTCCCACAATACTCCCACACCCTTCCTGTGCTCTCCCAGCACTCCCACACCCTGTACTCTCCGACAGCACTCCCACACCCTTACTGTACTCTCCCACAGCACTCCCACAACCTTCCTGTACTCTCCCACAGCATTCCCCACACCCTTACTGTACTCTCCCACAGCACTCCCACACCCTTCCTGTACTCTCCCACAGCATTCCCACACCCTTATTGTACTCTCCCACAGCATTCCCACACCCTTCCTGTACTCTCCCACAGCAATCATACACCTTACTGTACTCTCCCACAGCACTCCCACGCCCTTCCTGTACTCTCCCCCAGCACTTCCAACCCTTCCTGTACTCTCCACAGCACTCCCACACCCTTCCTGTATCTCTCCCACAGCACTCCCACACCCTTTCTGTACTCTCCCACAGCACTCCCACACCCTGTACTCTCCACAGCACTCCACACCCATCCTGTCTCTCCCACAGCTCTCCCACACCCTGTACTCTCCAACAGCCACTCCCACACCATTCCTGTAATTCTCCCACAGCACTCCCACACCCTGTACTCTCCCACAGCACTCCACACACCCTGTGCTCTCCCACAGCACCCCCACACCCTTCCTGTACTCTACCACAGCACTCCCACACCCTTCCTGTACTCTCCCACAGCACTCCCACACAATTCATGTACTCTCCCACAGCACTCCCACGCCCTGTACTCTCCCACAGCAATCCCACACCTTGTACTATCCCACAAGCACTCCCACACCATTCATGTACTCTCCCACAGCACTCCCACACCCTGTGCTCTCCCACAGCACTCCCACACCCTGTACTCTCCCACAGCACTCCCACGCCCTTCCTGTACTCTACCACAGCACTCCCACACCCTTTCTGTACTTTCCCACAGCACTCCCACACCATTCATGTACTCTCCCACAGCACTCCCTCACCCTAAACTCTCGCACAGCACTCCCACACCCTTCCTGTACTCTCCCGCAGCACTCCGACACCATTCCTGTAATCTCCCACAGCACTCCCACACCCTGCACTCTCCCACAACACTCCCACACCCTGTACTCTCTCACAGCACTCCCACACCATTCCTTTACTCTCTCACAGCACTCCCACACCCTGTACTCTCCAACAGCACTCCCACAACCATACCTGTACTCTCCCACAGCAATCCCACACCTTTCCTGTAATCTCCCACAGCACTCCCGCACCCTGTACTCTCCCACAGCACTCCCACACCTGTACTCTCCCACAGAACTCCCACGCCCTTCCTGTACTCTACCACAGCACACCCTCATCCTTCCTGCACTCTCCCACAGCACTCCCACACCATTTATGTACTCTCCCACAATACTCCCACCCTGTAGTCTACCACAGCACTCCCACACCCTTCCTCTACTCTCCCACTACACTCCCACGGGCTTCCTGTACTCTCCCGCAGCACTCCCACGCCCTTCCTGTACTCTCCCACAGCACTCCCACACCCTGTCCTCACCCACAGCACTCCCACACACTGCACTCTCCCACAGCACTCCCACGCCCTTCCTGTACACTCTCACAGCACTCCCACACCCTGTATTCTCCCACAGCACTCCCACACCCTTTCTGCACTCTCCCAATACTCCCACACCCTTCCTGTGCTCTCCCAGCACTCCCACACCCTTTACTCTCCCCAGCACTCCCACACCCTTACTGTACTCTCCCACGCATTCCCACACCCTTACTGTACTCTCCCACAGCACTCCCACAACCTTCCTGTACTCTCCCACAGCATTCCCACACCCTTACTGTACTCTCCCACAGCACTCCCACACCCTTCCTGTACTCTCCCACAGCAATCATACACCCTTACTGTACTCTCCCACAGCACTCCCACGCCCTTCCTGTACTCTCCCCCAGCACTTCCACACCCTTCCTGTACTCTCCCACAGCACTCCCACATCCTTCCTGTACTCTCCCACAGCCTCCCCACACCCTTTCTGTACTCTCCCACAGCACTCCCACACCCTGTTCTCTCCCACAGCACTCCCACACACTTCCTGTACTCTCCCACAGCACTCTCACATCTTTCCTATACTCTCCCACAGCACTCCCACACCCTTCCTGTACTCTCCCACAGCACTCCCATACCATCCTGTAATCTCCCACAGCACTCCCACACCTGTATCTCTCCCACAGCACTCCACACCCTGTACTCTCCCACAGCACGCCCACACCCTTCCTGTACTCTACCACTGCACTCCCACACCCTTCCTGTACTCTCCCACAGCACTCCTACACCATTCATGTACTCTCCCACAGCACTCCCACGCCCTGTACTCTCCCACAGCACTCCCCTCTTGTACTATCCCACAGCACTCCCACACCATTCATGTACTCTCCCACAGCACTCCCACACCCTTCCTGTACTCTCCCACAGCAATCATACACCCTTACTGTACTCTCCCACAGCACTCCCACACCCTTCCTGTACTCTCCCACAGCAATCATACACCCTTACTGTACTCTCCCACAGCACTCCCACGCCCTTCCTGTACTCTCCCCCAGCACTCCACACCTTCCTGTACTCTCCCACAGCACTCCCACATCCTTCCTGTACTCTCCCACAGCACTCCCACACCCTTTCTGTACTCTCCCACAGCACTCCCACACCCTGTACTCTCCCACAGCACTCCCACACCCTTCCTGTACTCTCCCACAGCACTCTCACATCTTTCCTGTACTCTCCCACAGCACTCCCACACCCTTCCTGTACTCTCCCACAGCACTCCCACACCATTCCTGTAATCTCCCACAGCACTCCCACACCCTGTACTCTCCCACAGCACTCCACACACCTGTCTCTCCCACAGCACGCCACACCCTTCCTGTACTCTACACTGCACTCCCACACCCTTCCTGTACTCTCCCACAGCACTCCTACACCATTCATGTACTCTCCCACAGCACTCCCACGCCCTGTACTCTCCCCCAGCACTCCCCCTCTTGTACTATCCCACAGCACTCCCACACCATTCATGTACTCTCCCACAGCACTCCCACACCTTGCTCTCCCACAGCACTCCCACACCCTGTACTCTCCCACAGCACTCCCACGCCCTTCCTATGCTCTACCACAGCACTCCCCCATTCTTTCTGTACTTTCCCACAGCACTCCCACACCATTCATGTACTCTCCCACCGCACTCCCACATCCTGTACTCTCGCACAGCACTCCCACACCCTTCCTGTGCTCTCCCGCAGCACTCCCACACATTCCTGTAATCTCCCACAGCACTCCCACACCCTGCACTCTCCCACAACACTCCCACACCCTGTACTCTCTCACAGCACTCCCACACCATTCCTGTACTCTCTCACAGCACTCCCACACCCTGTACTCTCCAACAGCACTCCCACACCATTCCTGTACTCTCCCACAGCACTCCCACACCCTTCCTGTACTCTCCCACAGCACTCCCACGCCCTTCCTGTACTCTCCACAGCACTCCCACGCCCTTCCTGTACTCTCCAACATCACTCCCACACCCTGTACTCTCCCACAGCACTCTCACACCTGTACTCTCCCACAGCACTCCACCACCCTGTACTCTCCCACAAGCACTCCCACACCCTCTACTTCCCACATCACTCCCACACCTTCCTGTACTCTCCCACAGCACTCACCACACCCTATACTCTCCCACAGCACTCTCTCACCCTTCCTGTACTCTCCCACAGCACTCCCACACCCTATACTCTCCCACAGTACTCCCACACCCTCTACTCTCCCACAGCACTCCCACACCCTGTACTCTCCCACATCACTCCCACACCCTTCCTGTACTCTCCCACATCACTCCCACCTATCTACTGGCTTATGGCTATACCCCAGCTGATTTAGTTGTTGCCAGAGTTTTCTGTGGTTATGCTTATACTCTTCAATTTTTGAGCAATAGTGCTTTGCCTTTGCTCCTTTTATAAGTCTCTGTACTCTGTTCCTCACTCTTTGGAATTCATTTAGTGCTGCAATATCCTGTCTGTTTTAAATCTTTTTAGCAGCTGGTCTCTGAATTTCATATTATCTAATATCTCAGTATTCATCCAGGGTTCAGTTCTTCGTTTAATCCTAACCTCTTTAACTGGTGCAATATTATCAAGGATGGTAGTGAACATTGTTTTGAATTTTTCCCAGGCATCGTTTACGTCCGTGCAACTTGTTATCTCTGTCCAGTCATAATTGTGTAGCCTATTTACCGGTGTTTCTTTACTGTAGTTTCTAGTTGACCTAATTTTTATTGTCCTGTGTAGGCCTATTCTATCCCTAGTGATTTTCCTGGTGCAGTAGATGATAAAATGATCACCAAGACCTATGGTAATGACGCCTGACTGACTAATGTTCTCAGAGCGGTTACAAAGTATGTGGTCAATTATGGTGGCTGAGAACTGCGTGATCCGGGTTGGTGTATTAATTAGTTGAGTGTAACTATTTAAACCTAGAATTTGCTTATACCTCTTGCATACACAAATAACCCGCACATAAAAGACAGAAGCTTACGACGACGTTTCGGTCCGACTTGGACCATTGACAAAGTCACATTCCTTGGACCATTTGTCAATGGTCCAAGTCGGACCGAAACGTCGTCGTAAGCTTCTGTCTTTTATGTGCGGGTTATTTGTGTATCGTTCCAGTCACGGTATTGTGCCTTTTTGTTATTTACCTCTTGCATAGCCTGTTATTTTGCTGCTGAAAACAGAAATTGAAGTCGCCCAGTATTATTGCCTAGCAATTGTTTTCAAGTCCGGACAAGACTCTGGGCAAGTCTTCTAAGAACTGGTCCTGGGTGGGAGGGCGGTAACTAGTTCCTACTAAGATGGGTTGAGTCTTGTTATTGTTATTTAAACCAGGCCTTGGGTTGTAAGCTAAGTCATTTCTTATGTAAGCACATACCCCACTACCTTTTCTGTTCCTGTCTAAGCGTTTTATATTGTAACCTTCTATTTTGACCTCGTCGTCAGTCACAGTATCATCCGAACAGGATTCAGAGATGGTTGTAACTGCCGCCCTAGTTCTGTTAACTAGAATCCTAATCTCTGCCAATTTAGGAAAAAGTGATCTTGCGTTGACATGAATAAAGTGAAGGCCTGTTTTTATAAAACAATCATAATCATCAATATATGGCAATGGGTCATTTGTATTAAAATTAGGTAAATCAATGTCATCACTGCTAAAGGGTAACTGTGCCAAAGTGCATTTGTTACACACAAAATGGATTCTGGCACCGTTACTATAATTGTACATACATCCATCATGCACCCACCCCTTACACAATTTACATAAGGTGTCTTTTCTGTTTTTCTTGCGTGCTTCAGTACAGTGTATGTACCTGTTTGGTGGTGGTTGAGATAAGAATGACTGTATTGTCTCACATTGACCTATGTATGCATTATATATGGAGTTATGGTTATCATTCCTAGCTACTAGACCGTCTAACACTGTCACTTATCTGTTTTGCCTCTGCACATTAGTTTTAGGCCCTATAGACAGAATAAGAAAAAACAAAATGGGTGGCAACATCTAAATATATTTGTTGCTGCATTGTGAATCGAAACGGAATGTGAATTTGGTGAGCTACAAGATGGCCGCCAAGATGAGATAGACAGAAGCTGTCAAAGGTTATGTGAATGAAAGGAAACAAATGTTGTGGATGTTTCTAGCTGAACACTGTGGATGTTGTGGATGTTTCTAGTGAAACACTGTGGATGTTTCTAGAGGAACACTGTGGATGTTGTGGATGTTTCTAGCATAACTCTGGGCAAAGAACGTGGAAGCGAAAATTTTAAAAATAAGAAAGGGAACTGGAGAGCGATGGTAGAGGAGACAGAGGTAAACAATGGTAGAGGAGACAGAGGTAAACGATAAGGAAGAGCGAGGAGAAACACGTGTGTAGACATGTTGACTGGAGACCAGACTGAAAAAAATCATCATACGAAATACAACTGGTAAGACAAGTTGGGAAGATAACTCAGGGAGATAAGACAAGTTGGGAAGATAACTCAGGGAGATAAGACAAGTTGGGAAGATAACTCAGGGAGATAAGACAAGTTGGGAAGATAACTCAGGGGGATAAGACAAGTTGGGAAGATAACTCAGGGAGATAAGACAAGTTGGGAAGATAACTCAGGGAGATAAGACAAGTTGGGAAGATAACTCAGGGAGATAAGACAAGTTGGGAAGATAACTCAGGGAGATAAGACAAGTTGGGAAGATAACTCAGGGAGATAAGACAAGTTGGGAAGATAACTCAGGGAGATAAGATAAGTTGGGAAGATAACTCAGGGAGATAAGACAAGTTGGGAAGATAACTCAGGGAGATAAGACAAGTTGGGAAGATAACTCAGGGAGATAAGGATCGCTGTTGACTTACACCCTTACGGAGACTAAAGGCAAATGAAAGGCAGGATATGTAGGAAAATTAGCTTAGGAAAACTTAGGGAATCATACAAATTTCGCTGAGAGTGAAGGAGGAAAATGTAAATAACAGGTGTATTGAGGCTTTTATAAAAATTACCATTTGACGTTGTAATTTAGTGGCCACTTTATCCAAGAACAATATAACACACACTGTTTAATACCAGCGTCTGTATTTCAACACATGAGATAGCAATAGTACAGAGTGAGACATAAGTAATTAACCTGGAGTGAGGGGTTTACCTGGAGTGAGTTTCGGGGGTCAACGCCCCCGCGGCCCGGTCTGTGACCAGGCCTCCTTAGGTCAGTGTCCCAGGATGCGACCCACACCAGTCGACTAACACCCAGGTACCCATTTTACTGATGGGGAACATAGACAACAGGTGGAAAGAAACACGTCCAATGTTTCTACTCTGGCTGGGAATCGAACCCAGGCCCTCACCGTGTGAAGCGAGAGCGTTAACCACCAGGCCACCAGAGCATTATCGTTGAAGACCTGAAGGGTCTTAGAAGAATTCTCAATATATCACATACAAACTTACATTACAGTTTCTTGAATAAAAATGACAAATTAGACAAACAGGCAAAAACTGATTCCAACTTTGTTTCCCAGTTTTGTCTATTAAAACAGTTTGGAACCGACGGATGACAAATATTCATTACAAGTTCTTCTGTTCTTAGTGTTGAAGAATCAAGTAAGTAAATTAGCAAGAACGCAAGCAAGTAATTTTAATTAGGCTCTCGGTAAAAATATTGAATTTTTTACAAAGGTCATCAGGTAAAATAATTCGCATAAAGTAAAGTTAACCTAAGATAATACAATAAAGTCAGTTACTTCACAGAAACCAATTTGTTTAATAGAACTGACACGTAAATTTATTTAAAATCAAGACAATTCCTTGAATGATGACACAGCAGTAAAAGTTTAAAGTTGTGCAGAAGACTCAGTCTCTCCAGTCATTGTTCTTAATATAGTTTATATAGCCAAAAATTGTTTCATCCATTTCGCAAAGAGAATCAGAGTTAAAATTTAATGAGGTTCAAATGTTTTGGTGTCTTTTTCTGAGGATTTTGGAAGTTATCTGAGCCATTCCAGGATGCTGGGAAGCTGTTCTACATCCTTGACCATAAGACACGTCAGCATCACAGTTATTACAAGAATGTGCTTCTTGTTACTGTACAGAAGAGTTGAAAATTTGACTGTGATTGGATGAGTCGTTCTCGAGATACGAGTGAAATAAAACCGAAAAGTTACAAGAAAACTATTTCAACCTGATAAAAGTATTCGTTCCAGAGTTCCTAATAAAATAGCGAACCGAGTTTTATTGAGCCCAATAACAAACACAACTTTACTTTCTTGAAAGCACATCAAAGATGAAAATTTAAAGCTGATAAAAAGAGGTATTGGTATTCTCCAGATATCACAAGGATTCCAAGTTAAATTAAAAAAAAAATAGTATAATTAATTTGGCCGCACATGAAGTCAACTTAATGGTTGGTATCCCGGTCACACGATGAGTCAGACATTAAATGTAGAAGTCATACATAAGTGGCAGACTGAAATAAAAAGTGATTTAAGTGGAATAAAAACTTAACACTCTTCAACACACACAACTGGCAGCTGTGAACCAACACTTGAATTTCAGTCTCGGTCGTTGCCCAGTTAGCAGCTAAATATATTTTTGAACGTTTCAATCTATATCACAGAAACTTTTGAAGATATTAAAGCCAGTCGAGGATTCTAAGAAATTTGACAATAGGGAACCTGCACATGGCAATGATTCACAAAATTTTGTCCTGGTTACCGTACACCAGCGTTGAAATTAAAATCCGTTGAAATCCGAAAAGTTGGAAATAGAAAAACGACCAGAGACCCACTCAAAGGTCCCGAAGGTTCCAGATAGGGATATTAGATAAAAAACAATTACGCATATGGAAAAACAACAGATCAACATACCTGGTAGGTCAAAAGAGAGGCATCTACAGGCTAATCAAAAGGGCAGAAGGGCACTTAAGAAATCAGTATATTCAATTAAAAAGAGAAATTTAGAAAATGGAATAAGAAAGTCGCAATGAACTCGAAGAATAACTAAAGGATTCTTTCATATAGATAAGAGAAATATTATGGACAAGACAGATCCACTTAAAAGCTGCTTAAGTTAACTGAGTAAAGTAAAAGGACACAAGTGCAACTAATGTGACATTTTATTGTGGCAACGTTTCACTCTCCAGGAGCTTTGTCAAGCTGTTACTAGTGGTGGTGGTAGTAGTATTACAGCTCACTCTAAGCCTATATATACCCTCTGTGTCCATGTACTGTTTGTAATGGCTTTACAAAGCTCCTGGAGAGCGAAACGTTGCCACAATAAAATGTCACATTAGTTTCACTTGTGTCCTTTTACTTTACATATTTTCGGTAATTCTACCAAAATAGCTGACTGAGAGTTAGAAACAGATGTGCTCAGTCTTCAACACTTATCACAGTAAAGTATCACAAAAGATCAGTACAGTAATATACAAGAACATAAGAAAGGAGGAACACTGCAGTAGGCCTTCCGGTCCCATACTAGGCAGGTCCTTTACAATCCTTCCCACTAAGAACATAACAATGGAAGAACACTGCAGGACTACTGGCCCATACAAGGCAGGTCCTTATCAAAATGACCTCTACCCAAAGCTACCCAAGAATTTACTCCCGTACCCAATGACACAAATCAAACTCAGCTCCTCCAACTCATATATTTGTCCAATCTCTTCTTAAAGCTACCCAAGGTCCTAGCCTCGATCACCCTACTGGTAAGTGTGATGTTAAATAAGAACTTAAGAAAGTAGGAACACTGTAACAGGCCTGCTGGCCCATACTAGGCCGGTCTTTCACAAATCCAACCCACTAACAGAACAAATGCTACCCAAGCAATAAGCTCAGGTGCAAGTCCGACTCAAATCCAGCCCAACAGTACAGCACAGTAACACAGACCAGTACAGTAACACAAAAGATCAGTACAGTAACACAGAAGATCAGTACAGTACATTACAATAACACAGAAGATCAGTACAGTACAGAACAGTAACACAGAAGATCAGTTCAGTAACAGAGAAGATCAGTATAGTGCAGTAGCACAGAACTGTACAGCACAGTAACACAGAAGAGTACAATAACAGAATAGTATAGCTACTGTCAGGGAGGCTGGAGTGGGAATAACACCAGAGTAGCTACTGCTGAGGTCGACGCTTTTGAATCCAAATCATGAATTATAAATAGCAATTAATAATAACAATAAAATTATTTGCGACCACTGTCAACCTCAGAGTTACCTCTGAGTTACCAGACCTTGCCACGTGGAGGCCAGTGCTTCGTCTTTAAGGTCCGTCCCTACCCCCCAACCTTGCCTTTTCCAGGTTCATGTGTCCAGGAATTCATCCGTGGGCCCCCGGATGTCTCCCGTTCCTTACTTCCCTAAGGTCAGCCTCGCCTCTCTCTCTCTGCCTTCCAGCCTCAGCCTTCCCCAGGTTCATGTATCCAGGAATCCATCCGTCCGCCTCCGGATGTTTTCCCTTCCCCACTTACCCAAGGTCAGCCTCAACAACCTGTATTCTTGCCATCCCCAGGTTCATGTATCCAGGAATCTATCCGTCCGCCTCCGGATGTCTCCCGTTGCCCACTTACCCAAGGTCAGCCTCAACTGCTAGTATTCATGCCTTACTCAGGTTCATGTATCCAGGAATCCATCCGTTCGCTCCCGGATGTCTTCCTTTCCCCACTTACCCAAGGTCAGCCTCAACTTCATGTATTCATGCCATCCCCGGGTTCATGTATCCAGGAATCCATTCGTTCGCTCCCGGATGTCTTCCTTTCCCCACTTACCCAAGGTCAGCCTCAACCACAACCTCTCCCAAGTTCATGTATCCAGGAATCCATCCGTTCGCTCCCGGATGTCTCCCCTTCCCCACTTACCTAAGGTCGGCGGTGCCTTCCCCGGATCAGTGTCTCCAGGAGTCCACTTGTGTCACCTGAGTGGACTCCCTTCCCCACTTTCCCAGAGTCAGCGGTATTCTTGCTTTCCCTAGGCTCATGTATCAAGGAATCCATCCGTCTACCGCCAGATGTGTCCCCTTGGACACTTACCCAAGGTCAGCCTCAACTGCATGTATTCATGCCTTCCCCAGGTTCATGTATCCAGGAATCCATCCGTTCGCTCCCAGATGTCTCCCCTTCCCCACTTACCCAAGGTCAGCCTCAACAACAACCTTCCCTAAGTTCCTGTATCCAGAAATCCATCCGTTCGCTCCCGGATGTCTTCCCTTCCCCACTTACCTAAGGTCGGCGGTGCCTTCCCCGGATCACTGTCTCCAGGAGTCCACTTGTGCCACCTGAGTGGATTCCCTTCTCCACTTCCTCAGAGTCAGCGGTGCCTTCCCCGGATCAGTGTCTCCAGGAGTCCACTTGTGTCACCTCAGGTGGACTCCCTTCCCCACTTTCCCAGAGTCAGCGGTATTCTTGCTTTCCCTAGGCTCATGTATCCAGGAATCCATCCGTCTACCGCCAGATGTGTCCCCTTCCCCACTTACCCAAGGTCAGCCTCAACTGCATGTATTCATGCCTTCTCCAGGTTCATGTATCCAGAAATCCATCCGTTCGCTCCTGGATGTCTTTCCTTCCCCACTTACCTAAGGTCGGCGGTGCCTTCCCCGGATCAGTGTCTCCAGGAGTCCACTTGTGTCACCTGAGTGGATTCCCTTCCCCACTTCCTCAGAATCAGCGGTGCCTTTCCCGGATCAGTGTCTCCAGGAGTCCACTAGTGTCACCTCAGGTGGACTCCCTTCCCCACTTCCCCAGAGTCAGCGGTTGCCACCTTCAGTGACCTCGCTGCATGGAAACTTGGTCTTGTCTAGCTGGTCTACGGTAGAGACTGTCCAGGTGGGTGGAATTACTGTAGGTGACACACACAGAAAACTGCGTCCAGTAATTACACCCACCAAGACAGCCGCGACCGTAGGTCAGCTAGACGCCACCAAGCTGCCTCACAGTTCCGCTGATAAAATGGTGGTCAATAGAAAATTCGTTGTGCTGGACAAACTAAAGTTGGAAGGTCGTGATATTGTTCCACAGAGGAAACCAGAATTAATCAACGCAGAATATAATTTCCTGGAATGACTGATGTTATTTGATGTTGGGATATGTGGGGACACGTTTAGCAACAAATAATAGTGAGAGGAAGGTCAAAGGATGATTTTGAAAAATCAAGTGAAATATTTTTATAGCCGAGAATGTGATGGACTGTACAGCATACTACAGAAATTTTTCAAAAATGATGATAAATAAAAAAAAAATATATACATACATTTATTTATTTATTTAATTTATTTATCGAAACATCAATTATTGACTAGTTCGGGAGTTTACTGTGTCATCAGACACTGTACAAAAATCATAGATCAGTTACAAAGAACCTGATCTTAACATATGCTAAACATTATGTTATAAGTATGGAAATAAATGGTATCAAATACCGACACAGTGGAAATATAAACACATATGCAGTATAATGTGATCCTTTATTGACAACGTTTCACCCACACTGGGCTTTTTCAAGTCACACACAGATCTACCTGTGGTGGAAGGTACGGGAGTATTTAAAGTCATGTTCAGAATGTTGAGGTCAGGTGGAGAATGCTGCATCTGATGATCTACCTGACATGACTTTAAATACTCCCGTACCTTCCACCACAGGTAGATCTGTGTGTGACTTGAAAAAGCCCAGTGTGTGGGTGAAACGTTGTCAATAAAGGATCACATTATACTGCATATGTGTTTATGTTATAAGTACTATGGAAAGATAAAATAAAAAGTAGGAATAGCGTAAGTTACTTTATTTCTAGTTATATAATTTTATTTTCATTTTTAAGATACTGGAACAAAGCAGAGCTCACCTGTCCGTATTTCATAGTTGTCTTGTGTTCCAGCATCCTACGTGGAAACTGACGCCAGGTCTTGTGTTCCAGTATCCTATGTGGAAACTGACGCCAGGTCTTGTGTTCCAGCATCCTACGTGGAAACTGACGCCAGGTCTTGTGTTCCAGCATCCTACGTGGAAACTGACGCCAGGTCTTGTGTTCCAGCATCCTACGTGGAAACTGACGCCAGGTCTTGTGTTCCAGTATCCTATGTGGAAACTGACGCCAGGTCTTGTGTTCCACCATCCTACGTGGAAACTGACGTTAGGTCTTGTGTTCCACCATCCTACGTGGAAACTGACGTCAGGTCTTGTGTTCCAGCATCCTACGTGGAAACTGATGCCAGGTCTTGTGTTTCACCATCCTACGTGGAAACTGATGCCAGGTCTTGTGTTCCAGCATCCTACGTGGAAACTGACGTCAGGTCTTGTGTTCCAACATCCTACGTGGAAACTGACGTCAGGTCTTGTGTTCCACCATCCTACGTGGAAACTGACGCCAGTCAGTTTCCTCGAAGTGGTATTGTGACTATGTACTTTTCTTAATCAATAAAGCAAGTGGTATTGTGACTAAGTACTTTTCATAGTAACTAAAGCAAGTGGTATTGTGACTATGTACTTTTCTTAGTCACTAAAGCAAGTGGTATTGTGACTGTGTACTTTTCATAGTCACTAAAGCAAGTGGTATTGTGACTATGTACTTTTCATAGTCACTAAAGCAAGTGGTATTGTGACTATGTACTTTTCTTAGTCACTAAAGCAAGTGGTATTGTGGCTATGTACTTTACATAGTCACTAAAGCAAGTGGTATTGTGGCTATGTACTTTTCATAGTCACTAAAGCAAGTGGTATTGTGGCTATGTACTTTACATAGTCACTAAAGCAAGTGGTATTGTGACTAAGTACTTTTCATAGTCACTAAAGCAAGTGGTATTGTGACTATATACTTTTCATAGTCACTAAAGCAAGTGGTATTGTGACTGTGTACTTTCAGAGGTGATATACAAATTTTTCTTGTTACTTGCATACTGACATGACTGCAGTTTTATATTAAAATGCAGCTCACATCTGTTTGCTCTATTAACTCACATGCATTTTTTAAGCGCACAGTTTGATGATTTTCCATACATGGGACCCATCATAATTATTCCCAGTGGAGCCCCGCACCTCCTTAGACTGGCTCTGATGGACAGTTTCCCCTTTCATTTTTTATCGTCCTGGACAGTTTCCCTGTCATTTTCCATCGCTTTGGTGTTTTTTCCTGTAATTTTCCATCTCACTGGACGGGTTTTTGTCATGGTCCATCATTATGAACGAGTTTCTCTGTCGTATTCCATCTTCCTGAACGGTTTTCCCTGTCATTTTCTATCGCCTTAAATTGTTTCCAGTCATTCTCTGTCATCCTGATCAGTTTTTCTGTCATACTCCATCGACCCTGACAGGTTTCCGTCATTTTTTGTCACCCTGAACTTTTTCCGTTATTTCCCATCGTACTGGACATGTTTTCTGTCATTTTTCAATCGTTATCGACGGGTTTCCCTGTCATATTCCATTGATCTTGATTGGTTTCCCTGTCATTTTCCAACGCCTTGGACGGTTTTCCCTCTCATTTTCCATCGCCATGGACGGTTTTACTTCTCATTTTTCATCGCCATGGATATGTTTTACTGTCATATCCATCGTTCTAAAAGGATTTCCATGTCATGTTCCAACGTTATGGACGGGTTTACTTGTCATATTCCACCGTCCTGGACTTGTTTCTATGTTATATTCCATCGTTCTAGACGGGATTCCCTATCATATTTCACCGCCAGGGAGGGTTTTCCCCTGTCATTTTCCGTCCCCGTGGACAGGTTTACCTGTAATGTTCCATCTCTGGACGGATCTTTCTGTCATGTTCAATATCCTTGGAGTAGTTTCCCTGTCATTTTCAATCGTACTTGAGGGTTTTCCTTTTCATTTTCCATCGTCCTGGATGGGTTTCCCAGTCACTCCATCCTTTTGGAAGGGGTTCCCTGTCACATACCATGGTTTTGGACGTGTCTCCCTGTCACATACCATGGTTTTGGACGTGTCTCCCTGTCACATACCATGGTTTTGGACGTGTCTCCCTGTCACATACCATGGTTTTGGACGTGTCTCCCTGTCACATACCATGGTTTTGGACGTGTCTCCCTGTCACATACCATGGTTTTGGACGTGTCTCCCTGTCACATACCATGGTTTTGGACGTGTCTCCCTGTCACATACCATAGTTTTGGACGTGTCTCCCTGTCACATACCATGGTTTTGGACTGATTTCCGTGTGATTTTCCTTCACCTTGGACCTGGTTTCCCTCTTATTTTCCATCGTTCTGGATGTGTTTATTTTTCATTTTCCGTCGCCTTTCACGGGTTTCCCTGTCGTTTTCAGTAGCTTTAGACAGGTTTCTCTGTCGTTTTTTTTATCGCCCTGAATTGGTTCCCTGTCATTTTTCATTGTTCTGAACGAGTATCCTGTCATATTCCAACGGTCTTGACTGGTTTCACTGTTTTTTTTCATCGTCCTGGACGCGTTTCCCAGTCGTTTTCAATCCCCCGGGACGGGTATTCTTGTAGCTTTCCATTGCCCTGGACGGATATCCCTGTCATTATCCATCACCCTGGAGGGTTATCGCTGTCATTATCCACCACCCTGGACGCGTATCCCTGTCATTATCCACCACTCTGGACGGTATCCCTGTCATTATCCACCACTCTGGACGGGTATTCCTGTCATTATCCACCACCTTGGACGGGTATCCCAGTCATTATCCATCACCCTAGACGGTTATCCCTGTCATTATCCATCACCCTGGACGGGTATTGCTGTCACTATCCACCACCCTGGACGGGTATCCCTGTCATTATCCAACACCCTGGACGGGTATCCCTGTCATTATCAACCACCCTGGATGAGTACCGCTGTCATTATCCACCACCCTGCAAGAGTATCCCTGTCATTATCCACCACCTTCGACGGGTGTTCCTGTCATTATCCACCACCCTGGACGGGTATCCCTTTCATTATCCATCACCCTGGACGGGTATCCCTGTCATTATCCACCACCCTGGACGGGTACCCCTGTCATTATCCATCACCCTGGACGGGTATCCCTGTCATTACCAACCACTATGGACGGGTATACCTGTCATTACCCACCACCCTAGACGGGTATACCTGTCATTACCCACCACCCTGGATAGGTATCCCTGTCATTATCCACCAAGCTGGACGAGTATCCCTGTCATTATCCACAACCCTGGACGGGTATCCCTGTCATTATCTACCACACTCGATGGGTATCCCTGTCATTACCCACCACCCTGGATGAGTATTCCTGTCATTAACCACCCTGGACGGGTATCCCTGTCGTTATCCACCACCCTGGACGGGTATCCTTGTCATTATCCACCACACTCGACGGGTATCCCTGTCATTACTCACCACCCTGGATGAGTATCCCTGTCATTATCCACCACACTCAACGGGTATCCCTGTCATTACCCACCACCCTGGATGAATATTCCTGTCATTACCCACCACCCTGGATGAGTATTCCTGTCATTATCGGCCACCCTGGACGGATATTCCTGTCATTATCCATCACCCTGGACAGGTTTCTCTGTCATATTCCATCTCCCTTGACTGGTTTTCTTGTCATTTTACGTCGCCCTTTACGTATTTCTACTCTTTTACTCCATCGCCTTGGATGTGTTTCCCTGTCACATTCCTTCGCCCTAGAGAGGTTTCTTTGTCATATTCCATGAGAGATGACAGGTATCCTTATCATTTTCCATCCAGCTTCCTGGGTTTTCCCTGTCATTTTCCGTCACAATGGACTGTTTTTCTGCCATAATCCATAACTCTGAACTTGTTTCTCTCTCATATTTACTCGCCCTCGACAGGTTTCCTTGTCATTTTCCGTCGTCAAAGACGGGTTCCTATCATTTTTCAATTGTCCTGGACGGATTTCCTTTTCATATTCCCTGGCTTTGGGCGGTTTTCTGCAATATTCAATCGCCCTGTACGGGTTTCCTGGTTATTTTCCATCACCCTGGACAGACTTCTCTGTCATTTTCCATTGACCTGAAATTTTTTCCCTGTCACATTCCATCGCCCTAGACGGGCTTCCCTGTCATTTTTCATCGCCAGGACGGGTTTCCCTGTCATATTCTATCTCCCTGGACGGGTTTTCCCTCTCATAATCCATCGCCCTGGACGGGTTTCCCTCTCATATTCCATCGCCCTGGACGGGTTTCCCTCTCATATTCCATCGCCCTGGACGGGTTTCCCTCTCATATTACATCGCCCTGGATGGGTTTCCCTCTCATATTACATCGCCCTGGACGGGTTTCCCTCTCATATTACATCGCCCTGGACTGGTTTCCCTCTCACATTCCATCGCTCTGGACGGGTTTCCCTCTCATATTCCATCGCTCCGGACGGGTTTCCCTCTCATATTCTATCGCTCTGGACGGGTTTCCCTCTCATATTCCATCGCTCTGGACGGGTTTCCCTCTCATATTCCATCGCTCCGGACGGGTTTCCCTCTCATATTCCATCGCCCTGGACGGGTTTCCCTCTCATATTCCATCGCTCCGGACGGGTTTCCCTCTCATATTCCATCGCTCTGGACGGGTTTCCCTCTCATATTCCATCGCTCCGGACGGGTTTCCCTCTCATATTCCATCGCTCTGGACGGGTTTCCCTCTCATATTCCATCGCTCTGGACGGGTTTCCCTCTCATATTCCATCGCCCTGGACGGGTTTCCCTCTCATATTCCATCGCTCCGGACGGGTTTCCCTCTCATATTCCATCGCTCTGGACGGGTTTCCCTCTCATATTCCATCGCTCCGGACGGGTTTCCCTCTCATATTCCATCGCCCTGGACAGGTTTCCCTCTCATATTCCATCGCTCCGGACGGATTTCCCTCTCATATTCCATCGCCCTGGACGGGTTTCCCTCTCATATTCCATCGCCCTGGACGGGTTTCCCTCTCATATTACATCGCCCTGGACGGGTTTCCCTCTCATATTACATCGCTCCGGACGGATTTCCCTCTCATATTCCATTGCCCTGGACGGGTTTCCCTCTCATATTACATCGCCCTGGACGGGTTTTCCTCTCATATTACATCGCCCTGGACGGGTTTCCCTCTCATATTCCATCGCCTGGAGGGTTTTTTCCCTCTCATATTCCATCGCCCTGGACGGGTTTCCCTCTCATATTCCATCGCCCTGGACGGGTTTCCCTCTCATATTACATCGCCCTGGACGGGTTTCCCTTTCATATTACATCGCCCTGGACAGGTTTCCCTGTCATATTCCATCGCCTTGGACGGTTTTGTCTGTCATATTCCATCGCCCTGGACGGTTTTGTCTGTCATATTCCATCGCCCTGGACGGTTTTGTCTGTCATATTCCATCGCCCTGGACGGTTTTGTCTGTCATATTCCATCGCCCTGGACGGTTTTCTGTCATATTTCATCGCCCTCGACGGTTTTCTGTCATATTCCATCACCCTGGACGGTTTTCTCTGTCATATTCCATCGCCCTGGACGGTTTTCTGTCATATTCCATCGCCCTGGACGGTTTTCTCTGTCATATTCCATCACCCTGGACGGTTTTCTGTCATATTCCATCGCCCTGGACGGTTTTCTGTCATATTCCATCGCCCTGGACGGTTTTCTCTGTCATATTCCATCACTTTGGACGGTTTCCTTGAATGGGCGAAGTTAAGAAAATCAAAGAAGAGGCAAGATTAGCGGACTCAGAACATAGACTTCAGGGACATAGCCACAAACCTCACAGTGAAAGACACAGTGTCTTTCACTCTGAGGTACACAGAGCGTCTTTCACTCTCTCACATTGCCCGGAATAATTCTATCGAGAATCTCGGTCGAATTATTCCGGGCAATGTATGTAAGAGATGTGATGTCTATTATGGAGTATGCAGCACCAGCATATAACCCGCACCTCTACGAACATGTTAACGTATTAGAGAAAGTGCAGAGATAGTGCGGTGCTTGTTCCAGGGTTAAGAGTTATGAGCTGCGAGGAGACCTTAACGCAATGTAGAAGATCTAGGAGACACATATAGTTCTGGGTTTCCTAGTTTTAAGTATATATATTTTTTCCAGCTCTAGTTTGTCCAGCACACCGAGTTTTCTGTTGGTCACCATTTTATTAGCAGTTATTGTCAAGCTCCTGGGCTTGGTGCCATTCCTTACTTATTAAAATGTATTAGTCGTTGTATTTGAAGTTTGTGAGGCTTCTTTTCATCGAGAACTGTGTTTCTGAGGAAGAAAGAGAACATAGTCATGGAATGACAATGGTCATCCTCTGTGTTCACTCAAATAAATCATCCATCATTAATTTTCTAGTGGAAACATCTGCATCAATTATATCTGTGATGTCACAAAAGGAAACAAAATTCTCTTTCCCATCTCGGTGGAGACACCACCATCACGCAGACGTATAATACCACCTGACTTGATTCATCTTATAAGTAACAAACGAACTTCTACCTAAAGTCTTTTACCAACAGAGTTCTGCCATCACTCTATTTCCAGCATAAACCCACCCGAGATCTACCAATAGTCTTCTGGTAACAGTCCTTCCAGTAGTGTTCTTCCAGTAGCGATCAAACTTACACACTTGAACCTCCAACAGAATCAAAAAAAAAGAA
>NC_069430.1:44999141-45011641 GCF_026875155.1 Cherax quadricarinatus
TAGATAAGAAAGTTCTAAATTTTTCCCCTGTTTTTCCCTAACTTTCCATGTTCATCCAAAACTGGTATTCCTCCATATTTGCAAGAATAACTTAAACTACCAGGGGAAAATGAAACGGGTATTAAAGAAAATGGAGGGTTCAATTCCTGCTCCACTCAAACTGTAAATAAACCAGAGGGCTCGATCCCTGCTTCAATTAAACAATATGTATTAATGAAAACAAAGGGTTCTATGCCGGCTCCGAGCAAACAGTAAGTAGAATGGGGTCCCTTGACTATCGAATCTTCTCACCAACAAATCAAGAGTGTCCGGCCACTGGCAGGTCATGAGCCATTTTAAGAACAGTCTCTCTGCATTGACTTGGAACAACTAAGATGGAATATTCTATCTCATCTGAATTTAATTTGAATACTGACTTGTACAAGATACCTTTTATATATTCCAGTTTATATGAAAAGTTTTTCCTTTGGATAACTTGATTTTGTTTAGCGGCATTATGGCAATTCTGGAGAGAAGGGCAATTACGTTGTAAATTGACAAAGGAGTCCTTTGATATATCTAAAGGCTTAAAGTCAGGGAAAACCAAAGGAGGGATAGTAGGAGAAGCCTGGGCTTTGGTCTGAGCCCTAGTCAAGACATTGATGGTATCGGAGATGATATCTTCACTTTCATCTAACAAGTGAGCCGGTGATCCTACTACCTCGCTTTCGAGAGTAGCATCACTGGTTTTTAATCCCACATGAATCTCATGAGACATTGTGTCATCTGAACTTTCGAGGGGCTTCTCTGACTCTACAGGAAGAGGATCTGAAAAGCTTATGTCCACCTTTGGTGATGAAAGGTCAACCTCAGAAGGAAGAATGGCACCTTTTACATTACCATTAGTATGGAGCAAGAAGTGAGGGGAGCTAGTACGGCTTCAGACCAACCTATGAACCATTTAAAATTAATGTAACAACAGATGGTAGGAAAAGTGTCCGTACAGCCCAAGAAGTCTGAAAGTATAGCAGAGGAATGAGTTTCTTTAAGGTTAGGGAACAGCTTATCAGAAATGACTATACATGTGCATCCAGTGTCTCGTAAAATGGTAGATACATTAAATCCATTAACTGTTCCTGAACATAAGGGTGCTTGGTCATTACAGTCTTTAAAACATCTTCCAACTTTTTGGACATTCTAAAAAGGACAATCTTGACGTTTATGTCCCATAACACCAAACAAATGACAAAGAGGAATAAAAGAAGTCATTTTACTTTCCACTAGAGGCTTTGATTTCTTAAGGTCTGATGAACCCTTGCCCTTAGGGTTCGATCCTTTTAGATCTTTATAGGAATTGTGAGCCTCAGCATACAGGTCAGCAGCCTCAGCAACTTCCTCAGCTTTAATCAGGTTACGTTCTTTGATGAATGTTCATATCTGATGGGGAAGAGCTGTCAGGAACTGGTCAGCAACCATGAAGTCTCTAAGAGATTCATAACTGCAATCAATTCCTGAACTCTCTATCCAAAAGCCGAACAAACGAAAGAGTGTTACCTGTAACTGCTGAAAGTTCTGGCCATGCTGTAATGTGGCATACGTGAAATCTTTATTGTAAGAATTTGTGGTTTTTTGATATGCTTTAAGGATTGCCTTCTTCAGTAGGTTATAATTACATATGATATCCTGCGACAAAGTTGCATAGATATTCAAAGCTGTACCAGAAAATAACATTCCTAACCTGGTAGCCCAGGTGTCAGCAAACCATTCACAGAGGGTAGTGATATTTTCAAACCTGATAATGTATGAAGTTATGTCTTCCCCCTCTGTGAAGGGAGGTAAATTAGATGTTGGAATATGTGCACTAGCTGCACGTTGTTCCATTAGTCCTTCATCTAATTGCTCTTGTGAGAAAGTTAACTTTTTATTCTCTAATTCAAGGTGAGCTTGTTCAAGCTCGCGATCCTTTTCTCTCTCCCTTAACTCATATTCTCTATCCTTTGCTCTTTCCTCAAGTTCCCATATTTTAGTCTGTTCCTCATGCATTTTAGCCTGTTCCTCACGTTCTCTAGCTCTTTCTTCATGATCAAGTCTACCACGCTCCTTTTTGTCTTCTCTTTCTCTTTCTAACCGTCTTTCTTGGATTTCTCTCTCAATTCTCTCTCTCTCCTTTTTCTCTTCTCTTTTGATTCTCAATCTCTCCTTTTCCTCTTCTCTTTCGATTTTTTCTCTCTCCTTTTCAATTCTTTCCTGGATTTTAGCACTAAAGAAAGATTCTAAATTTTTCCCTGTTATTCCTAACTTCCAGTGTTCATCCAAAACTGGTATTCCTCCATATTTGCAAGAATAACTTAAACTACCAGGGGAAAATAAAACGGGTATTAAAGAAAATGGAGGGTTCAATTCCTGCTCCACTCAAATTGTAAATAAACCAGAGGGCTCGATCCCTGCTTCAATTAAACAATATCTATTAATGAAAACAAAGGTTTCTATGCCGGCTCCGAGCAAACAGTAAGTAGAATGGGGTCCCTTGACTATCCAATCTTCTCACCAACAAATCAAGAGTGTCCTACAACAGTTCCCTTGATATAAGAACATCAGAACATAAGAAAGGAGGAACACTACAGCAGGCCTGTTGGCCCATACTAGGCAGGTCCTTTACAATTCATCCCACTAACAAACATTTGACCAACCCAATTTTCAATGCCACCCAAGAAACAAGCTCCGATGTGCAAGTCCCACTCAAATCCAACCCCTCCCACTCATGTACTTATCCAACCTAAATTTGAAACTACCCAAAGTCCTAGCCTCAATAACCCAACTAGGTAGAATGTTCCACTCATCAACTACCCTATTTCCAAACCAATACTTTTTCCCATGTCCTTTCTAAAATCTAAACTTATTAATTTAAATCCATTACTGTGGGTTCTTCATGGAGAGATATCCTCAAGACCTTGTTAATATCCCCTTTTTTTAATACCTGTCTTCCACTTAATACACTTCGATCAGGTCCCCCCTCATTCTTCGTCTAACAAGTGAATGTAACTTAAGAGTCTTCAATCTTTTTCATAAGGAAGATTTCTAATGCTATGTATTAATTTAGTCATCCTACGCTGAATGTTTTCTTTGCGATTTTTTATCCATTCTGTAATATGGAGACCAAAACTGAGCTGCATATCTAGGTGAGGCCTTACCAATGATGTAATAAAAGCTGCAGTATGACCCCTGGACTTCTGTTGCTTTACTTCTTGATATAAATCCCAGTAAATCTATTTGCCTTAAATTTCGTACACTTAGGCATTGCTGTCTTGGTTTAAGGTTGTGTTCCCCTAACCCCAAGTCCTTTTCGCAATCTGTAGGCTAACTTCTACTTTATTTAATTTAAGTGCTAGGGTTTGGACACTCGAGTTAGAACCTTGCATTTATCTGCATTGAACTGCTTTGCCCCTTTTCTGACCAAGAGTGAGTTTTCTAAATCTCCTGAGTTTCCTTAACATCTGTTTTAATCAATTATCCTACCTACTCATGCATCGGGAATTTGCTATTCCTAGTAATTCCTTTCAAAATTTATATTATTATAAACAAAAACGGGCCAAGACTAATCCTGTGGAACGCCCCTTGTTATGATCCCCCCTCGGATTTAACCCATTTATGGACCCTTGCTTCTGTCTGGAGCCTGATTTGATCCCGAGGCACCCCTTTCCCCAATGCCTGAGCTGCTACTTTTTTCAACGTCTTTGGTGCGGAAATTTTCAAAGCCTTATAAAATCTAGTAAATAATATCAATAATAAAAAGTCAATGAAAAAATTTCACTGGAAAAAACTCGGGACCTAGAGTTAGTCCTCCCAAATGTTTCAAGCTGAAAAAAAAGTGGGAGAATTAAAAATTTTTTTCCCGCCGACTTGATTTCATTAAATTTTAGACTATAAAAAACACCAAATCTTTTAAAAAACCTTTACTGCAGTCTACCATGGAGAAAGATTACTCGGTGGTGGTAAGGCGTGGTATGCGGCTTTAAGTTCCATGGTAGATTCGGAGGAGTTGAAATTGATTCAGTGAGTGATCCTGGCAAGGTCGCACTTGTGAAGGTTATCGCCCGTCAACTTCAGACGTTTACTAAAGGGTGGCTCCCTCGGGAAAAATTTAAAGTATAGAAAAAGAAAAAAATGACAAACATAAACACTTTATTATTTAGAAAATATAAAATATAAAACATTTAAATATGAAATATTAATCCTACATTAAAGAAAATGAAAAATGAAAAATATAAATGATAACTGAATTCAACGCTAATGTAAATGTATATAAAACATGGGTATTTGGTGTTGGTGACACTGTGTGTTGTTGAAATCGTAGCCATTGCTGATGATGGGAGGGGGTCGCAGGTGTTGATGACAACCCACTGGCTCGTTCTTCGCAGATTTTCTAGCCATCCATAATCCTTCCAGATGACAGGAAAGCAGGTTTTCTCCACTGCAATGATGAGGGGTTATATCCTGCTACTTGAATACACAAACAGGTAAGTGGATCAAAATTTGGGATGTCTCTGAACGTTAGTCCATCTCCTTCAATTCTACTCGTTGATTGGCAGGTGACCCTCTCTGTCATCCAAGCTGGAAAGATAGACAGGTTACCCACTGCTTAAGAAATCACTTTCCATGATAAGTACAATACCTAAAAGACCTGGTGATCATTACAACAGTCAACCTAGAGCAAGACTGAAAGGACTAAGTTTATTATTGGTCAAAAGTGAAGCTTTCAACCAATAAATCCACTAGAATACAAGGCAGGCATGTACTTACAGTAGTGCTGGGAGCTGTGAGTCTAGTGATTACTGTTTGGACCAGAGCCCCACATGTCACCTTTCGGGGGGGTGGGGAAGAAGGAGGGGAAGGGATAGCGGGAGCTAGACTGACCCTACCTTAACAAGCAGCCAGCAATCAAACTATCACTTTAGGGGTGGGGGAAAAAAAGGCGGGAATAGTGGGAGCTAGACTTACCCTACCTTAACAAGCAGCCGGCAATCAAACTATCACTTTAGGGGTGGGGGAAAAAAGGCGGGAATAGCGGGAGCTAGACTTACCTTACCTTAACAAGTAGCCTGCAAGCAAACTATCACTTTCGGGGAGGGGGAAAAAGGGGGGGGGATAGCGGGAGCTAGACTTACCCTACCTTAACAAGTAGCCGGCAATGAAACTATCGTTACTATATCACTACTCCTATCTATTGAGCTTTTTCCTCACAGTAAACGACGAAAGAAAGTTTGAGGGGGATGTTGGGAGCTGTGAACCCCAATCACAACATTTCCTCAAGAGAAGAACTTAACTTTTCAAGAGCGACCAGTCCACGGAGCACTGTTCAAATATGATATTAAAACACAAGTGCTTAATATCAGTATGTACAGAAACGTATAATTGTAGGGGAGGACACAAAAAATCTGCACCCTGTAATTATAACTTCCTAGACTCACTTTAAACATAGACCAGCCAGTCAAGAAGTACTCACCTAGCCAGACTACTATGGAGAGCACACTCATTGTAAATCTGATTCTACTATTTATGTTTCATAGTTACTTATTTCTTGCTGTGGAATTTTCTGCATAATACTATGTATATTTGTGCATGCTATGTATATCTGTTGTTATTCTGTGTTCGTGTGTATGTCTGGTGTTACTGTGTATAGCAGTTTGATGGTATACATATTTTTCTAGTGTTGAACGATGTTAACAATACTAGTAACACTGCCTTCCTCTATGCCATGTCATATGCCTTTTTAAATCTATAAATACAAGAGACGGATAGTTTTCTTTATATAAGTTTCACAACGAACTTCTGCTTAGAAGAAGAAACTTCATTCGATGTTTCGGTTTATTTTGAATGTTTATCAAGCACAGATAATGGTTCAGTACAGAAAGAAACATTATGCACAGGAATCTCTCCAGTTTATTGTTTAATTGTAAATTATTCCAGCCAAGGTATTGCGGATTTTATTTACCAATTTGTTTAATATGAACACTATATCCACGTATCACTTTCCCTTTCCATTTTCTCTCTTTCTCCTTAGTTATTCATACTTTGGGTATAAGTATTATAATTACTTTGCAACACAAGGACACAGGAGGAGGGAAACTTTACATAGACAATCTCACACTTGGTGACCAAGCTTAAGGATTGAGAACCATATGTGAGGTGGGTAACCGATACATGTGAATAACCATAAAGGTTAACTCTTGGAGTTTCAGAAACATGGGTTAAAGCCAGGGAAGTTGTCAGCTGTCTGGGTTTCCATCCATCCATTGTACTGATTTGATAAAAACTTTAAGATAGAAACGTTTTCAAAATAAAATCTTTTTCTGCACCTGTGACCTTCCTTCAACATTATAGACAGTGGGATTTGTGTCGACGTCGAGCACAATGCTGAGCTCACATTCACAAACACTGAAAGTTTTATTAACTTCTTGCATTTAGTAACACTGAGGCCTGAGACCAATGAACTGTGAGTTGGCTTTTCAGATATAAATTCTAGGACCTGGGTCTTGGGTGTTCAGACCTTAGACCTGGGAATTAAAACCTTGGACATGCAATGTGTAGGCAAGACTCTTTTAGTACACAAGTTTGAGAGTATAATTGAATTTGCTATGCAAGGGTACATGGGAGAGAGAGAGAGAGAGAGAGAGAGAGAGAGAGAGAGAGAGAGTTGTAGCAACACTGCTAATGCTCAATATTTATGGATATGGGAATGAGTGCTTCTTCTGGATGAATTAATGAATAATGTGAAAATGACAGCAGTGGTAGATATGGGGAAGCAACAAAGATATAAACAGCAGTGCTGGCACAGTTGTGCTGGCAGTGATAAAAAACAACAGTGGTAAACACATCACAGGTAGCACAGTGATCTAGGTGGTGCTAGCAGTGACAATAACAGTGGTAAACACATCACTTGTAGCACAGTGCTCTCACTGGGGCTGACAGCGACATTAACCAACAATGGTAAACACAGCTCTGGGTGGGGCCATGAGCTGTGACTGTGGGACCAGGAACTGTGAATCGACCCCTGCAACCAGAACTAGGTGAGTACATGATGGGCAACAGTGTTCTCAGTGTTGATGGAAGATAGTCAAATCTGTGTTGTGATATTCGTAGAAGTATATACATAAATTTCTTAACTTCCATAACAATGGAACGCTGATTCTAAATGTAATATAACTTTTACTCCAATCCGTAATTATAATTAACAGATAAATATTATTTTTTTATTGCTCAGTGGATGGGTATGAAAATAAGTTTAAATGTCTAGTCGGAAAATAATGATGGGGAGTTCACAAGAAACGACCGAGAGGTATGTGAGGAGCTCAACACGAGATTTAAAGAAGTATTTACAGTGGAGACAGGTAGGACTCCAGGAAATCAGAATAGTGAGGTACACCAACCAGTGCTAGATGAGGTACACGAAACCAAGGAGGTGAAGAAGCTGCTATTTGAACTTGATACCTCAAAGTCGGTGAGACCAAAAAGCATCTCTCCATGGGTCCTTAGAGAGGGAGCAGAGATGCTGTGTGTGCCACTAACAAAGATCTTCAACACATCCATTGAAACTGGGCAACTCCCTGAGGTATGGAAGATGGCAAATGAAGTCCCAATTTTTAAAAAAAAGGGGACAGACAAGAGGCATTAAACTACAGACCTGAGTCACTAACGTGTATAGTATTCAGAGTCATGGAGATCATCATCAGGAGGAGAATGGTGGAGCACCTGGAAAGAAACAAGTGTATAATCGACAACCAGCACGGTTTCAGAGAAGGAAAATGCTGTGTCACAAACCTACTAGAGATTTATGACAAGGTGACAGAAGTAAGACAAGAGAGAGAGAGGGGTGGATAGACTGCATTTTCTTGGACAGCAAGAAGGTCTTCGACACAGTTCCTCACATGAGGTTATTGCAAAAGCTAGAGGATCAGTCACACATAACAGGAAAGGCACTCCAATGGATCAGAGAATACCTGACAGGGAGGCAACAACGAGTCATGATACATGACGAGGTGTCAGAGTGGGCGCCTGTGACAAGCGGGGTTCCACAGGCGTCAGTCCTAGGACCTGTGATGTTTTTGGTGTATGTGAATGACATAACGGAAGGGATAGACTCAGAAGTGTCCTTGTTAGCAGATGATGTGAAGTTAATGAGAAGAATCAAATCGGTCGAGGATCAGGAAGGGCTACAAAGAGACCTGGACAGGCTACAAGCCTGGTCCAGCAACTGGCTCCTTGAGTTTAACCCTGCCAAATGCAAAGTCATGAAGATTGGGGAAGGGCAAAGAAGACCGCAGACAGAGTATAGTTTAGGTGGCCAAAGACTTTAAACCTCACTCAAGGAAAAAGATCTGGGGGTGAGTATAACACCGAGCACATCTCCAGAGGCGCACATCAGTCAGATAACTGCTGCAGTGTATGGGCGTCTGGCAAACTTAAGGATAGCGTTCCGATACCTCAGTAAGGAATCGTTCAAGGCTCTGTAAGCCATTTACATCAGGCCCATACTGGAGTATGCAGCACCAGTTTGGAATCCACACCTGGTGAAGCACGTCAAGAAATTAGAGAAAATGCAAAGGTTTGCAACAAGACTAGTCCCAGAGCTAAGGGGATTGTCCTACGAAGAAAGGTTAAGGGAAATCGGCCTGAAGACACTGGAGGACAGGAGGGTCAGGGGAGACATGATAACGACTTAAACAATACTGCACAGAATAGACAAGGTGGACAAAGACGGGATGTTCCAGAGATGGGACACAGAAACAAGAGGTCACAATTGGAAGTTGAAGACTCAGATGAATTAAAGGGATGTTAGGAAGTGTTTCTTCAGTCATAGAGTTGTCAGGCAGTGGAATAGCCTAGAAAGTGACGTAGTGGAGGCGGGAACCATACATAGTTTTAAGACGAAGTTTGATGAAGCTCATGGAGCAGGGAAAGAGAGAGGACCTAGTAGTAATCAGTGAAGAGGTGGGGCCAGGAGCAATGACTAGACCCTGCAACCACAAATAGTTGAGTACAAATAGGTGAGTACACACACACACACACACACACACACACACACACACACACACACACACACACACACACACACATCATAAGAGCATTTTTTAGTGTAAAATACATTTCCTTTTGCTGGATTTAAAATGGTAATACTGGAAATTTCAAGTGGATTTGGTTAGTTTTTTGTCATACATATGACTGAACAAATATATTCAAAAAGTTTCATTTCTCTCTCTCTCTCTCTCTCTCTTTCTTTCATCATTCCCTCCCTGCTTCTCCCCATATCCTTGAGGCTTGGGTTGTCAATGTACCTTTCCTAAACCCATCTGGCACCTTCTCCTACGAAGTGATAGCAATTATTTTACAAAGGCAACACATCTGCACCTTTCCCCCCGACACTTTTTTTCGATACTTTCCTCTTAACAACCTCATTTACACCTACTGCTATCCTCTTTTCCTACCTCTTCCTTCTCTCCCTCCTCCTCCTCCTCCTCCTTCACTTGCACCTTCTACTATTGGTAATCCCAGGTGCTGAAGTCGAGCAGTGAATGGAGGCTGGGAATAATGATTTTGTCACATTTCTCATCTCATGCTCATGTTATAACAACAGTGAATCAAGGACAGTTCATCTATTCATTGTCTTCACATTCGCATGATGACAATCAGAGAGAGACCTGAATACCATCACAGGAAATCCACCAAAAATCCTATCTGTGCTGTGTAAGTCATGTTGGGATTCTTCTTCACAACGAGAGATTTCCTTCTATTCCTACCATTGCTTCATGTATATCACTGACTGTACAGTACGTATGGGCACGCACGCACGCACACACATGCACACGTGCACACACACGAGTATACACACCAGTCCAGGAGCTCTGATTTGACCCCTGCAACCACAAGTTTTGGAAGATAATGGAAATAGAGGAGGGGGGATCAACAATTAAGGATACTACTATAGATAGAATAAGAAAAAAACAAAATGAGTGGCAACATCTAAATATGTTTGTTGCTGCATTGTGACTCGGCACGGAATGTGAATTTGTTGACCTCCAAGAAGAGATGGACAAATGCTTTCAAAGGTGGTATGAATGAAAGGAAACAGAGATATTGTGGGTGTTTCTAGCAGAACAGTGTGGATGTTGTGGATGTTTCTAGCAGAACACTGTGGATATTGTGGATGTTTCTAGCAGAACACTGTGGATATTGTGGATGTTTCTAGCAGAACACTGTGGATATTGTGGATGTTTCTAGCAGAACACTGTGGATATTGTGGATGTTTCTAGCAGAACACTGTGGATATTGTGGATGTTTCTAGCAGAACACTGTGGATGTTGTGGATGTTTCTAGCAGAACACTGTGGATGTTGTGGATGTTTCTAGCAGAACACTGTGGATGTTGTGGATGTTTCTAGCAGAACACTGTGGATGTTGTGGATGTTTCTTGCGGAACTCTGGATAAAGAGCATGGAAGCGAAAATTTTAAAAATAAAAAATGGAACTGGAAAGGGATGGTAGAGTAGACATAGGTAAACGAAAAGAAAGAGCGAGGAGAAACACGGTTGTAGACATGTTGACTGGAGACCAGTCTGAAAAATTCATCATACGAAATACAAGAGAATTGTTAATGTCTGATAAGACAAGTTGGGAAGATAACTCAGGGAGATAAGACAAGTTGGGAAGATAACTCAGGGAGATAAGACAAGTTGGGAAGATAACTCAGGGAGATAAGACAAGTTGGGAAGATAACTCAGGGAGATAAGACAAGTTGGGAAGATAACTCAGGGAGATAAGACAAGTTGGGAAGATAACTCAGGAAGATAAGACAAGTTGGGAAGATAACTCAGGGAGTTAAGACAAGTTGGGAAGATAATTTAGTGAGATAAGACAAGTTGGGAAGATAACTCAAGGAGATAAGACAAGCTGGGAAGATAACTCAGGGAGATAGGACAAGTTGAGAAGATAATTCAGGGAGATAAGGATCACTGCCGATTTACACCCTTACAGAGACTAAAGGTAAATGAAAGGCTGGATATGTAGGAAAATTAGGTTAGGAAAAGTTTGGTAATCATAGAAATTTCGCTGAGAGTGGAGAAAAAAATGGAAATAACAGGTATACAGAGGTTTTCACAAAACTTACCTGGACGGCCACCATTTGAAGATGTAATTCGGTGGCCACTTTACCCAATAATGATAACCCATACTGTTTAATACCAACACCTGTATTGCAACACATGCAATAACAGTAGTACAGAGTGAGACATAAGTTATTAATGCAGATAAACATTAGCATTGAAGACCTGAAGAAACTTAAAATAATTCTAAATATATCACATGCAAATTTATATTACAGTTTCTTTAATAAAAATGGTAAATTAGACAAACAGGCAAAAACTGATTCAAACTTTTTTCACAGTTTTGTCTATAAAAACACAGTTTGAAACCTGCAGATGACAAAAATTCAATACAAGCTCTTCTATGTATGAGACTCACTAGTGTTGAAGAATCAAGTAAATTAGCAAGAGAGCAAGTGATTTTAATTAGGCTCTCGGTAAAAATATTGAAATTTTTTACAAAAGTCTTCAGGTAAAATAAGTCACATTAAGTAAAGTTAACCTAAGATAATACAATGAAATCAGTTACTTCAGATAAACCAATTTGTTTAATAAAACTGACACTTGTAAACTTATTCAATCTAAAATCAAGTAGATTCCTTCAATGGTCACATAGCAGTAAAAGTTTAAAGTTGACCAGAAGAATCAGTCTCCAGTTATTGTTCATTATACAATATAATTAGTACCTACTCACTGTATATTTGAGCCATTCCAGGATGCTGGGAAGCTTTGCCATAAGACACGTCAGTGTTACAGTTGTTACAAGAATTTGGTTCTCGTTACTGTACAGAAAAGTTTAAAATTTGACAACAGTTGGATGAGTCGTTCTCGAGATATTAGTGAAATAAAACCGAAAAGTTAGTAGAAAAAATTCATCCTGATAAAAGTATTCCTTGAAGGGTACCTAATAAAAGAGCGAATTGGGTTTCATCGAGCCCAATAGCAAACCCAACTTTACTTTCTTGAAAACACAGAGATGAAAATTTAAACCTGATAAAACGAGGTATTGGTATTCTCCAGATATCACAAGGATTCCAAATTAAACAAAAAAAAAAACAATTAATTTGCCCGCACATGAACTAAACTTAACGGGTCCTGACCCGGCAATACGGTGAGTCAGCCATTAAATATAGAATTTAAACAGAAGTGTCAGGCGGAAATCAAAACATAACACTCTTTAACACACAAAACTGGCAACTCTGCACCTTGAATTTCAATCTCAGCCATTCCAATCTATGATCCAATCTATGTCACAATCGATGTCAAAGAGGGGTTTTGAAGATATCAAAGCCATTCGAGGAGGCTAGGAACTTTGACAATAGGGAACCAGGACAAAATTTTGTTCTGGAAGGCTGGATTGGGAATAACACCACTGTGGCTACTGTCA
>NC_069430.1:45016641-45072844 GCF_026875155.1 Cherax quadricarinatus
GTGCTAACCATACCCCGACCGGGATTGAACCCGCGGTCAGAGAGTCTCAAAACTCCAGACCGCAGGTTCAATCCTGGCCGGGGTATGGTTTGTATGCAATCGTGTCATTACGATTTCGTGAGTCATATTGACGGCAGTGAGGGGACTTGAGCTAGAGTTCGTCATGGCCATGCTAGCTGGAGATTCGTCTGTAAAAACTTGCATTTGTGGTCACAGTGGTGCCTATGCTAACTTTCCTATGGTGTAGAAATATACCTAGTTGGACGAATCTTATTGTGGCTAGCTGGTCTAGTGGCTAACGTGACGGTCTGGAGTTTTGAGACTCTCTGACCGCGGGTTCAGTCCCGGCCGGAGTATGGTTTGTTTGCAATCGTGTCATTACGATTTCGTGAGTCAAAACTGTGCTCTTCTTTATTGTGAATTATTATGTAGTTCATACAAGTTTTTTCTGATGTTTTCTTTTCACTTTCATTTACACATACACATCACTACAAACACCATGCTACCAACACACACATATATACATACATGTGTACACGTTCTCATAGGCATATAAATGATTGTTTAAATTAAACAATACTGTATAAGGTAAGAGAAATAAGAAAATTTCTGATTATATCATTTCAGTTTTCTTAAGAATTGGAATGAGGGTTACAATATTTTGATGAAATATTTTGGGAAAATATGCAAATATATGAAGAAGTAAGCAGCTTATGAGACTTGTGTTTAAGAGAAAGAATATATTCTTATAAATGATCTTAATAAACACTTTAAGTAGAATTAATTATTAAGTAAGTCAGTTTTCACATATACACTTCTCTCACCTCTTCATTAATAACATAAAAACATTCACTACCACAAATACAAAATAAAAATTTTGGGGGACGAAAATAAAAAAATATCAACTTAGTTGATTTGATCACTTGACAACAAGAATTTTGGTGGTGGCTACCACAACCTGGCCAGTACGACTGTGTGTTAATGTCTCCCATACTGTTGTTATATACTGTGATGTATCAGTGTTAACATATATTGCACACTGAATGTTGTGGTTCACTATGTTGCAGAGATATGTTGCACACTGAACGTTGTGGTGCACTATGTTGCAGAGATATATGGCACAAAACCAGTAAGTACTGAAAAAGACACAATCGTAAAAAGGAACTATTGAATGAAGAAGTTTGTTTCACAGGTGAAAGTTCCTCTCTACGTGGAAACTGCCGCCAGGTCTTGTGTTCCAGCATCCTACGTGGAAACTGACGCCAGGTCTTGTGTTCCAGCATCCTACATGGAAACAGATGCCAGGTCTTGTGTTCCAGCATCCTACGTGGAAACTGACGCCAGGTCTTGTGTTCCAGCATCCTATGTGGAAACTGATGCCAGATCTTCACTGTGTAAAGAAGGTCACTGTCTTGACGAAGGGTTTTTACATTCCTTTTCGTCTGTTTATGAAAAACAATTGTCTAATTTATTAGGATGAAAGATTATAATAGTTAATATTCACTTTTCTCCTGAATGATATTATGCAAAACAATGTTTTCTTTGGGAGTCGCTGGAATTGTTTTATAATAGTTTTTGCTTGACTTAGCACAAACCTTCTTGGATGTTGTAGTCAGGATGCTCAGCTTTTCTGACCTGTTGGTTTATACTGGAAACTTCTTGATCTAAACGGCTTAAGCAGCAAATCCCTGAACATCTTAGGAGTAGAATAGACACAGTTCTTTTCTTAACTTAGAGTGATTGCTGAAATAATTGATACAAGTTGATGTGTTTGAAGGCTTTCTGTAAACAGTCAGCTGGTTCTTATTTTCTTGTTAGAGTTCCTTGTCTTTCCGGCTGCTATTCATTGTCCTTTTAGTTAATGCTCTTCCCCAAGAATGTTTGCCCTGTGGTTCTTTGCTTGTTCTTTATCTGTTACCATTTTCCGATGTATGTTTTTATCCATAAATTAGCTTATCTTTCAGTTTCCTCCTTGATTCGCTTGCCCGAGGTGCTTATTTTCTCCTTGTTTGCTGCCTTCTTAAGTGTATATTTTTTTTGTGTTTTCTACCTACTACAGAGCATATTTTTTGTGTTTGCTGCCTTTCTCAGTGTATATTTCTTGTTTGCTGCCTTCTTCAGTGTATATTTTTTTGTGTTTGCTGCCTTCTTCATCGTACAATCTCTTGCTTGTTCTTTCTTTCCTTGTTGATTTTTTCGGTGTATGTTTTATTTCGGTGCCTTCGTTTCTCTATTAGTTTTTATTCTATATGAGTTTTAAGTGATTATGTGATTATTATTTCCATGGAGACATTAAACGCATTTGTCTGTTACTTTCAGGAGTTTGTCTACAACAAGCACAGCTTTGTAAGCAGAGACAAACAAGTCTCAGGTGTTTGTCTACAACAAGCACAGCTTTGCAAGCAGACACAAGCAGGACTCAGGTGTTTGTCTACAACAAGCACAGCTTTTTAAGCATAAACAAACAAGTCTCAGGTGTTTGTCCACAACAAGCACAGTTTTGCAAGCAGACACAAGCAGATCTCAGGTGTTCGTCTACAACAAGCACAGCTTATTAAACATAGACAAACAAGTCTCAGGTGTTTGTCTACAACAAGCACAGTTTTGCAAGCAGACACAAGCATGTCTCAGGTGTTTGTCTACAACAATCACAGCTTTGCAAGTAGACACAAGCAGGTCTCAGGTGTTTGTCTACAACAAGCACAGCTTTGCAAGTAGGCACAAGCAGGTCTCAGGTGTTTGTCTACAACAAGCACAGCTTTGTAAGCAGAGACAAACAAGTCTCAGGTGTTTGTCTACAACAAGCAAAGCTTTGTAAGCAGAGACGAGCAAGTCTCAGGTGTTTGTCTACGACAAGCACAGCTTTGTAAGCAGAGACGAACAAGTCTCAGGTGTTTGTCTACAACAAGCACAGCTTTGTAAGCAAAGACGAACAAGTCTCAGGTGTTTGTCTACAACAAGCACAGCTTTGTAAGCAGAGATGAACAAGTCTCAGGTGTTTGTCTACAACAAGCACAGCTTTGTAAGCAGAGACGAGCAAGTCTCAGGTGTTTGTCTACAACAAGCACAGTTGTGTAAGCAGAGACGAACAAGTCTCAGGTGTTTGTCTACAACAAGCACAGCTTCATAAGCAGAGGTGAACAAGTATCATGTGTTTGTCTACAACAAGCATATCTTTGTAAGCAGAGACGAACAAGTCTGAGGTGTTTGTCTACAACAAGCACAGCTTTGTAAGCAGAGATGAACAAGTCTCAGGTGTTTGTCTACAACAAGCACAGCTTTGTAAGCAGAGACAAACAAGTCTCAGGTGTTTGTCTACAACAAGCACAGCCTTGCAAGCAGAGACGAACAAGTCTCAGGTGTTTGTCTACAACAAGCACAGCTTTGTAAGCAGAGACGAACAAGTCTCAGGTGTTTGTCTACAACAACCACAGCTTTGTAAGCAGAGACGAACAAGTCTCAGGCGTTTGTCTACAACAAGCGAAGCTTTGCGAGCAGAGACAAGCAGGTATCATATATATGCGTTTCAATTTTTTTTTTATTAACCTGAACAATAATATCAAACCGAGAAAATAGATGACATCAATATAGTCATATTAATTTGAAATGCATGAATATATTTCATAATATATTAAATATAAAATATATTCATCTAATATTATACTTGATATTTGTATCACTCGGAAATACCTTATTCGATCAGCTTCAGATTTTATTCTTTGTAATCTATCTTGAGCAAGATTCATGGGACTATTTTCATGCATTAGTGCCTTATTAACAAAACTACATAGGCCATTCTAAATTTTTTTTACTTGTGATAGGTGGTACAAAGTACCTTTGATCAGCTTCATAATTTAAACGCTTGTATATCCTGTTTATAAAAAGTTTAGCGTACATAATGTAGTGTAGACGCCGTCTTGATACTTTTAATCTCGATTTGGTAAAGCATTGTTTTTGCCTCATTGCTTTATATTACCTTGATATTGATGTGGGGTTCCTGATCCAAGGAATTGAGCTTATGTTTCACCCTTTTTGGCTAAAATTTGTATGGCTCATTCCACAGGCGTTTTGTCACCCCTTCAGGTTTATCGTTTTTTTTCTAATTAAAATGTCACTATTGAGAATGTCATTAATCTTGAGTGATTGATGTGTAGTATGAAGCGGACGGAACCTTTCATGGATTTAGGCTGTGTAGGCACAAATTTTGCTGGGTACTGGAAAATAACTGAAAAAGCATATTGTGGTCAGTTTTAAACTTATAATGATGATGTGTTTCACTGAAATAAGTGGACAATGTTTGTTATGACTACAAATAAGACAGTGTTCAACATTATTTGGTTATCCTTGGTTAAATAAGCTTAATGTTCTTGTATGAGTATAAAATACGGACAAGTTGATCCTTCTACATGATAGTAACGGACGTTAGTAGAGGTTCATTATTTGTTCGTCGTCCCTGTTTAGTACTTCTCTTTTCTCTTTATTTTCACCTGCTCTTGACACGTCTTCAGTTGCGTCTTTTATGTGTTCATCTGGCATCTAACTTTTCTATTCCACCTTGGGAGGTCTTGTCTGGAGGGTATTCCGGGGATCAACCCCCCCGCGGCCCGGTCCACGACCAGGCCTCCCGGTGGATCAGGGCTTGAACAACGAGGCTGTTACTGCTGGCCGAACGCAGTTCAACGTACTAACCACAGCCCTGCTGATCCAGCACCGACTTTAGGTATCTGTCCAGCTCCCTCTTGAAGACAACCAGGGGTCTACTGGTAATGTCCCTTATTGCTGGTGGGCCCTGGACACTTATTGCTTTTTCTCTTAGTGTACCAGTGACACCCCTACTTTTCACTGGGGGTATGTTGCATAGCCTGCCAAGTCTTTTGCTTTTGTAAGGAGTGATTTCAGTGTGAATATTAAGGACCAGTCCCTCTAGAATCTTCCAGATGTAGATTATGATATATCTCTCCCGTCTGCCCTCCAGTTACTACAAGTCAAGTGCTTCCAGGCGTTCCCAGTAGTTAAGGTGTTTGATGGAACTTATACGTACAGTAAAGGTTCTCTGTACATTCTCTAGATCTGCAATTTCACTTGCCTTAAATAGGGATTTTAATGTACAGCAGTATTCCAGCCTGGAGAGAACAAGTGATTTAAAAAGGATCATCATTGGCTTGGCATCTCTTGTCTTGAATGTTCTCATTATCCATCCTATCAGTTTCCTCGCTTATGTGATAGTAGCATTGTTGTGGTCCTTGAAAGTGAGGTCTTTGGACATTACCACTCCCAGGTCCTTCACATTACTTTTCCGCTCTATTGTGTGATTAGAGTTTGTAGTACACTCAGTCCAAGCTATTATTTCCTCCAGTTTTTCATAATGGAGTAGTTGGAATTTGTCTTCATTGGACATTATATTCTCCGTTGGCCTTTGGAAAACTTGATTTATATCTTCTTGGAGCTTTGCCGTGTCCTCAATGGATGACACTCTCATGCAGATCCTAGTATTGTCTGCAAAGGATGATACAGTGATATGGTTTACATCTTTGTCTATGTCTGATATGAGAATGAGGAACAGGATATGTGCGAGTACAGTGCCTTGTGGGACAGAGCTCTTTACTATAGCAGCATCTGATTTAACTCTTTTTACCACTACTTTTTGTGTTCGATTGGTTAGAAAATTGAAGATACATCTGCCTACTTTGCCATTTATCCCTATAGTACGCATTTTGTATGCTGTTACACCATGGTCGCACTTGTCAAAAGCTTTTACAAAATCTGTGTATTCTACATCTGCATTCTGTTTGTTTCCCAGTGCATCTAAAACCATATGATAGGGTGTAGCAGTTGCGAGAGGCAGGAGCGACCAGCTCTGAAACCATGTTGCCCTGGCTTGTGCTATTTTTGGGAGTCCAGGTGGTTTGCTGTCCTGCTTCTTAGAACTCTTTCCGACAGTTCGTGTCTGTTCTTCTGCCACACTGTAGGTATTTTAGCTTTCAAATCTCAAATACCTACAGTAGCTTCTCCTAACCTTGTATCATTCTCGGGTCGTTGCAGTTTACACTGATAGATATAAATCCTCTGACGGTGTCGGGTTTTCAGTATTGTTCCCGGGCAGTGTTGCACGAGGTCAATTATTAGACTTAGCTAGCATCTTCATAGCTGAATTGAATGTAATTCTCATTGCATTTATCCACATTGCATCCAGGCCTACCTCATCGTCTGCTGGAGTCTTGGACTTCTTTAGTAGATTAGAAGCTATGAAAATATTTAATTCGCCTCATCCCCTAGTTCTTCATATACAAATTTGGTTGCACAACATTTCCAGCAAAAACAAAGAAATCGTTCTCTGCTGAGGTACCTGTGCATGTTGAGGTTTAAGACAACGATCAGGCAGACTCTGCTGTGCGGTCAGTGGTACATGACCTTCCAGTTTCATTTAGAGGCATTCCATTCTCAGGTTATTTTGCTGTCCTCTCTTGCAACCGCTGGCATAACAAATTACCTTAGCCTCCAGGCTAAGGGACTGACAAACTCAAACTATTGTCCCTGCACCATTGACATCATTCGCGATGAGCAACTTAGTGCCTTTCATGGGGTAATCCCACAATCAGATTTATAGTATAATTATTACTCTCCATCTAGATACTATGTAGGGACACATTGTTGGTATGACCCCATAAAACTATCGGAGCATCACTGTTAAGACTAGTACTCTCATACAGAGATAACACTCCTTGCTGAATACTAGTGAAAAAAAGGTTAGGTATCACTATATCTGATCCTTAACTATAGAATCTGAAAGACCTACTTTAGTATGACTATAGAAATGACTCATTGCCTTAACTATTACGTCTGCATGTAGGTACTCTGTGAACATCCTTTTTTCTGTTGATCGTTAGACTGTTTGCCACTGGAAACAGAAGCCACAGCTTCACCAGGCAGTTCATGCTATAAAATAGACTTCTCCTGAGAATGATCGTCAAGTTTACCTCCTCGATCATCTTGGTTGTCACTGTCTCTGTAGCTTAATTCTTTCCTTAAGTTTAGCAAAGTTATTATTACTGTGACCTACTCACTGTGTCACACAGTAAACCAGTCAACAGCCTCAAGTAATTTTATTTGTAAGTAATAAGTCAAAGAAATACCATGATACAGGTTTCATCAGTCAGGCATTATAACATCAATTGCACCTTTGGCTCCATACAACATATAATTGCAGTTTGCTTTGCTCTAGCAATTTTTTTTTCGTCTGTCCTGGCAAGCAACGTTACTTCAAAAACTCGTGCTGTTACGTTGCAGGAAACAATGTATATTTCCAAAGCAGTTTTGTCCTTCACCACATCATAGTTTACATATGTTCATTGAGCAAAGCATTGTATTACTGTTTTTTATGCAGATGAAAGTGAGTGTTAGAAGAATCGTCTGTATTGCTGTGGCCGCCTCATTTTCAAATACAGTAAATCAAATTTATTCCTGCGGCTTTCCTCTGTGAACACTGCTGTAATGTAGTTATTTTTACATAATAAACAGGATGATTTACTTGTTTCTGCGCTGCTTGTGCTGAATTAATATGCTTCTAAACTTATCTAATAATCTCTCCTCTCTGATCCACTGTCATCTCTCTCTGCCTCTATCTCTGTCTCTGTCTATCTGTCTGTCTGTCTGTCTGTCTCTGTCTACTGTCTGCGTCTGTCTGTCTGTCTCTCTGTCTGTCTGTCTCTCTCTCTCTTCTCTCTCTCTCTCTCTCTCTCTCTCTCTCTCTCTCTCTCTCTCTCTCTCTCTCTCCCTCTCTCTCTCTCTCTCTCTCTCTCTCTCTCTCTCTCTCTCTCTCTCTCTCTCTCCTCTCTCTCTCTCTCTCTCTCTCTCATCTCTCTCTCTCCTCCCTCTCTCTCTCTCCTCCCCCTCTCCTCTCTTCTCATCTCTCTCTCTCTCCTCTCTCTCTCTCTCTCTCTCTCTCTCTCTCTCTCTCTCTCTCTCTCTCTCTCTCTCTCTCTCTCTCTCTCTCTCTCTCTCTCTCTCTCTCCACTGTCTCTCGCCCCTGAAAACTCTCACCAGCTAATAAACGCTGAGCATTAAAAGTATGGCAGTTAATCTTTCGCTTTGCCTTATTTGCAATTCTGAAAGAGTTGCAAAATTCAACAGATCACTCCTTTAGAATAAGAGGGACAATAACAGAGCGAGTAAGATTCTTAAAGATCTTACAACTTAAATATATACAATTTCTAGGGAGAAAAATGTTGGGAATCAAAACCCAAGTCTAGATTATGTAACCCTTCCCCATGGTTTGTGAGTACATAACATCCCTATACCCCCTTAAACCCCGCACTTGAGGGAGCTCAAACTCACAAGAACACTCCCTTTAACGCACTTAGGGAAACTACACTAACTTTACAAAATACCTTATGTCAAAATGTTTCCTTGTTTAGTTTCTGAATTCTTCCAGGATTTTTTGTCCTTTTGTTAAAGGGTTTCCTTCCCCGTAAGCCTCGTTTTAGGGATCCCCTATTTTAAAGGGTTTCCCTTTCCCCGTGAACGTCGTCATAGGAATCCTATATGTAAGGTTCCCCTTTCCCCTTTTGAATTTCAAGGTATTCCCTAGTTAAAGTTCCTTTCCCTGTGAACCCCGTCTAGGTACCCCCATGTTAAATTTTAAAGGGTTTCCCTTTCCCCTTTTGAACCCTCATAGGTTCCCTGTGTTAAAGGGCCTTCCCTTGTGAACCTCTACAAAAACCCCCTTTTTAAGGTTCCATCTCTTTGGGTATCATAGGTTTTCCCCCATGTTAAAGGTCCTTCCCCTTTTGAGCCTCGTATAGGGATCCCCTATGTTAAGGTTCCTTCTCTTTTGGAAACCCGTCTGGTATATCCTTGTTAAGGGTTTCCCTTTCCCTGGAACCTAATCATGGTATCCCTAGTTAAGGTTTCCCTTTCCCTTTTTTTGGGGGTCGTCTAGGTATCCCCCACGTAAAGGGTCCTTTCCCCTTTTCAACCTCGCATAGGTATCCCCCATGTTAAGGTTACTTCCTTTTGAGGGGTCGTCATAGGGTTTCCCCCAAAGTTAGGTTCCCTTTCCCCGTGAACCCCTCTATTTTTCCCAAATGTTAAGGGTCCTTCCCTTTTTGAACCCCCGTATAGGTATCCCCGCGTTAAAGGGTTCCTTCCCCTTGTGAGGGGCCCCAAGGTTTTCCCCCATGTTAAGGTTCCTTCCCCTTTTAGCCCCGTCATAGTTATCCCCATGTAATTTTAGGTTCCTTCCCTTGTGAACCCCGTAGGTATCCCCTTATTAAGGTTCCTCCTTTGAACCTGTCATAGAATCCCCTATGCTAAATTTTAAGGTTCCCTTTTCCCTTTTGGCCTACCTAGGTACCCCTTTTAAGGTTCCCTTCCCTTGTGACCATCATAGGTATCCTCATGTTAAAGGGTTTCCCTTTCCCTTTGAGCCCCGTCCCCAGGGATCTCCCATGATAATGTTCCCTTCCCCGTGAAACCCCGCTAGGTATCCCCTTTTTATAAGGTTCCCTTTCCCTTGTGAACCCGTCTAGGTAATTTCCCATTTTAAGGACTTCTTTGGGAGACCGTCATAGGTACCCCTATTTTAAGGTTGCTCCCTGTGAGGCCGTCCAGCATCCCCTATGTAAGGTTTTCCCTTTTGAAAACCCGTCAACGATCCCCTTGTTAAGGTCCCTTCCTTGTGAGTTCCGTCAAAGGGATGCCCTGTGTTAAAGGGTTTCCTTTCTTGGAACCCCGTCATGTTAGCCCCAATGTTAAAGGTTCCTTCCTTGTGAACCTCTCATAGGATTCCTATGTTAAGGTTCCTTTCCTTCTGAAACCCCGTCTAGGTATTCCCCATGTTAAGGTTTTCCCCCCTAGTAAGCTATACAGGTATCCCCTTTCGTTAAGGGCCTTCCCTTGAGGCCCGACAAGGGATCCCCTTTAAAGGTTCCTTCCCCTTTTGAACCGTATTGGTTTTTCCCTTTGTTAAGGGGCCTTCCTTGTGGCTTCGTTAGGTAACCATGTTAAGGTTCTTTTTTGACCCCCGTCTTTTGGTTCCCCCCTTTTAAGGTTCCCTTTCCCCTTTTGAACTCGTCAAGGATCCCTATTTAAGGTTCCTTCCCTTGTAAATTTCGCTTGGTTACTATGTTTGGGTTCCTTCCCCTTGTGAGGCTCGTCATAGGTACCCCCAGTTTGGTTCCTTTTCTTGTGAACCTCGTCTAGGTACCCTTAGTTAAAGGGTTTCCCTTCCCCGTGAGCCCGTCATAGGTATCCCCTATTTAAATTTTAAAGGTTCCATACCTTTGGGGCCTCGAAATAGGGATCCCCCAGTTAAAGGTTTCTTCCCTTGTGTTCTCTATAGGTATCCCCAAAGTTTAAGGGTTTCCCTTTCCCCTTTTGAACTTCGTCATAGGAACCCTTATATTTAAAGGGTTTCCCTTTCCCTTTTGAACCTCGTCATAGGTATCCCCTATGTTTTGGTTCTTTCCCCCGTAAACCTCGACATAGGATTGGATTTTTTTTGGGAGAGTTTGGGGGTCAACCCCCCGCGGCCCGGTCTGTGACCGCCTCCTTGGTCTTTTTCCCAGGGGGCGCCCACACCCGTCGATAACACCCCGGTTCCCATTTTTTTGATGGGGGGAACATAACAACATGGAAAGAAAACGTCCCTGTTCACCTGGCTGGGAAACGAACCCAGGCCCCCACCGTGTGAAACGAGGTGTTTAAACCCCCAGGCCACAGGCCCTTCCCCTATGTTAAAGTTCCTTCCCCTTTGAGGTCTCTGGGATCCCCTTTTAAGGGTTTCCTTTTCCCTTGAACCTCTCATAGGGATCCCTATGTTTAAGGTTCCTTACCCTTTTGAACCTCGCGATAGGTATCCCCTAGTTAGGTTCCTTCCCCTTCGAAAACCCCGTCTAGGTAACCCCCCGTTAAAGGTTCTTTCCTTGTGAGCCTGTCAAGGATCCTCTCTTAAGGTTCCTTCTCATGTGAAATCGTATAGTATCCCTTATGTTAAGGTTCCTTCCCTTGTGAACCCCTATAGGAAAAACCCCCATTTTAAAGGTATTCCCCTTTGGCTGTATAGGTACCCCCATATTAAGTTCCTTTCCCTTTTGAAAACCCCATCATAGGGATCAGTTTTTTTAATGTTCCCCTCCTTGCGACCCCGTCATAGGATCCCCTATTTTAAAATTCCCTTTGTTGTGAGTCTCCCATAGGTATCCCTTTGTTAAGGTTCCTTCCTTGTGAACCCCCGTCTAGTTAGCCCCCGTTTAAGGTTCCCTTTCCCCTTTTTTTAGCCTTTTTTTGGTATCCCCCTTTTGAGAGGTTTCCCTTTCCCTTGCGAACCCCGCCCCTAGGGTTTCCCCTATTTAAAATTCTTTTCGTTGTGAACCTCGTCATAGGGATCCCCTATGTTAAGGTTCCCTTTCCCTTCGAACTCGTCATTGGTTCCCCCCCGTTAAAGGTTCCTTCCCTTTTGACCCCGTCTGAACCCCCTTTTAAAGGGTTCCCCCTTGTGGCATCGTCATAGGTATCAACATGTTTGGTTCTTTTTCCCTTTTGAGCCTCGTATAGGTATCCAATCTTAAGGTTCCTTACCTTGTGAACTCGTCATAGGTTTCCCTGTTAAGGTTTTCTTCCCCTTTGGGGGGCTCGTCATAGGTATCCCCTATGTTAAGGTTCCTTCCTTGTGACCCCATCAAAGGGATCTTTTGTTAAAGGTTTCCCTTTTTTTTTGAGTCTCGCATGGGGTTTCCCTGTGTTAAGGGCTTCCCCTTTAGAACCTTGTCATAGTTGCCCCCTATGTTAGGTTCCTTCCCCCGTGAACCCGAAAAGGTTTCTATAGTTTAAAGGGTTTCCCTTTCCCTTTTAGAGCCCCGTCATAGGGTTTCCCCCATGTTAAGCTTCCTTCCCTTGGGGCGTCATAGGTATCCCCCCCCAGTAAAGCTTCCTTCCTTGTGAACCTCGCGAAAGGATCCCTTTTTGTAAAGGTTCCTTCCCTTGAGAGCCCGTTTAGGTATCTCTAGTTAAGGTTCCCCCCTTGAGAGCCTTTATAGGGACCCTATGTTAAGGGGGCGACTTGTGAACCTCGTCTAGGTATCCCCATGTTAAGTTTTTCCCTTTTTTGTGAGCATCACTAGGTTCCCCTTGTTGGTTCTTTTTCTTGTACCCCGCATAGGTAACCCCTTGTTAAGCTTCCTTCCCCTTTTGAGGCTCGTCATAGGGGACCCTATGTTAAGGTACCCTTCCCCTTTTGAACCTCGCGATTGGGACCCCTATGTTAAGGGCATTCCCCTTTTGAACCTCGTCATAGGTATCCCCCATGTTAAGGTCCTTCCCTTTTGGCATCATCATAGGTATCCCCATGTTAAGGTTTTTTTCCTTGTTAGCCTCGTCTGGGTTCCCCCAGTTAAGGTTCCTTCCTTGTGAACCTCATAGGGATTCCCCATGTTAAGGTCTTCTCTTGGGGGATCGTCATGGGATCCCCTTTAGTTTAAGGGTTTTTCCCCCCGTGAGGCTCGTCACGGTTCCCCTATGTTAAGGTTATTTCCCCCTTTTAACCTGCAACATATCCCCCATGCTAAGGTTCCTTTCCTTGTGAGTTCGTCAAGGGATGCCCCGTGTTAAGGTTCCTTCCTTGAGAGCCCCGCCCTAGGGTTTTTCCCCATGTAAAGGGTTTCCCTTTGAATGTCATAGGTATCCCCCCTTTTTTAAGGTTCCTTCCCTTTTGAGCCTCGTAAAAGGTATCCTCTTTGTTAAGGTTTCCCTTTCCCCTTTTTACCCTCCCATGGTACCCCGTTGTTAGGTTCCTTCCTTGTGAGCCTCGTCACGATTTCCCCTATTTAAGTTCCCCCCCCCCCCCCCCCCCCCCCTTGGGCCCCCCCCCCCCGGGGGCCCCCCCAAAAACCCAAAACCCCCCCCCAACCCCCCCCCCCCCCCCAAAAAAACCCGGGGGGGTCCTTCCTTTGGGCCTCGTCATAGGTATTTCAAAAATTCCCTTCCCCTTTTGACCCGTCATAGTTCCCCATTTTAAAATTCTTCCCTTGTGAACCTGAATAGGGATCCCTATGTTAAGGGCCTTCCCCTTTTGGGGTGTTTAGGTATCCCCTTTGTAAGGTTCCTTCCCCTTGGGGAAATTGTTTAAAAGGGACCCCCCATGTTAAAGGTTCCTTCCTTGTGAGCTCGTCATAGGTTTCCCTTCATAAAAAACCTTCCCTTTTGGGCTCCATAGGCCCCCCAGTTAAGGTTCTTTTTTTTAACGTCGGACCCATGAATTCAACCAATGGGGGAAGTTTGGCTTTCCTTGTGACCTGTCTAGGACCCATGTTAAAAGGGTTCCTTCCCTTGGGATCCTCTGGTTCCCTATGTTAAGGTTTTCCCTTGGAAAACCCGTCTGGTAACCCTATTTAAATTTTTTTCCTTTGTGAGGTTCCCCCATTAAAGGCCCCCTTCCCCCTTTTTGTTAAGGTTTTTTTTCCCTTTTAACCCGTCATAGGTACCCTATGTTAAGGGTTTTTCCCTTCCCCCGTAAACCCGCAAGGTATCCCCAGTTTTGGTTACTTCCCTTTTTGAGGTGCATGGTACCCTATGTTAAAGTTCTTCCTTGTGAAATCTCATAGGTATCTTTTTTTAAGGTTCCCCTTCCTTCCCACCTGTCATAGGTAACCCTATTTAAGGGGTTTCTTTTGTGAGTTTGTCAAAGGGATCCCCATTTTGTTCCTTCCCCTTTTAAACTCGTCATAGGGATCCCCCTTTTTTAAGGTTTTTTTTCTGTAACCCGCTAGTTCCCCCTTTTTAAAGGGCCCCTTTCCTTTTTACCTTTGTCAAGGTATCCCCAAGAAAAGGGTTTTCCCTTGCGAAACCCCTCTAGGATCCCCTATTTTAAAATTTCCTTTTCCTTTTTGAATTGTCATATATCCCTTTTGTTAAGGTTCCCTTCCTTTGGGCCTCGCTTTTTTATCCCCCAGTTAAGGTTCCCCTTCCCCTTTTGAAATCGTCATGTTTTTCCCCCATGTTAAGGTTCCTTCCCCCGGAGCTCGTCCCCGGTTTAAACTATTTTAAGGTTTTTTTCCCGTGACCCGTATAGTTCCCCTTGTTAAGGTTCCTTCCTTGGACCCGTCATATGTATTTCCCCAGTTTTTGGTTCTTCCCCTTTGGGGGGTCGCTAGGTTCCCCCTTTTTTAAGTTCCCCCCCTTTTGACCCCGTCTGGTATCCCATGTTAAGGGTTCTTCCCTTTTGACCCCCCGGGGATCCCCTTGTCAGGTTCTTCCCTGTGAACCCGTCAAGGGAACCCTAGTTAAGGTTCCTTCCCCTTTTGAGCTTTCATAGGTTATATGTTAAGGGTTTTTTCCTTTTGAGCCCGCTTTGGGATCCCCATTTTAGGTTCCCTTATTTGAACCTCTCAAAGGGATTCCCATGTTAGGTCTTCTTTGGAGTCGTCATAGGTATCCCTATTTTTTGGTTCTTCCCCCTTTTATGTTTTTTCCCATGTTAAGGTTTCCTTCCTTTTGGTCTCGCATAGGATCCCTTGTTGGTCCTTTCCCCTTTTGAACCTGTATAGTTTCCCCAAAGTTAAGGTTCCTTCCCCCTTTTGCTCTCATGTTCCATTGTTAAAGGGTTTTCCCTTTGGCCCCGTCTAGGGATCCCTAGTTTAAAGGGTTTCCCTTTCCCCCTTTTAACCCCCCGTATAGGTATCCCCCCCATGTTTAAAGGCTCCCTTTTTGAACCCCCTCATAGTATCCCTATTTAAGGGCCTTCCCTTTGGGCCTCGTCCATTTCCTAGTTAAAGGTTCCTTTCCCCTTTTTAAAATTCCTTTGGTATCCCTTGTAAGGTTCCTCCCTTAACCCGTCTGGGTTCCCCAAATTTAAAAGGTTTCCTCCTTGTGACCTCGAAAAGGTATCCCCCCTTTTTAAGGTTCCTTCCTTGGGGCTCCTCATAGGTATCCCCTATGTTAAGTTCCGTTCCTTCCCTTGTGAACCTCGCGATAGGAGAACCCATTATGAAAGGGTTCATTCCTCTTGTGAGGCTCGTCATAGTATCCCTATGTTTAGAGCATCCTTCCTTAACGAGAGCCTTGTCATAGGTATCCCTATGCTAAGTTCCATTCCCATGTGAACCTCAGTCATAGTATCCCCTATGTAAGGTCCTGTCCTTGTGACATCATATAGGTATCCCCATATGTTAAGTTCATTTCTTGGGAGTGCCTCGTCTAGGTATCCCCTATGTTTTAAGGTTCTTCCATGTGAAAAAAAAAAAAACCCCTCCCCCCGTCATAAGATGTCCTATGTAAAGGCTACTTCTCTATGGGAGACTCGTGCATATGTATCCCCTATGTTAAGGTTGCTTCCCCTTTAGGCTCGTCACAGTATCCCCCATGTTAGGTTATTTCACTTTTGAACCTCTCATACGTATCCCCTATGATTAAGGTTCCTTTCCTTGTGAGTCTCGTCAAAGGGAGGCCCTGTGGTAAGGTTCCTTCCTCCTTGTAACCCGTCATAGTTAGCCCCAATGTTTTAAGGATTCCTTCCCTTTGAACCTCATCCAGGTATTCCTATGTTAATTTCCTTCCCTTGTGAGCCCTTGTCAAGTATCCCCGATGTTAAGGTCCTTCCCCCTTGGAGCCTCGTCATAAGGTATCCTCATAGTTACGGTCCTTCCCTTAGAACCTTGGTCATAGTTATCCCCCTTGTAAGGCTCCTTTCCTTGTGAGTCTCGTCATATGGATCACCCTGTGATAAGGTTCCTTACCTTGCGAACGCACTCCTATTAGAAGCCCCAAGTTAAGGTTACCTCCCTTGTGAACTCATCACAGTTATCCCTATGTTAAGGTTCCTACTCTTCTGCACCCTCGTCATAGTATAGCCCTATGTTAAAGTTCCCTCCCTTGTAAGCCTCGTCACAGGTATCCCTTACGTTAAATTCCTTCCCTTAGAGCCTCGCCTTAGTATCCCCTACGTAAAGGTTCCTTCCCTTGTGAACTCGTCACAGTATCCCCCTTTGTTAAGGTTCCTTCCTTGTGAGCCTCGTCATAGCATCCATCAGGATTTAAGGTTCCTTCCCCTTTTAACCCTCGCCATAGGTATCCCTAGGTTAAGATTCCTTCCCATCACCTGTGGAGCCTCGTCAACTGTATCCCCTATGTTAAGGTTCCTTTCCTTTTGAACCTCGTCCAAAGGTATTCTGATAAGTTAGTGGTTCCTTCCCTTGTGAGCCACGACATAGGTATCCTCTATGTTAATTTAAGGTTCCGTCCCTTGTGACCTCGAAATAGGAATCCCCTATGTTAAGGTCTTCCTTGTTGACCTCGCTCTTGGTATCCGCCATGATAAGGTTCCTTCCCTTGGGAACTTCGTCATAGGTATCCCCTATGTTAAGTTCCTTCCCTTGTGGAGCCCCGTCATCGGTATCTTCCCTATCACCTAAAATTCCTTCCCTTGCGAGGCTCGTACAAAGGCAACCCCTCATGTTAAGGTTCTTTTCCTTTGAACCCTCGTCCTAGGTAGCCCTTATGTTAAGGTTTCCTTACCTTGTGAACCTCCGCGAATAGGTATCCCCTATGTTAAGTTCATTTCCTTGTGAACCTCGTCAAATAGTATCCCTCTATGTTTAGGTTCCTTCCCACGTAGCATCCTCATAGTATCCCTATCCGCCCATATGTTTAAGATCCTTCCCTTGCAAACTTGTCATAGGTAACCCTTATGTTAAGGTTTCTTCCTTATAGCCTCGTCATAGTATCCCCTACATTAAGGTTCCTTCCAATTGAAACGCTCATAAGTATCCCTTATGTTTTAAGGTTTTCCTTCTCTATGTAAACCTCGTCAGAGTATCCCCTATAGTTAATGTCCTTCCCTTGTGAACCTCGTCACAGGTATCCCACACGTATGGTTACTTACCTTGTGAGGATCATCATAGTAGCCTCTAAGTTAAATTCCTTCCTTGTGAAACCTCGTACATAGGTAGCAGTTATTTAAGGTTTCCTCTCCTTGCGAGCCTCGTCTATAGGTATCCCATATGTTAAGGTTCCTTATATGTGATCTCGTCCATAGGTATCCCTATGTTAAGGTTCCTTCCCTTGTGAGCCTCGTTCATAGGTATCCCCTAACAAAAAATTCCTTCCTTGTGAACCTCGTCATAGGTATCCCCTATTTTAAGGTTCCTTCCCTTGTGACCGTCCGACATAGGTATCCACTTTTAAGGTGCCTTCCCTTTGTGAGCCTCGTCTTAAATGTATCCCCTATATTGAAGTACCTTCCCGGGGACTTCGTCATAGTATCCCCTATGGATAATGTTCCTTCCTTGGTACCTCGTCATAGGTATCCCCTATCATAAAATTCTTCCCTTGTAGTGCTCCACTAGGCACCCCTATGTTAAGGTTCTTTTCCTTTGAACCTCTCATAGGTATCCCCTTATGTTAAGGTTCCTACCTTGTTGAACCTGCAGAGATCCCCTATGTTAATGTTACTATTCCTGTTGAACCTTGTCATAGTATCCGCTATTTAAGTTCCTTCCCTTGTGAGCATCCTCATAGGTACCCCTATGTTTAAGGTTCCCTTCCCTTGTAACCTTTGTCATAGGTAACCCCTATGTTAAGGTTTCTTCCCTTGGACCTCGTCACAGTTATCCCCTACATTAAGGGTTTCGTTCCCAATGTGAAACTCGTCAATGATATCCTTTATGTTAGGTTCCCTTCTCTTGTAAACCGCATAGGTAGCCCCTATGTTATGGTTCCTTCCATTGTGGAACCTCTCGTCACAGGTATCCCCACACGTTAAGGTTACTTCCCTTGTGAGGATCGTCATAGGTACCCCATGTTAAAGTTCCTTCTTGTAACCTCGTCATAGGTATCAGTTATGTTAAATTCCTCTCCTTGCGAGCCTCGTCATAGGTAATCCCATATGTTAAGGTTCCTTAACTTGTGATTCTCGACATAGGTATCCCCTATGTTTAAGCTTTCCTTACCTTGTGAGGCTCGTCAGAGGTATCCCCCTATATTAAAGGTCCTTTCTACTGAACGCGTCATAGTTAGCCCCTGGTTATAGGTTCCTTCCGTTGAGAGCCTTGTCCTAGGTAATCCCCTATGATACGGTTCCTTTCCCCTTTCAGAATCTCGTCATAAGTATCCCCTATGTTAAAGTTCTCTTTCCTTTGTGAACCTTGTCATAGGGTATCCCCTATGTTAAGGGTCCTTCCGTTTGAACCTCGTCATTGGTATCCCCTAAATTTTAGGATCCATCCATTGTGAGCATTCGTCATAGGTTTCAACTATGTAAAGGTTCTTTTCCGTGTGAGCCTCGCTATATGTACCCCCTAGTACGGATCCTTACCTTGTAACCTCGTCATATGTATTGTCAATTTATGGTTACTTCTTGGGAGGCTCGTCATAGGGTATCCCCCTATGTTAAGCCCCTTCCCTTTTGACCCTCGTCATTGGTATCCCCTATGTTAGGTTCCTGTCCCTTGTGAACCTCGCGATAGGTATACCCTATGGGATTGGGGGAGGGGGGGTCAATTCCCTTGTGATACCTCGTCATAGTGTATCCCTCTATGTTAAGGTTTCCCTCCTTGGTGGACAACATCATAGGTAGATTTGTCCCACTATAATATGGATTAAGTTGTTTTCCTTTTGACTTCCGCATAGGTTATCCCCCTAAGTTAAGGTGTCCTTCCAATGTGAACCTCGCAGAGGTAGTTTCCCTATGTTAAGGCTGCTTCTCTAGAGAATTCGTCCATAGGTATCTACCATTTAGGTGCTTCCCCTTTGAGGCGCGTCACCGTATCCCCCCTATGTTTAAGTTTATTTCCCTTTGTACCTCGTCATATTATCCCCTATGTAAGTTTCCTCCCCTTGTGAGTCTCGTGTAGGGATGTCCCTGGGTTAGAGGTTCCATCCCTTGTGACCGGTCGTCATAGTTACCCAAATGGTTAAGGTTCCTTCCCTTGTGAACCTTCGTCATAGGTATTCCATTTGTTAAGTTCTTCCCTTGTGAGCCTCGTCATAGGTATCCCCATATTTAAGGTTCATGTCCCTAGGTTGACCACCGGGGAGCGGTGCATAGGTAAACCCCTGATGTATTAAAGGTTCCTTCCTTAACTGACCCACGTCAGAATATCGCCCTATGTTAAGGTTCCTTCCCTGTGTGACCTCGTCACAGATCCCCTATGTTAAGGTTCCTTCCTTGTAAAAAGTACGCATAGGTAATCCACTATGTAATTCCTACCCTTGTGAGCCACGTCATAGGCTATCCCCAAGTGTTAATTTAAGGTTCTCCATCCCTGTGAGCCTCGATAATAGGTATCCCCTATTAAGTTCCTCCCTTGTGAGCCTCGTCATAGTATCCCCAAAGTGATAAGGGTTCCTTCCCTTGTTGAACGTCGGTCATAGTTAATCCCCTATGTTAACTTTCCTTTCCTAGTGAACCTCGTCCATATGAATCCCCTATGTTTAAGGTTCCTTTCCTTGTGAGTACTTCTCGTCATAGGGATGCCCTGTGTTAAGGTTCCGTCCTTGTGAACCTCGCAAAGTTAGTCCCCATTTATGTTAAGGTTGCTTCCTTGTGAACCTCAGACCCAGTATTCCCGATTTAAGTTGCATTCGCTTGTAAGCCTCGAAACATATCCATTACGTTAAGGTTCCTTCCGAGAGAGCCCTCACCATAGGTATACCCTACGATACAGGTTTCTTCCCTTGAACCTCGTCATAGTATCCCATTTGTTAAGGTTTTCCTTCCCTGTGACCTCGTCATAGTATCTCCCTAAGTTAAGGTTCCTTCCCTTTTTTGACCCCTCGATCATATGTATCCCCTATGTGTAAGGTTCCTTCCTTTTTTGGGGACACACGTCAAGATATCCCCTATGGTAAGGTTCCTTCCCTTGTGACCTCGTCACAGGTATCCCCTGTGTAAGGGTTCCTTCCCTTGTACAGTTCTGACTTAGGAGCACCACTATGTAAGTTCCTACCCATGGAGCCACGTTCATAGTATCCCTAATGTTAATTTAAGGATCATCCTTTGACCTTCGAAATAGGTACACCCTATTTAAGGTTCCTTCCCTGTGAGCCTCGTCATAGGATCCCTATATAAGGTTCCTTCCCTTGTGGAACTTCGTCATATGTAGTATCCCCTATGTTAACTTCCTTCCCCTTGTGAGCCATTGTCTTAGTATCTCCCTATGATAAAGTTCCTTCCCTTGTGAACCTCGTCAGAGGTATCCACCTAGTTTATTAAAGGTTCCTTCCTTTGTGAAACCTCGACATAGGTATCCACTATTAAGGTTCCTTCCATTGTGAGACTCGTCATAGTCATCCCCTATGTTATGGTTCCTTTTCCCGTGTGAGCTCGGTCATAGGTATCCCCTATGTTTAAGGTTTGCCTTTACTTGTGAACATCGTCAATAGGTATCCGATATGTTAAAGGTTTCCTTCCCTTGAGAGCACGTCATAGTATCCCCAAACTTAATTTAAGGTTCCATCCCTAGTGAGCCTCGAAATAGGTATCCCCTTAAGTTATAAGTTTCCTTCCCTCTGAGCCTCGTCATAGGTATCCCTATGAATAAGTTCCTTCCCCTTGTGAACTTCGACAAGAATCCCTTATATGGAGGTTCCGTCCCTTTTGAGCCTCGTCAAAGAATCCCGCTATGATAAAGTTCCTGTCCCTTTGTATGAACCTCGTCGTAGTATCACCCTATGTAAGGGTTCCTTTCCCTTGTAAACCTCGACATGGTATCTCACTATGTTCAGTGTTCCTTCCCTTGGGAACCTTGTTCCATGAGTAATCCCCTTGTTATGGTTTACCTTCCCTTTGAGACTCGTCATAGGTATCCCCTATGTTAAGCTTCCTTCCCTGTGAGCTCACAATAGGGTAACCCTATGTTAAGGTTCCTTCCCTTGTGAACCTCGAATAGTATCCCCATGTCAAAGGCTCATCCCTTGTGAAGCTCGTCATAGGTATCCCCTATTTTAGGCATCCTTCCCTTGTGAGGCTCCGATATAGTATCCCCATTGCCTAAGGTTCCTTTCCCTTTGAACCTCGTCATAGTATCCCCCTATGTTAAGGTCCCTTCCCTTGTGAGCATCACATAGGTATCGCCCTATTTTAAGTTCTTTTCTTGTGAGATTACGTATAGGTATCCCCTAGTTAAGGTTTCCTCCTTCCACTGTTGAACCCGCGTCATAGGTATTCCCTATGTTAAGGCTACTTCTCTTGGGAGACTCGTCATAGGGATCCCCTATGTTAAGGTTGCTTCCCCTGTGAGGCTCGTCACAGGTATCCCCTATGTTAAGGTTATTTCCCTTTTGAACCTCGTCTCCAGATAAACCTCCGGAAACCATACGTATCCCCTATGTTAAGGTTCCTTTCCTTGAGAGTCTCGCATTAGGTATGCCCTGTGTTAAGGTTCCTTCACTTGTGAACCTTGTCATAGTTAGCCCCTATGTTAAGGTTCCGTCCCTCGTGAACCTCGTCAGAGGTATTCTATATGTTAAGGTTCCTTCCCTTGAGAGCCTCGTCATAGGTATCCCCTATGTTAAGGTTCCTTCCCTTGTGAGACTCGTCATAGGATCCCCATATGTTAAGCATCCTTGCCCTTGAGAGGCCTCGTATAGGTATCCCCTATGTTTTAAGGTCCTTCCCTTGTGAACCACGCGATCGTATCCATTAGTAAAGTTCATTCCTCATGTGAGGCTCGTCAATGGTATCCCTATGTTAAGCTTCCTTCCCTATACGAGGCTCGTCATAGGTATAGCGCCTATGCTAAGGTTCCTTCCCTTGTGGAACCGTCGTCATAGGTATCCCCTATGTTAAGGTTCCTTCCCTTGTGAGCAATCATCATAGTAATCCCCTATGTTAAGTTCTTTTTCTGTAGCCTCGTCATATGTATCCCCTATGTTAAGGTTCCTTCAAGTGAACCCGTCATAGGTACTTTCCAATTTAAAGCTTACCTTCTCTGGGAACTCGTCATAGGTTCCCCTATTTTAAGGTTGACTTCCCCTTTGAGCGCGTCACAGTATCACTATTTTACGGTATTTCCCTTTAAAACCTCTGTGCATACTATCCCCAATTTTAATGGTTCCTATCCGTGTGAGTCTCGTCATAGTATGCCCAGTGTTTAAGTTTCCTTCCCTTGCGAACCCTCGTCCATAGTTAGCCCCAATTAAGGTTCCCTTCCCTTGGGTACCTCATCACAGGTATTCCCTATGTTAAGGTCCGTCACTTGTGAGCCTGGTCCAAAGGTATCCCCGAGGTTAAGGTTCCTCCCTTGAGAGCCTCGTCCCATAGTATCCTCTATGATAAGGTTCCTTCCTAGAAACCGTCAAAGGTATCCCCTTTTGTTAAGGTTCTTTCCTTTGTGAGTGTCTCGTCATAGGGGGATGCCTGTGTTAAAGTTCCTTACCTTGGGCGAACCTCGTCATAGTTAGCCCCAATTTAAAGTTCCTCCCTTTGCACCTCATCACAGTATTGCCCCTATGTTAAAGAATCCTTCACTCTGAACCGCGTCATAGGTATTTCCCTAAGTTAGGTTTCCTTCCCTTTGTAACCACGTCACATATTATCCCTTACTTAAAGTTCCGTCCCTTGAGAGCCTCGCCATAGGTAATCCCATATGTAAAGATTCCTTCCCTTGTGAACCTCGTCACAGGTATCCCTTTGTGTAAAGGTTCCTTCCTTTGAGTCCTCGACATAGTATCCTCTATGTTAAGGTTGCCATCCCTTTTGACCCTCGGTCATAGTATCCCCGAATGTTAAATTCCGTCCCTTGTGATCCTCCCGTCACAGGTATCCCCTATGTTAAGTTTCCTTTCCTTGTGAACCTCGTCATAGATTCATAATTAGGTTCCTTCCCTTGTGAGCACGTCTCCATAGGTAGCCATCTATGTTAATTTAAGGTTCCGACCTTGTAGCCCTCGAAATAGGTATCCCCTATGAGTTAAGGTGCCTTTCCCTTGTGAGCCTCGTCTAGGGTATCCCCTATGATAAGTTCCTTCCCTTGGACTTCTTCATAGTGTAACCCCTATGTTAAGTTTCCTTCCCTTATCTTGCCTCTCCATAAGTATCCCCAGATCATAAAATTCCTTCCCTTGCGAGGCTCGTCATAGGCATCCCTACGTTTAAGGTCTTTTTTCCTTTGAACCTTCGACCTAGGTATCCCTTATGTTAAGGTTCCTTACCTTGTTAACCTCGCGATAGAGGTATCCCCTATGTAAGGTTCCTTTCCTAGTGAACCTCGTCATAGTACCCCTATGTTTAGGTCCCACATCGAGGAGCATCATCAAGATATCCCCTATGTTAAGAGGGTTCCTTCCCTTCGAACCATGATCAAGGTACACCCCTAGTTTAAGGTTTCTTCCCTTATGAGCCTCGTCGTAGTATCCCCCAACATTAAGGTTACTTACATGTGAAACTCGTCATAAGTATCCCTTAGTGTTAAGGTATCCTTCTCTTGTACGACCTTCGTCATAGTTTCCCCTATGTTAAGGTTCCTTCCCATGTGAACCTCGTCAGCAGGTATCCCACACGTTAAAGGTTTTACTTCCCTTGGGAGATCTCCATAGGTATCCTCCTATTTTTAAAAGTTCCTTCCTTGTGAACCTAAGTCATAGTCCAGTTATGTTAAGGTTTCCTCTCCTTGCGAGCCTCGTCATAGTATCCATATTGTAAGGTTCCTTTTCCTTGTGAGTCTCGTCAATAGATATCCCCTATGTTAAGCTACCCTATCCTTGTGAGGCTCGTCATAGGTATCCCCAATATTATGTTCCTGTCTTTGTGAACCGCGTCATAGTTAGCCCTGTGTTAAAGGAGTTCCTTCCGTTTGAGCCTTGTCATATATCCCCCATGATATGGTTTCTTCTCTTCCCTTGCGAACCTCGTCATAGGTAATCCCCTATTAAATTCTGTCCTTTTTGAACCTTGTCATAGGTACCCTTGTTAAGGTTCCTTCCCTTGAGCCATGTCATAGTACCCCTAATGTTAAGGTTTTCCTTCCCTTGAAGCCTTGTCATGGTATCCCCTATGTTAAGGTCCTTCCCCATGTAACCTCGTCACTAGGTAATCAACTATGTGAAGTTCGTTTCTTGTGAGCCTCGCTATATGTATCCCCCTATGTTAAGGTTCCTTCCATGGTGAACCTCGTCATAGGTATTCCCTATGTTAAGGCTTCTTCTCTTGGGAGACTCGTCATAGGTATCCCCTATGTTAAGGTTGCTTCCCCTGTGAGGCTCGTCAAAGTGATCCCCTATGTTAAGGTTATTTCCCTTTTGAACCTAGTCATACGTATCCCCTATGCTAAGGTTCCTTTCCTTGTGAGTCTCGTCATAGGGATGCCCTGTGTTAAGGTTCCTTCCCTTGCGAACCTCGTCATAGTTAGCCCCAATGTTAAGGTTACTTCCCTTGTGAACCTCATCACAAGTATTCCCTACGTTAAGGTTCCTTCTCTTCTGAACCTCGTCATAGGTATTCCCTATGTAAAGGTTCCTTCCCTTGTAAGCCTCGTCACAGGTATCCCTTACGTTAAGGTTCCTTCCCTTGAGAGCCTCGCCATAGGTATCCCCTATGTAAAGGTTCCTTCCCTTGTGAACCTCGTCATAGGTATCCCCTTTGTTAAGGTTCCTTCCCTTGTGAGCCTGGTCATAGGTATCCTCTATGTTAAGGTTCCTTCCCTTTTGACCCTCGTCATAGGTATCCCGTATGTTAAGGTTCCTTCCCTTGTAAGCCTCGTCACAGGTATCCCTTACGTTAAGGTTCCTTCCCTTGAGAGCCTCGCCATAGGTATCCCCTATGTAAAGGTTCCTTCCCTTGTGAACCTCGTCATAGGTATCCCCTTTGTTAAGGTTCCTTCCCTTGTGAGCCTGGTCATAGGTATCCTCTATGTTAAGGTTCCTTCACTTTTGACCCTCGTCATAGGTATGCCATATGTTAACGTTTCTTCCCTTGTGAGCCTCGTCATAGGTATCCTCTATGTTAAGGTTCCTTCCCTTTTGACCCTCGTCATAGGTATCCCGTATGTTAAGGTTCCTTCCCTTGTGAGCCTCGTCACAGGTATCCCCTATGTTAAGGTTCCTTTCCTTGTGAACCTCGTCATACGTATTCGATAAGTTAGGGTTCCTTCCCTTGTGAGCCACGTCATAGGCATCCTCTATGTTAATTTAAGGTTCCGTCCCTTGTGAGCCTCGAAATAGGTATCCCCTATGTTAAGGTGCCTTCCCTTGGGAGCCTCGTCTTAGGTATCCCCTATGATAAGGTTCCTTCCCTTGGGAACTTCGTCATAGGTATCCCCTATGTTAAGGTTCCTTCCCTTGTGAGCCTCGTCATAGGTATCCCCTATCATAAAATTCCTTCCCTTGTGAGGCTCGTCATAGGCATCCCCTATGTTAAGGTTCTTTTCCTTTGAACCTCGTCATAGGTATCCCTTATGTTAAGGTTCCTTACCTTGTGAACCTCGCGAGAGGTATCCCCTATGTTAAGGTTACTTTCCTTGTGAACCTTGTCATAGGTATCCGCTATGTTAAGGTTCCTTCCCTTGTGAGCATCCTCATAGGTATCCCCTATGTTAAGGTTCCTTCCCTTGTGAACCTTGTCATAGGTAACCCCTATGTTAAGGTTTCTTCCCTTGTGAGCCTCGTCACAGGTATCCCCTACATTAAGGTTCCTTCCAATGTGAAACTCGTCATAAGTATCCCTTATGTTAAGGTTCCTTCTCTTGTAAACCTCGTCATAGGTATCCCCTATGTTAAGGTTCCTTCCCTTGTGAACCTCGTCACAGGTATCCCACACGTTAAGGTTACTTCCCTTGTGAGGATCGTCATAGGTATCCCCTATGTTAAAGTTCCTTCCTTGTGAACCTCGTCATAGGTATCAGTTATGTTAAGGTTCCTCTCCTTGCGAGCCTCGTCATAGGTATCCCATATGTTAAAGTTCCTTATCTAGTGAGTCTCGTCATAGGTATCCCCTATGTTAAGCTTCCTTTCCTTGTGAGGCTCGTCATAGGTATCCCCTATATTAAGGTTCCTTTCTACGTGAACCGCGTCATAGTTAGCCCCTGTGTTAAGGTTCCTTCCGTTGTGAGCCTTGTCATAGGTATCCCCTATGATAAGGTTCCTTCCCTTGCGAACCTCGTCATAGGTATCCCCTATGTTAAAGTTCTTTCCTTTGTGAACCTTGTCATATGTATCCCCTATGTTAAGGTTCCTTCCGTTGTGAACCTCGTCATTGGTATCCCCTATGTAAAGGTTCCTTCCCTTGTGAGCATCGTCATAGGTTTCAACTATGTTAAGGTTCTTTTCCTTGTGAGCCTCGCTATATGTATCCCCTATGTTAAGGTTCCTTACCTTGTGAACCTCGTCATATGTATTCCCTATGTTATGGTTACTTCCCTTGGGAGGCTCGTCATAGGTATCCCCTATGTTAAGGTCCCTTCCCTTTTGACCCTCGTCATTGGTATCCCCTATGTTAAGGTTCCTTCCCTTTTGACCCTCGCGATAGGTATCCCCTATGTTATGGTTCATTCCCTTGTGAACCTCGTCATAGGTATCCCCTATGTTAAGGTTCCTTCCCTTGTGAGCATCATCATAGGTATCCACTATGTTAAGGTTGTTTTCCTTTTGAGCCTCGTCATAGGTATCCCCTAAGTTAAGGTTCCTTCCATTGTGAACCTCGTCATAGGTATTCCCTATGTTAAGGCTGCTTCTCTTAGGAGATTCGTCATAGGTATCTCCTATGTTAAGGTTGCTTCCCCTTTGAGGCTCGTCACAGGTATCCCCTATGTTAAGGTTATTTCCCTTTTGAACCTCGTCATATGTATCCCCTATGTTAAGGTTCCTTTCCTTGTGAGTCTCGTCATAGGGATGCCCTGTGTTAAGGTTCCTTCCCTTGCGAACCTCGTCATAGTTAGCCCCAATGTTAAGGTTCCTTCCCTTGTGAACCTCATCACAGGTATTCCCTATGTTAAGGTTCCTTCCCTTGTGAGCCTGGTCAAAGGTATCCCCTATGTTAAGGTTCCTCCCCTTGAGAGCCTCGTCATAGGTATCCTCTATGTTAAGGTTCCTTCCCTTGAGAACCTTGTCATAGGTATCCCCTTTGTTAAGGTTCCTTTCCTTGTGAGTCTCGTCATAGGGATGCCCTGTGTTAAGGTTCCTTACCTTGCGAACCTCGTCATAGTTAGCCCCAATGTTAAGGTTCCTTCCCTTGTGAACCTCATCGCAGGTATTGCCTATGTTAAGGTTCCTTCTCTTCTGAACCTCGTCATAGGTATTCCCTATGTTAAGGTTCCTTCCCTTGTAAGCCTCGTCACAGGTATCCCTTACGTTAAAGTTCCTTCCCTTGAGAGCCTCGCCATAGGTATCCCCTATGTAAAGGTTCCTTCCCTTGTGAACCTCGTCACAGGTATCCCCTTTGTTAAGGTTCCTTCCCTTGTGAGCCTCGTCATAGGTATCCTCTATGTTAAGGTTCCTTCCCTTTTGACCCTCGTCATAGGTATCCCGTATGTTAAGATTCCTTCCCTTGTGATCCTCGTCACAGGTATCCCCTATGTTAAGGTTCCTTTCCTTGTGAACCTCGTCATAGGTATTCGATAAGTTAGGGTTCCTTCCCTTGTGAGCCACGTCATAGGTATCCTCTATGTTAATTTAAGGTTCCGTCCCTTGTGAGCCTCGAAATAGGTATCCCCTATGTTAAGGTGCCTTCCCTTGTGAGCCTCGTCTTAGGTATCCCCTATGATAAGGTTCCTTCCCTTGGGAACTTCGTCATAGGTATCCCCTATGTTAAGGTTCCTTCCCTTGTGAGCCTCGTCATAGGTATCCCCTATCATAAAATTCCTTCCCTTGCGAGGCTCGTCATAGGCATCCCCTACGTTAAGGTTCTTTTCCTTTGAACCTCGTCCTAGGTATCCCTTATGTTAAGGTTCCTTACCTTGTGAACCTCGCGATAGGTATCCCCTATGTTAAGGTTCCTTTCCTTGTGAACCTCGTCATAGGTATCCGCTATGTTTAGGTTCCTTCCCTCGTGAGCATCCTCATAGGTATCCCCTATGTTAAGGTTCCTTCCCTTGCGAACCTTGTCATAGGTAACCCCTATGTTAAGGTTTCTTCCCTTATGAGCCTCGTCATAGGTATCCCCTACATTAAGGTTCCTTCCAATGTGAAACTCGTCATAAGTATCCCTTATGTTAAGGTTCCTTCTCTTGTAAACCTCGTCATAGGTATCCCCTATGTTAAGGTTCCTTCCCTTGTGAACCTCGTCACAGGTATCCCACACGTTAAGGTTACTTCCCTTGTGAGGATCGTCATAGGTATCCTTCCTTGTGAACCTCGTCATAGGTATCAGTTATGTTAAGGTTCCTCTCCTTGCGAGCCTCGTCATTGGTATCCCATATGTTAAGGTTCCTTATCTTGTGAGTCTCGTCATAGGTATCCCCTATGTTAAGCTTCCTTTCCTTGTGAGGCTCGTCATAGGTATCCCCTATATTAAGGTTCCTTTCTTTGTGAACCGCGTCATAGTTAGCCCCTGTGTTAAGGTTCCTTATCCGTTGTGAGCCTTGGTCATATACCTCCCTATGAAAAGGTTTTCTTAACTCGAACACCTCGTCATAGTATCCCCTACGTTAAAGTTCTTTTCCTTTGGTGAACTTGTCATAGGTATTGTAGAAAGCCTGTACTGTCTGCACAGACAGTCCCCATGCTGTCGCCAGCTTAGTTCATATGTTCGCGGCCACTAAGGTGCTGCCATCTAAAGGCCTGCCACTTCATATGCCCAAGGTAACTTGCCTCGCTCTCACCACACAGCGGGCCTGGCATCAGACCAAGCCTCCCAGCTCTCTCGTGGGCATGCCCTTGCTCGGGCCATGGCGCCAACACTCAAGCGGAGGCGCGCCTGTGAAACCCACAACGACTTAACAATAAAGTAAGAAGCCACCGAAGAATTCTTTCGATTTAACTACCCGCTAAACATTTACCCAAAAACAACCTTCGTTTACAAATTGGTGACAGCGGTGCGTGGCATCAGTTGTGGTTTGGCCTGGATAGAAGGAGGGAGAGTTTATGAAGTCATCTTCAACTCATCACCGCTAACACAAGAATCATCCGTCTCTCAATAGTTATCCCTGATGGTCGTGTCCTGCACGTTTGAGCATCCAGACACCGGTACTGAGCAGGATCCCAGCGAAAATTTATCGAAATTCCCGCAGAATTGTGAGTGGCGTCACAGTGACCCCACGCTACAGCGTCCCAGTGACTCCACGCCACAGCGTCCTTCTCACGCGTTTTCTCAAGTCCACGTTGTCTACAGCGCTCACTTGTATTGTTGCTGTTGTTGTTCAGCTCAGCACAGCTGTTTCAGCAAAGCCATGGAGGTGAGTTTTTGTGTGATTTCGTTGCGTCCATTGTAGCTCTCCACGTGTTTTGTGGGTGGCAGAGAGGTAGGAGGAATGGCTAGATGATCGCCACTCCATACTCTTCAACCCCACGCTATTCCCCTAGCTCTACCCATACACCACTCACCATCTGCCCACTCCCCTCTGCTGTGTTTTCTGCTGTTTTTCGTATGAATTCATTGCCGTGCTGTGTATCCGAGTGCCCGAGGCCACTCGAAGCTACCGTGATTACGACGTCACGTGGTGTGGACGATGTCACGTAGACCTACAAAGCCAACGTTATCGACCATATGTCCCAGGCCTCATTCTGTGTCTAGCATGGGTACCGCATCACATCGACGGCCAACCACGATGCTGCCCGACTCATAGACCGACACCATTTCTGCTGACGTCACCTCACGATTTCTGCCTGACCGTCAACCTCGAGATGTCTGCTACGTTCACCTTCACGATGTCTGCTGACGTTCACCTCACGTAGTCTGCTGACGTCGCACCTCAACGATGTCTGCCTGGACGTCACCTCGAGATGTCTGCTTGACGTCACTCGCTTGCTGACGAACACACTCTTGCGACATCACAGCTTACATCACAAGGATGTCACATCGATGTCTCTCTAGTAATTATTTCAGAATTGTCGAGAATATTGAGAGAAGTATATAAGTCTGGTGTTAATTAATTCCTCTCAGTCATTGTTCTCACAATTTAATATGTTCTTAGTCAGTTTTATAATGCGCAGAAAGCGCATCATTTTTGCTAGTTAAGCCCATGTTGTTACCGACTGTACATGCGGTGTGTTTTTAAGTTTCCGTGTGTCCAGTGAGGTCTTGGTGGTCGAACCCCTTGAGTTGTACCACAAAGTTCACTTACGCTTGAACCAGTGTTTGACAGCTGATTACTCAGCCGCTGGAGCGTTATGAGTCGCCCCCATTGTACAAAACGCATTATAGATGCTCTACGCTCGGATGTCTACTGTAGAATCGTACCTGCTACGATTCCCATCGAGATTGATTCACTTCACCTCCAGACCTTTCAGAGAGCATTATAAGTAGAGTAAACAAGTACTGGGGACGCTTAAGGCTACCTGCTGCTATAACTCCAACTGTCGAGAGATGATACTGCGTCAAAGCCGCCGCCATGCCAGTCGGCAGGCGCTGTGTCAGCCTCGGGTCACAAGAGCTTCATGAGCAGCCTGCACGAAAGAAGATGTCACTTGACTGCTAGCTCTCTCACGCAGTCTGGGGTATGTATGGTTACGACTCCCAGAAGTTCGCCCAGGTCGTTCTCTGCACGACTCGCTCACAACTCCTCCACGCTCGCCGGCAGTGACAGACCACGACCAGTAACCAGGTCGAGAAGTGTCCCTCCTGAGTCGCTTTCCAGAAGTCTGCCCAGGTTTGCCGAGTTGTGGAGTCGACGCCACCGAGGAGGCACCAGCATGTCGTGCCCCAGGTTGAGTGGAACACTCGAGCAGCGACTCTACGGAATGTCTGCTTCCCAGTTTCCAGAGGAGACCGTACCCTGTTAACGACACAGCTGCAGCCGCAGCGATGTCTCCCGTGTTGCAGTATCTGTCCAGCACGCAGGAACGTGCCAGTATGCACTTCGATGCTCACAGCCATTGACCACGATGTTTAGCACACGCCCACATGTTTTTTCTTCTTCCGCCCTGTAGGAAGTTTTTTTTTTTTTCCATGTCCATATGTATATATATGTTTTTTTATTTTGTGTATCTTTGCCCTGTTCCTACAGAGAGAGACCGAGTTTTCTTTTACTACCAGTATTGAGTCGGTCGGGACGACGCGCGATAGGTGGCCGAGCGTATGTACAGTCCCATGTACTGTCTGCAGCACAGACAGCCCTTGCTGTCTGCCAGCTTAGTTCATATTATCGAGCCCACTAAGGTGATGCCATCTATAGCCTTTTTGCCACTTCAGTAATGCCCCAGACTTGCCTCGCTCCTCGAATCACAACAGCGGCCTGGCATCAAGACACAAGTCCTATCCCAAGCTCTCGTCGTGGGCATGGCCTGCTCGGGCCATGGCGCAAACACACAAGCCTTGTTAACCCACAACGACTTAACAATAAAGTAAGAAGCCACCGAAGAAAGTGATATTCATTTACACCGCTCTACAGCCTAACCGAAAACAGCCCATTATAGTATCCCTATGTTAAGTGTTCCTGTCCCTTGCCCTCGTCATAGGTATCCCCTATGTTAAGAGTTCCTTCCCTTGTGACCCACGTCATTGGTATCCCCTATGTTAAGGTTCTCTTCATTGTGAACCACCGTCGTAGAGTATCCCCTATGTAAAGGTTCCTTCCTTGTAGCATCGTCAAGGTATCAACTACATGTTAAGGTTCTTTTCTTTTGTGAGCCTCGCTATATGTATCCCCTATGTTAAGGTTCCTTACCTAGTGAACCTCGTCATAGGTATTCCCTATTGATTCAGGTTACTTCCCTTGGAGCGTCCGTCATAGGTATCCCCCTATGTTTCAAGGTTCTCCCTTTTGACCCTCGAACATAGGTATCCACTATGTTAAGGTTCCTTCCCTTTTGACCCTCGTCATAGGACCCCCTATTTTAATGTCCTTTCCCATTTGACCCTCGCGATAGGTAATCCCCTATTGTTGAGTGATCAATCCCCTTTAACCTCGTCAAAGGTATCCCTATGTTAAGGTTCCTTTCCCTTGTGAGCATTCATCATAGGTATCCGACTATGTTAAGGTTATTGTTTTCCTTTTGAGCCCTCGTCATAAGTAATCCCCCTCAAAGTCAAGGGTTCTTTCACCATTGTGAACCTGGTCATAGGTAATCTCATATGTGAAGTCTAGCTTCTCTTAGGAAACGTCTTAGGTTATCTTCCTATGTTTAAGGGTTGCTTGCCCTGTGAGGAGGTCGTCCACAGGTATCGCCCAATGTTAAGGTTATTTCCCTTTGAACCCGTCATAGTAGCCCCCTATGTTACAGGTCCTTCTAACCTTGTGAGAGTCTCTTCCATAGGGATGAGCCCTGTGTTAATTTCCTTACCTTGTGAACCTCGTCATAGTTAGCCCCAATGTTAAGGTTCCCTCCCTTGTGAACCCATCACAGGTATCCCTATGTAAACGGTCCTTCGCTTGTAACCTCGAAAACAGGTATCCATTACTTAAGTGCCTTCCCTGAGAGCCTCGCCATATGGTATACGCCTATGTAAAGGTTTCATTCCCTTGTGACCTCGTCCATAGGTACCCAATTGTTTAAGGTTCCTTCCCTGTGAGACCTCGTCATAGTATCCCCTATGTTAAAGGTTCCTTCCCTTTTCACCCTCGCCATAAGGTACCCCATGTTTTAAGGTTTCCTCCTTTTTTAGACCCTCCGTCGTATAAATCCCCTATGTTAAGGTTCTTACCTTGTGAGCCTCGTCACAGGTATTCCCCTACTTAAGGTCCATCCCTTGTAAAGTTCGACATAGGAACCAACTATGTTAAGGTTCCTACTGTGAGCCACGACATAGGTATCCCCTATGTTAATTTAAAGGTTCCGTCCCTTGATTGAGCCTCGAATAGGTATCCACATTATAGTTTAGGTTCCTTCCATAGTGAGCCTCGTCCATAGGTATCCCCAATGATAAGGTTCCTTCCCTTGTGAACATCCGTCAAGGTATCCCCTATGTTAACTTGTCCTTCGCTTGTGAGCTTGTCATAGTATCCCTATGATAAGTTCCTCCCTTGTGAACCTCGTCAATTGGTATCCCCTATATTAAGTTCCTTCCTTGTGAACCTCGACATAGTATCCACATGTTAAAGGTTTCCTTCAAATGTGGACTCCTTCATAGGCATTCCCCTATGTTTAAGGTCCTTCCTTTGAAGCTCGTCATTAGGTAACCCCTATGTTAAGCGTTCCTTTCCCATGTGAACCTCGTGCTAGAACCGCTGATGTTAAGTTCGCTTCCCTTGATAGCATCATCAACGATCCCCTATGTTAAGGTTCCTTTCCTTTGTGACCCTCGTCACCGGTATCCCTCTATGTTAAAGGTTCCTTCCCTTGTAAATTTTCGACGATAGTATCCACTATGTTAAGGTTCCTTCCCTTTGAGGCTCGTCATAGTATACCCCTATTAAGGTTCCTTACCTTGTGAACCTCGTCAAAGGTATCCTAGATGTTAAGGTTTCCTTCCCCTTGTGAGCCACGTCAATAGGTATCCCCTATCTAATTTAAGCGTCCATCCCTAGTGAGCCCTCGAAATAGGTATCTCCCTATGTAAAGGTTTACCATCCCCTTGTGAGACCGTCGTCATAGGATCCCCTATATAAGGTTCCTTCCCTAGAAAATTCGTACAAGGAATCCCTTAAATTAAGGTTCCCCCCCTTGTGATGCCTCGTCATAGGAATCACTATGATAAAGTACCTTCCCTGTGAACCTCGTCATAGTATCCCCTATGTTAAGTTCCTTCCCTTGTAAACCCACGACATTGGTATCCACAATGTTTAAAGGATTCCAATCCCTTGATAACCCTTGTCATAGTATCCCCTTTGCGGTTAAATTCCTGTACCCTTGTGAGACTCGTCATAGGTATCCCCTATGTTAAGCTTCCTTCCCTTGTGAGGCTCGTCATAGGTATCCCCTATGTTAAGGTTCCTTCCCTTGTGAACCTCGAGATAGGTACCCTATGTAAAGATTCATTCCCTTGTGAGCTCGTCATTAGGTATCCCCTATGTAAGGTTCCTTCCCTTAGAGACCTTGTCATAAGTTATCCCCTTTTTTAAGATTACCTTCACATTGTGAGACTCGTCATAGTATCCCCTATATTACATCTTCCTTCCCCTGTAGAGCTCGGGTCATAGATATTCCCCTATGTTAAGGTTCCTTTCCCTTGTGAACCGTCGCGATAAGGTAATCCATTATGTAAAGAATCATTCCCTTGTGAGAGCTCGTCCATTGTATCCCCTCTGATAAGCATCTCACTCCCTTGCGAGGAGCTCGATTATAAGGTCTCCCCTATGCTAAGGTTCCCCTTTCCTAGTGAACCTCGTCATAGATATCCCCTAGTGTTAACAGGTTCCTTCCCTTTGTGCGCATCATCATAGGAATCCCCTATGGTAAAGGTTCTTTTTCTTGTGAGCCTCGTCATAGGTTATCGCCCTATGTTAAGGATTCCTTCACATGTGAACCTCGTCATAGGTATTCCCTATGTTAAGCTACTCTCTTTGGGAGACCTCTCATAGGTATCCCCAATTAAAGGTTGCTACCCCTTTGAGCCTCGTCCAGGTATCCCCTATGTTAAGGTTATTTCCCTTTTGAAACCTCGTCATCCTTATCCCCAAGTGTTAAGGTTTCCTTTGCTTGAGAGTCTCGCATAAACGGATGCCCTGTGTTAAGGTTCCATCCATTGCGAACCTCGACATAGTTACCCCAATGTTAAGGTTCTTCCCTATGTGAACCTCATCTACATGTAATTCCCTATTTTAAGGTTCCCTTCCCTTGTAGCCTGGACAAAGGATAACCCCTATGTTAAGTGATCCTCCCCTTGATAGCCTCGTCATAGGGTATCCTCTATGTTAAGGTTCCTACCCTTGAGAACCTTGTCAAAGGTATCCTCTTTGTTAAGGTTCCCTCCCTTGTGAGCCTCGTCATAGTTATCCCCGATGTTAAGACTTTTCCTGCCCTTGTGAGGCTCGTCATAGGTATTCCCCTAAGTTAAGGTTCAAATCCCTAGGTCTGAACCACAGCCATAGGTATCCCCCTATGTTAAGGATCCCTTCCCTTTGTGAGCATCACATGTATCCCCTTATTGTTAAGTTCTTTTCCTTGTTTAGGCCATCGTCATAGGTATCCCCTAGTTAAGGATCCTTCCATGGTGAAACCTCGTCATATGTATTCCCTATGCTTAAGGCTTCTTCTCTTGGAGACAACTCGTCCATAGTATCACCCTATGTTCCAGGTTGCTTCCCCTGTGAGACACGTCAAAGTGATCCCCTAGGTATGAAGGTATTTCCCTTTTGAAACTAGTCATACGTATCCCCTTTGCTAAGTTCCTTTTCCTTGTGAGTCTCGTCATAGGGATGCCCTGTGTATAAGGTTCCGTCCCTCGCGAACCTCGTCATAGTAGCGCTCCGCAATGTTAAGGTTACTTCCCCCTTGTGAACCTCATCACAAGTATTCCCTATGTTAATGTTCACTTCTCTTCTGAACCTCGTCATAGTATTCCCTATTTAAATGTTCCTTCCCTTGTAAGTATCCTCGTCACAGGTATCCCTTACGTTAAGGTTCTCCTTCCCTTGAGAGCCTCGCCATAGAGTAATCGCCCTATGTAAAAGGTTCCTCATGTCCTGTGAACACCCTCGTCATAGGTATCCCCTTTGTTTAAGGTACCTATGGGAAATTTTCCTTTCCCCCTTTTGAACCCGTCATAGGTATTCCCAAAAAGTTAAGGTTTCCCTTTCCCCTTTTGAACCCGTCCCTAGTATCCCCTATGTTTTTAAAGGGGCCATCCCTTTGAACCTCGAAAAAGGGGATCCCCTATTTTTAAAGGTTTCCCTTTCCCCCGTGAGCCTCGTTTTAGGTAAACCCCTATTTAAAAGGTTTTCCTTTTCCCCTTTTGGAAATTTTCCCTAAGGAACCCCTATGGGTTAAAGGTTTCCCTTCCCCTTTTGAACCCCCGTCATAGGGACCCCCCCTTATTAAAAATTTTCCTTTCCCTTTTGAACCTCGTCATAGGTTTTTCCCCTTTTGTTAAGGGTTCCCCTTTCCCCTTTTTTAAATCGCCCTAGGAAACCCTTTTTGGGAAAAGGGTTTTTTCCCCTTTTGAACCCCGTCCCTAGGATCCCCTAGTTTTTTTGGGTTCCCTTTTTCCCCTTTGAACCTCGTCATAGGTAACCCTATTTTAAGGGTTTCCCTTCCTTTTAACCCCGCATAGGTATCCCCCCATTAAGGTTCCTTTTTTTGGAACCTCGTCATAGTACCCCCCTTTTGGTTCCTTCCAATTTTGAAACCCCCGCCCTAAGGGATTTCCCCCCTGTTAAGGTTCCCCTCCTTTTAACCCCCTTTATAGGTATCCCCCATGTAAAGGTTTCTTCCCTTGTGAACCTCGTCATAGGTATCCCATTTGTTAAGGTTCCTTCCCTTGTGAGCCTCGTCATAGGTATCCCCTATGTTAAGGTTCCTTCCCTTTTGACCCTCGTCATAGGTATCCCCTATGTTAAGGTTCCTTCCTTTTTGACCCTCGTCATAGATATCCCCTATGTTAAGGTTCCTTCCCTTGTGAGCCTCGTCACAGGTATCCCCTATGTTAAGGTTCCTTCCCTTGTAAAGTTCGACATAGGTATCCACTATGTTAAGGTTCCTACCCTTGTGAGCCACGTCATAGGTATCCCCTATGTTAATTTAAGGTTCCATCCCTTGTGAGCCTCGAAATAGGTATCCCCTATGTTAAGGTTCCTTCCCTTGTGAGCCTCGTCATAGGTATCCCCTATGATAAGGTTCCTTCCCTTGTGAACTTCGTCATAGGTATCCCCTATGTTAACTTTCCTTCCCTTGTGAGCCTTGTCATAGGTATCCCCTATGATAAAGTTCCTTCCCTTGTGAACCTCGTCATACGTATCCCCTATTTTAAGGTTCCTTCCCTTGTGAACCTCGACATAGGTATCCACTATGTTAAGGTTCCTTCCCTTGTGAGACTCGTCATAGGCATCCCCTATGTTAAGGTTCCTTTCCTTTGAAGCCCGTCATAGGTATCCCCTATGTTAAGGTTCCTTTCCTTGTGAACCTCGTCATAGGAATCCGCTGTGTTTAGGTTCCTTCCCTTGAGAGCATCATCATACGTGTCCCCTATGTTAAGGTTCCTTCCCTTGTGAGCCTCGTCACAGTTATGCCCTATGTTAAGGTTCCTTCCCTTGTAAATTTCGACATAGGTATCCACTATGTTAAGGTTCCTTCCCTTGTGAGGCTCGTCATAGGTATCCCATATGTTAAGGTTCCTTTACTTATGAACCTCGTCATAGGTATCCGATATGTTAAGGTTCCTTCCTTTGTGAGCCACGTCATAGGTATCCCCTATCTTAATTTAAGGTTTCATCCCTAGTGAGCCTCGAAATAGGTATCCCCTATGTTAAGGTTCCTTCCCTTGTGAGCCTCGTCATAGGTATCCCCTATGATAAGGTTCCTTCCCTTGTGAACTTCGTCATAGGAATCCCTTTTATTAAGTTTCCTTCCCTTGTGAGCCTCGTCATAGGAATCCCCTATGATAAAGTTCTTTCCCTTGTGAACCTCGTCATAGGTATCCCCTATGTTATAGTTCATTCCCTTGTAAACCTCGACATTGGTATCCACTATGTTAAGGTTCCTTCCCTTGTGAGGCTCGTCATAGGCATCCCCTATGTTAAGGTTCCTTTCCTTTGACCCTCGTCATAGGTATCCCCAATGTTAAGGTTCCTTCCCTTGTGAACCTAGTCATAGGTATCCCCTATGTTAAAGTTCCTTCCCTTGTGAGCATCATCTTAGGTATCCCCTATGTTAAGGTTCTTTTTCTTGTGAGCCTCGTCATAGGTATCCCCTATGTTAAGGTTCTTTCCATTGTGAACCTCGTCATTGGAATTCCCTATGTTAAGGCTACTTCTCTTAGGAGACTCGTCATAGGTATCTCCTATGTTAAGGTTGCTTCCCCTGTGAGCCTCGTCACAGGTATCCCCTATGTTAAGGTTATTTCCCTTTTGAACCTCTTCATATGTATCCCCTATGTTAAGGTTCCTTTCCTTGTGAGTCTCGTCATAGGGATGCACCTGTGTTAAGGTTCCTTCCCTTGTGAACCTCGTCATAGTTAGCCCCAATGTTAAGGTTCCTTCCCTTGTGAACCTCATCGCAGGTATTCCCTATGTTAAGGTTCCTTCGCTTGTAAGCCTCGAAACAGGTATCCATTACGTTAAGGTTCCTTCCCTTGAGAGCCTCGCCATAGGTATACCCTATGTAAAGGTTTCTTCCCTTGTGAACCTCGTCATAGGTATCCGATTTGTTAAGGTTCCTTCCCTTGTGAGCCTCGTCATAGGTATCCCCTATGTTAAGGTTCCTTCCCTTTTGACCCTCGTCATAGGTATCCCGTACGTTAAGGTTCCTTCCCTTGTGAGCCTAGTCACAGGTATCCCCTATGTTAAGGTTCCTTTCCTTGTGAACCTCGTCATAGGTGTCCGATAAGTTAAGGTTCCTTCCCTTGTGAGACACGTCATAGGTATCCCATATGTTAATTTAAGGTTCCATCCCTTGTGAGCCTCGAAATAGGTATCCCCTATGTTAAGGTTCCTTCCCTTGTGAGCCTCGTCATAGGTATCCCCTATGATAAGGTTCCTTCCCTTGGGAACTTTGTAATAGGTATCCCCTATCATAAAGTTCCTTCCCTTGTGAACCTCGTCAAAGGTATCCCCTATGTTAATGTTCCTTCCCTTGTGAACGTCGACATAGGTATCCACTATGTTAAGGTTCCTTCCCTTGTGAGGCTCGTCATAGGCATCCCCTATGTTAAGGTTCCTTTCCTTTGAACCTCGTCATAGGTATCCCTTATGTTAAGGTTCCTTACCTTGTGAACCTCGAGATAGGTATCCGCTATGTTAAGGTTCCTTTCCTTGTGAGAATCCTCATAGGTATCCCCTATGTTAAGGTTCCTTCCCTTGCGAACCTTGTCATAGGTAACTCCTATGTTAAGGTCTCTTCCCTTGTGAGCCTCGTCATAGGCATCCCCTACATTAAGGTTCCTTCTCATGTGAAACTCGTCATAGGCATCCCTTATGTTAAGGTTCCTTCTCTTGTGAACCTCGTCATAGGTATCCCCTATGTTAAGGTTCCTTCCCTTGTGAACCTCGGCACAGGTATCCCACACGTAAAGGTTACTTCCCTTGTGAGCATCGTCATAGGTATCCCCTATATTAAAGTTCCTTCCTTGTGAACCTCGTCAAAGGTATCAGTTATGTTAAGGTTCGTCTCCTTGCGAGCCTCGTCATAGGTATCCCACATGTTAAGGTTCCTTAACTTGTGAGTCTCGTCATAGGTATCAACTATGTTAAGCTTCCTTCCCTTGTGAGGTTCGTCATAGGTATCCCCTATATTAAGGTTCCTTTCTTTTTGAACCGCGTCATAGTTAGCCCCTGTGTTAAGGTTCCTTCCGTTGAGAGCCTTGTCATAGGTATCCCCTATGATAAGGTTCCTTCCCTTGCGAACCTCGTCATAGGTATCCCCTATGTTAAGGTTCCTTCCTTGTGAGCCCTGTCATAGGTATCCCCTAAGATAAGGTTCCTTACCTTGTGAAAATCGTCATAGGTATTCCCTATGTTAAGGTTACTTCCCTTGGGAGGCTCGTCATAGGTATCCCCTATGATAAGGTTCCTTCCCTTGTGAACCTCGTCAAAGTTATCCCCTATGTTAAGGTTCCTTTCCTTGTGAGTCTCGCATTAGGAATGCTCTGTCTTAAGGTTCCTTCCCATGAGAACCTCGTCATAGTTAGCCCCTATGTTAAGGATCCTTCCCTTGTGAACCTCGTCAGAGGTATTCTATATGTTAAGGTTCCTTCGCTTCTGAACCTCGTCATAGGTATTCCCTATGATAGGGTTCCTTCCCTTGTGAGCCTGGTCAAAGCTATCCCCTGTGTTAAGCTTCCTTTTTTTGTGAACCGCGTCATAGGAATCCCCTATGTTAAGGTTCTTTCCCTTGTGAACCTCGCGATAGGTATCCCCTATGTTAAGGTTCATTCCCTTGTGAACCTCGTCATAGGTATCCCCTATGTTAAGGTTCCTTCCTTTGTGAGCATCATCATAGGTATCCCCTATGATAAGGTTCTTTTCCTTTTGAGCCTCGTCATAGGTATTCCCTATGTTAAGGCTACTTCTCTTAGGAGACTCATCATTGGTATCCCCTATGTTAAGGTTGCTTCCACTGTGAGGCTCGTCACAGGTATCCCTTATGTTAAGGTTATTTCCCTTTTGAACCTTGTCATATGTAACCCGCTATGTTAAGGTTCCTTTCCTTGTGAGTCTCGTCATAGGGATGCCCTGTGTTAAGGTTCCTTCCCTTGTGAACCTCGTCATAGTTAGCCCCAATGTTAAGGTTATTTCCCTTGTGAACCTCATCACAGGTATTCCCTATGTTAAGGTTCTTTCGCTTGTAAGCCTCGTCATAGGTATCCCATTTATTAAGGTTCCTTCCCTTGTGAGCCTCGTCATAGGTATCCCCTATGTTAAGGTTCTTTCTCTTTTGACCCTCGTCATAGGTATCCCCTATGTTAAGGTTCCTTCCCTTTTGACCCTCGTCATAGGTATCCTCTATGTTAAGGTTCCTTCCCTTGCGAGCCACGTGATAGGTATCCCCTATGTTAATTTAAGGTTCCATCCCTTGTGAGCCTCGAAATAGGTATCCCTATGTTAAGGTTCCTTCCCTTGTGAGCCTCGTCATAGGTATCCCCTATGATAAGGTTCTTTCCCTTGTGAACTTCATCATAGGTATCCCCTATGTTAACTTTCCTTCCCTTGTGAGCCTCGTCATAGGTATCACCAATGATAAAGTTCCTTCCCTTGTGAACCTCGTCATAGGTATCCCATATGTTAAGGTTCCTTCCCCTGCTAGCCTCGTCATAGGTATCCCCTATGTTAATTTAAAGTTCCATCCCTTTTGAGCCTCGCCATAGGTATCCCCTATTTTAAGGTTCCTTCCCCTGTGAGCCTCGTCATAGTTTTCCCCTATGATAAGGTTCCTTCCCTTGTGAACTTCGTGATAAGTATCCCCTGTATTAAGGTTCCTTCCCTCGTGAGCCTCGTCATAGGTATCCCCTAAGATAAAGTTCCTTCCCCTTTGAACCTCGAAGTAGGTATCCACTATGTTAAGGTTCCTTCCCTTGTTAGGCTCGTCATATGTAACCTCTGTGTTCATTTTCCTTTCCTTTTGAAACTCGTCATAGGTATCCCCTATGTTAAGGTTCCTTCCCTTGCGAGCCTCGTCAAAGGTATCCCCTACGTTAAGGTTCCTTCCATTGTGAACCTCGTCATAGGTATCTCCTATGTTAAGTTTCCTTCTCTTGTGAACCTCGTCATAGGTATCCCCTAGTGTTAACGTTCCTTCCTTTGTGAACCTCATCATAGGTATCCATATGCTAAGGTTGCTTCCCTTGTTAGCCTCATCATAGGTATCCCCTATGTTAAAGTTCCTTCCCTTGTGAACCTCGTCATAGGTATCCCCTGTGTTAAGGTTCCTTCCCTTGAGATCCTCGTCAAAGGTATCCCCTATGTTAAGGTTCCTTCCCTTGTGAACCTCGTCATAAGTATCCCCTATGTTAAGGTTCCTTTCCTTGTGAGTCTCGCATTAGGTATCCCCTGTGTTAAGGTTCCTTCCCTTGAGAACCTCGTCATAGTTAGCCCCTATGTTAAGGTTCCTTCCCTTTTGAACCTCGTCAGAGGTATTCCCTACGTTAAGGTTCCATAGCTTCTGAACCTCGTCATAGTTATTTCCTATGTTAAGGTTCCTTCCCTTGAGACTCGTCAAAGGTATTCCCTTTGTTAAGGTTCCATCCCTTGAGAGCCTCGTCATAGGTATCCCCAATGTTAAGGTTGCTTCCCTTGTGATCCTCGTCATAGGTATCCCCTACATTAGGGTTCCTTCCCTTGTAAGCCTAGTCATAGGTATCCCCTGCGATAAGGTTCCTTCCCTAGTGAGCCTTGTCATAGGTATCTCCTATGTTAAGGTTCCTTCCGTTGCAAACCTCTTCATTGGTATCCCCTACGTTAAGGTTCCTTCCCTTGTGAACCTCGTCATAGGTATCGATTATGTTAAAGTTCTTTTCCTTGTGAACCTCGTCATAGGTATCCCCTATGTTAAGGTTCTTTCCCTTGCAAACCTCTTCATTGGTATCCCCTATGTTAAGGTTCCTTCCCTTGGGAACCTCGTCACAGGTATCCCACACGTTAAGGTTACTTCCCTTGTGAGCATCGTCATAAGTATCCCCTATGTTAAAGTTCCTTCCTTGTGAACCTCGTCAAAGGTATCAGTTATATTAAGGTTCCTCTCCTTGCGAGCCTCGTCATAGGTATCCCACATGTTAAGGTTCCTTAACTTGTGAGTCTCGTCATAGGTATCCCCTATGTTAAGCTTCCTTCAGTTGTGAGGTTCGTCATAGGTATCCGCTATAATAAGGTTCCTTTCTTTGTGAACCGCGTGATAGTTAGCCCCTGTAATAAGGTTCCTCCCGTTGTGAGCCTTGTCATAGGTATCCCCTATGTTAAGGTTCCTTCCCTTGTGAGCATCGTCATAGGTATCAACTCTTAAGGTTCTTTTCCTTGTGAGCCTCGTCAAAGGTATCCCCTATGTTAAGGTTCCATACCTTGTGAACCTCGTCAGAGGCATTCCCTATGTTAAGGTTACTTCCCTTGGGAGGTTCGTCATAGGTATCCCCTATGTTAAGGTTCCTTCCCTTGTGAACCTCTTCAAAGGTATCCCCTATGTTAAGGTTCCTTTCCTTGTGAGTCTCGCATTAGTTATGTCCTGTGTTAAGGTTACTTCCCTTGAGAACATCGTCATAGTTAGCCCCTATGTTAAGCTTCCATCCCTCTTGAACCTCGTCGGAGGTATTCCATATGTTAAGGTTCCTTCGCTTCTGAACCTCGTCATAGGTATTCCCTATGTTAAGGTTCCTTCCCTTGTGAGCCTTGTCAAAGGTATCCCCTATGTTAAGTTTCCTTCCCTTGAGACCCTCGTAATAGGTATCCCCTGTGGTAAGGTTCCTTCCCTTGAGAACCTCGTCATAAGTATCCTCTTTGATAAGGTTTCTTCCCTTGTGATCCTCGTCATAGGCATCCCCTATGTAAAGGTTCCTTCCCTTGTGAGCCTCGTCATTGGTATCCCTTATGTTAAGGTTCCTTCCCTTGTGAGATTCTTCATAGGTATCACCTATATTAAGGTTCCTTTCCTTGCGAGCCTCGTCATAGGTAAACCCTATGTTAAGGTTCCTTCCCTTGTGAACCTCGTCATAGACATCCTCTATGTTAAGGTTCCTTCCCTTGTGAACCTCGTCATAGGTATCCCCTATGTTAAAGTTCCTCCCCTTTAAGCCTTGTTATAGGTATCCCCTAAGTTAAGGTTCCTTCCCTCGTGAGCATTGTCATAGGTATCCCCTATGTTAAGGTTCCTTCCCTTGTGAGCCTAGTCATAGGTATCACCTATATTAAGGTTCCTTCCCTTGTGAGCCTCGTCATAGGTATCTCCGATGTTAAGGTTCCTTCCCTTGTGAACCTCGTCATAAGTATCCCAAATGTTAAGGTTCCTTCCCCTGTGAACCTCGCCATAGGTGTCCCCTATGTTAAGGTTCCTTCCTATCTGAGCCTCGTCATAGGTATTCCCTATGTTAATTTAAGGTTCCATCACTTTTAAGCCTCGCCATAGGTATCCGCTATGTTAAGGTTCCTTCCCTAGTGAGCCTCGTCATAGGTATTCCCTATGATAAGGTTCCTTCCCTTTTGAACTTCGTCATAGGTATCCCCTGTGTTAAGGTTCCTTCCCTTGTGAACCTCGTCATAGGTTTCCCCTATGTTAAGGTTCCTTCCCTTGTGAACCTCGTCATAGGTATCCCATATGTTAAGGTTCCTTCCCCTGCTAGCCTCGTCATAGGTATCCCCTATGTTAATTTAAAGTTCCATCCCTTTTGAGCCTCGCCATAGGTATCCCCTATTTTAAGGTTCCTTCCCCTGTGAGCCTCGTCATAGTTTTCCCCTATGATAAGGTTCCTTCCCTTGTGAACTTCGTGATAAGTATCCCCTGTATTAAGGTTCCTTCCCTCGTGAGCCTCGTCATAGGTATCCCCTAAGATAAAGTTCCTTCCCCTTTGAACCTCGAAGTAGGTATCCACTATGTTAAGGTTCCTTCCCTTGTTAGGCTCGTCATATGTAACCTCTGTGTTCAGGTTCCTTTCCTTTTGAAACTCGTCATAGGTATCCCCTATGTTAAGGTTCCTTCCCTTGCGAGCCTCGTCAAAGGTATCCCCTACGTTAAGGTTCCTTCCATTGTGAACCTCGTCATAGGTATCCCCTATGTTAAGGTTCCTTCCCTTGTGAACCTCGTCATAGGTATCCCCTATGTTAAGGTTCCTTCCCTTGTGAGCATCGTCATAGGTATCAACTATGTTAAGGTTCTTTTCCTTGTGAGCCTCTTTATAGGTATCCCCTATGTTAAGGTTCCTTACCTTGTGAACCTCTTCATAGGTATTCCCTATGTTAAGGTTACTTCCATTGGGAGGCTCGTCATAGGTATCCCCTATGTTAGGGTTCCTTCCCTTGTGAACCTCGTCAAAGTTATCCCCTATGTTAAGGTTCCTTTCCTTGTGAGTCTAGCATTAGGTATGCTCTGTGTTAAGGTTCCTTCCCTTGAGAACCTCGTCATAGTTAGCCCCTATGTTAAGGTTCCTTCCCTTGTGAACCTCGTCAGAGGTATTCTATATGTTAAGGTTCCTTCGCTTCTGAACCTCGTCATACGTATTCCCTGTGTGAGGGTTCCTTCCCTTGTGAGCCTGGTCAAAGGTATCCCCTATGTTAAGCTTCCTTTCTTTGTGAACTGCGTCATAGGTATCTCCTATGTTAAGGTTCCTCCCGTGTGAACCTCGCGATAGGTATCCCCTATGTTAAGGTTCATTCCCTTGTGAACCTCGTCATAGGTATCCCTATGTTAAGGTTCCTTCCTTTGTGAGCACACATAGGTATCCCCTATGTTAAGGTTCTTTTCCTTTTGAGAATCGTCATAGGTATCCCCTATGTTAAGGTTCCTTCCATTGTGAACCTCGTCATAGGTATTCACTATGTTAAGGCTACTTCTCTTAGGAGACTCGTCATAGGTATCCCCTGTGTTAAGGTTGCTTCCCCTGTGAGGCTCGTCACAGGTATCCCCTATGTTAAGGTTATTTCCCTTTTGAACGTCGTCATGTGTATCCCCTATGTTAAGGTTCCTTCGCTTGTAAGCCTCGTCACAGGTATCCCTTACGTTAAGGTTCCTTCAATTGAGAGCCTCTCCATAGGTATCACCTATGTAAAGGTTCCTTCCCTTGTGAACCTCGTCATAGGTATCCCATTTATTAAGGTTCGTTCCCTTGTGAGCATCGTCATAGGTATCCCCTATGTTAAGGTTCTTTCTCTTTTGACCCTCGTCATAGGTATCCCCTATGTTAAGGTTCCTTCCCTTTTGACCCTCGTCATAGGTATCCCCTATGTTAAGGTTCCTTCCCTTGTAAACTTCGACATAGGTATCCACTATGTTAAAGTTCCTTCGCTTGTAAGCCTCGTCACAGGTATCCCTTACGTTAAGGTTCCTTCCCTTGAGAGCCTCGCCATAGGTATCACCTATGTAAAGGTTCCTTCCCTTGTGAAAATCGTCATAGGTATCCCATTTATTTAGGTTCCTTCCCTTGTGAGCCTCGTCATAGGTATCCCCTATGTTAAGGTTCTTTCTCTTTTTACCCTCGTCATAGGTATCCCCTATGTTAAGGTTCCCTTTAAATTGTGAGCCTCGTCACAGGGATCCCCTATGTTAAAGGGTTCCTTCCCTTGTAAACTTCGACATAGGTATCCACTATGTTAAGGTTCGTTCCCTTGTGACGCTCGTCATAGGTATCCCCTATGTTAAGGTTCCTTTCCTTGCGAGACACGTGATAGGTATCCCCTATGTTAATTTAACGTTCCATCCCTTGTGAGCCTCGAAATAGGTATCCCCTATGTTAAGGTTCCTTCCCTTGTGAGCCTCGTCATAGGTATCCCCTATGATAAGGTTCCTTCCCCTTTTGAAAATTCGTCGTAGGTATCCCCTATGTTAACTTTCCTTCCCTTGCGAGCCTCGTCATAGGTATCCCCTATGATTAAGTTCCTTCCCTTGTGAACCTCGTCGTAGGTATCCGCTATTTTAAGGTTCCTTCCCTTGTGAACCTCGACATAGGTATCCACTATGTTAAGGTTCCTTCCCTTGAGAGGCTCGTCATAGGCATCCCCTATGTTAAGGTTCCTTTCCTTTGAACCTCGTCATAGGTATCCCCTATGTTAAGGTTCCTTACCTTGTGAACCTCGCGATAGGTATCCCTATGTTAAGGTTCCTTTCCTTGTGAACCTCGTCATAGGAATCCGCTGTGTTAAGGTTCCTTCCCTTGAGAGCATAGTCATACGTATCCCCTATGTTAAGGTTCCTTCCCTTGCGAACCTCGTCATAGGTAACCCCTGTGTTAAGGTTTCTTCCCTTGTGAGCCTCGTCATAGGTATCCCCTACGTTAAGATTCCTTCCCATGTGAAACTCGTCATAGGTATCCCTTATGTTAAGGTACCTTCTATTGTGAACCTCGTCATAGGTATCCCCTATAATAAGGTTACTTCCCTTGTGAACCTCGTCATAGGTATCCCACACTTTAAGGTTACTTCCCTTGTGAGCATCGTCATAGGTATCCCCTATGTTAAAGTTCCTTCCTTGTGAACCTCGTCATAGGAATCATTTATGTTAAGGTTCCTCTCCTTGCGAGCCTCGTCATAGGTATCCCATATGTTAAGGTTCCTTAGCTTGTGAGTCTCGTCATAGGTTTCCCCTTTGTTAAGGTTCCTTCCCTTGTGAACCTCATCATAGTTAGCCCCTGTCTTAAGGGTCCTTCCCTTGTGAGTCTCGTCATAGGGATCGATTATGTTTAAGTTCTTTCCCTTGTGAACATCGTCATAGGTATCCCCTATGTTATTGTTCCTTCCCTTGAGCCTCGTCAGAGGTATCCCCTATGATAAGGTTCTTTCCCTTGCAAACCTCTTCATTGGTATCCCATATGTTAAGGTTCCTTCCCTTGTGAACCTCGTCATAGGTATCCCCTATGTTAAGGTTCCTTCCCTTGTGAGCATCGTCATAGGTATCAACTGTTAAGGTTCTTTTCCTTGTGAGCCTCGTCATAGGTATCCCCTATGTTAAGGTTCCTTACCTTGTGAACCTCATCATAGGCATTCCCTATGTTAAGGTTACTTCCCTTGGGAGGCTCGTCATAGGTATCCCCTATGTTAAGGTTCCTTATCTTGTGAACCTCTTCAAAGGTATCCCCTATGTTAAGGTTCCTTTCCTTGTGAGTCTCGCATTAGTTATGCCCTGTGTTAAGGTTCCTTCCCTTGAGAACCTCGTCATAGTTAGCCCCTATGTTAAGGTTCCATCCCTCTTGAACCTCGTCAAAGGTATTCCATATGTTAAGTTTCCATCGCTTCTGAACCTCGTCATAGGTATTCCCTATGTTAAGGTACCTTTCCTTGTGAACCTGATCAAAGGTATCCCCTATGTTAAGTTTCCTTCCCTTGAGAGCCTCGTAATAGGTATCCCCTGTGTTAAGGTTCCTTCCCTTGAGAACCTCGTCATAAGTATCCCCTTTGATAAGGTTCCTTCCCTTGTGAGCCTCGTCATAGGTATCCCCTATGTTAAGGTTTCTTCCCTTGTGATCCTCGTCATAGGTATGCCCTATGTTAAGGTTCCTTCCCTTGTGAGCCTCGTCATTGGTATCCCCTATGTTAAGGTTCCTTCCCTTGTGAGCCTCTTCATAGGTATCACCTATATTAAGGTTCCTTTCCTTGCGAGCCTCGTCATAGGTAAACCCTATGTTAAGGTTCCCTTCCCCTTGTGAAAACCTCGTCATAGACATCCTCCATGTTAAGGTTCCTTCCCTTGTGAACCTCGTCATAGGTATCCCCTATGTTAAGGTTCCTTCCCTTGTAAGCCTTGTTATAGGTATCCCCTATGTTAAGGTTCCTTCCCTTGTGAGCCTTGTCACAGGTATCCCCTATGATAAGGTTCCTTCCCTTGTGAGCCTCGTCATAGGTATCACCTATATTAAGGTTCCTTCCCTTGTGAGCCTCGTCACAGGTATTCCCTATGTTAATTGAAGGTTCCATCCCTTTTAAGCCTCGCCATAGGTATCCCCTATGTTAAGGTTCCTTCCCCTGTGAACCTCGTCATAGGTGTCCCCTATGTTAAGGTTCCTTCCCATCTGAGCCTCGTCATAGGTATTCCCTATGTTAATTTAAGGTTCCATCCCTTTTAAGCCTCGCCATAGGTATCCCCTATGTTAAGGTTCCTTCCCTTGTGAGCCTCGTCAAAGGTATTCCCTATGATAAGGTTCCTTCCCTTGCAAAATTCGTCATCGGTATCCCCTGTGTTAAGGTTCCTTCCCTTGTGAGCCTCGTCATAGTTATTCCCTATGATAAGGTTCCTTCCCTTGTGAACTTCGTCATATATATCCCTTGTGTTAAGGTTCCTTCCCTTGTGAGCCTCGTCACAGGTATTCCCTCTGTTAATTGAAGGTTCCATCCCTTTTAAGCCTCGCCATAGGTATCCCCTATGTTAAGGTTCCTTCCCCTGTGAACCTCGTCATAGGTGTCCCCTATGTTAAGGTTCCTTCCCATCTGAGCCTCGTCATAGTTATTCCCTATGTTAATTTAAGGTTCCATCCCTTTTAAGCCTCGCCATAGGTATCCTCTATGTAAAGGTTCCTTCCCCTCTGAACCTCGTCATAGGTATCCCCTATGTTAAGGTTCCTTCCCTTTTGAACCTCGTCATAGGTATCCCCTTTGTTAATTTAAAGTTCCATCCCTTTTGAGCCTTGCCTTAGGTATCCCCTATGTTAAGGTTGCTTCCCCTGTGAGCCTCATCATAGTTATCCCCTGTGATAAGGTTCCTTCCATTGTGAACTTCGTGATAGGTATCCCCAATATTAAGGTTCCTTTCCTCGTGAGCCTCTTCATAGGTATCCCCTAAGATAAAGTTCCTTCCCTTGTGAACCTCGTCACAGGCATCCCCTATGTTAAGGTTCCTTCTCTTGTGAACCTCGAAGTAGGTATCCACTATGTTAAGGTTCCTTCCCTTGTGAGGCTCGTCATATGTATCCTCTGTGTTAAGGTTCCTTTCCTTTTGAAACTCGTCATAGGTATCCCCTATGTTAAGGTTCCTTCCCTTGTGAGCCTCGTCATAGGTATCCCCTACGTTAAGGTTCCTTCCATTGTGAACCTTGTCATAGGTATCCCCTATGTTAAGTTTCATTCTCTTGTGAACCTCCCCATAGGTATCCCCTTATGTTAACGTTCCTTCCTTTGTGAACCTCATCATAGGTATCCATATGTTAAGGTTGCTTCCCTTTTTAGCCTCATCATAGGTATCCCCTATGTTAAGGTTCCTTCCCTTGTGAGCCTCGTAATAGGTATTCCCTATGATAAGGTTCCTTCCCTTGTGAACTTCGTCATAGGTATCCCCTATGTTAAGGTTCCTTTCCTTGAGAGTCTCGCATTAGGTATGCCCTGTATTAACGTTCCTTCCCTTTTGAACCTCGTCAGAGGTATTCCCTTCGTTAAGGTTACTTCGCTTCTGAACCTCGTCATAGTTATTTTCTATGTTAAGGTTCCTTCCCTTGAGACTCGTCAAAGGTATCCCCTTTGTTAAGGTTCCTTCCCTTGAGAGCCTCGTCATAGGTATCCACTATGTTAAGGTTCCTTCCCTTGTGAACCTCGTCATAGGTATCCCCTACATTAAGGTTCCTTCCCTTGTAAGCCTAGTCATAGGTATCCCCTGCAATAAGGTTCCTTCCCTAGTGAGCCTTGTCATAGGTATCCCCTATGTTAAGGATACTTCCCTTGTGAGCCTCTTCATAGGTATCACCTATATTAAGGTTCATTTCCTTGCGAGCCTCGTCATAGGTAACCCCTATGTTAAGGTTCCTTCCCTTGTGAACCTCGACATAGACATCCTCTATGTTAAGGTTCCTTCCCTTGTGAACCTCGTCAGAGGTATCCCCTATTTTAAGGTTCCTTCCCTTGTAAGCCTTGTCATAGGTATCCCCTATGTTAAGGTTCCTTCCCTTGTGAGCCTTGTCACAGGTATCCCCTATGTTAAGGTTCCTTCCCTTGTGAGCCTCGTAAAAGGTATTCCCTATGATAAGGTTCCTTCCCTTGCAAAATTCGTCATCGGTATCCCCTGAGCTAAGGTTCCTTCCCTTGTGAGCCTCGTCATAGTTATTCCCTATGATAAGGTTCCTTCCCTTGTGAACTTCGTCATAGGTATCCCTTGTGTTAAGGTTCGTTCCCTTGTGAGCCTTGTCATAGGTATCCCCTATGTTAAGGTTCCTTCTTTTGTGAGCCTCGTCATAGGTATCACCTATATTAAAGTTCCTTCCCTTGTGAACCTCGTCATAGGTATTCCCTATGTTAATTTAAGGTTCCATCCCTTTTAAGCCTCGCCATAGGTATCCCCTGTGTTAAGGTTCCTTCCCCTGTGAACCTCGTCATAGGTGTCCCCTATGTTAAGGTTCCTTCCCATCTGAGCCTCGTCATAGCTATTCCCTATGTTAATTTAAGGTTCCATCCCTTTTAAGCCTCGCCATAGGTATCCCCTATGTAAAGGTTCCTTCCCCTGTGAACCTCGTCATAGGTATCCCCTATGTTAAGGTTCCTTCCCTTTTGAACCTCGTCATAGGTATCCCCTATGTTAATTTAAAGTTCCATCCCTTTTGAGCCTCGCCTTAGTTATCCCCTATGTTAAGGTTGCTTCCCCTGTGAGCCTCGTCATAGTTATCCCCTGTGATAAGGTTCCTTCCATTGTGAACTTCGTGATAAGTATCCCCAATATTAAGGTTCCTTTCCTCGTGAGCCTCGTCATAGGTATCCCCTAAGATAAAGTTCCTTCCCTTGTGAACCTCGTCACAGGCATCCCCTATGTTAAGGTTCCTTCTCTTGTGAACCTCGAAGTAGGTATCCACTATGTTAAGGTTCCTTCCCTTGTGAGGCTCGTCATATGTATCCTCTGTGTTAAGGTTCCTTTCCTTTTGAAACTCGTCATAGGTATCCCCTATGTTAAGGTTCCTTCTTTTGTGAGCCTCGTCATAGGTATCCCCTAAGTTAAGGTTCCTTCCATTGTGAACCTCGTCATAGGTATCCCCTATGTTAAGTTTCCTTCTCTTGTGAACCTCCTCATAGGTATCCCCTTATGTTAACGTTCCTTCCTTTGTGAACCTCATCATAGGTATCCATATGTTAAGGTTGCTTCCCTTTTTAGCCTCATCATAGGTATCCCCTATGTTAAAGTTCCTTCCCTTGTGAACCTCGTCATAGATATCCCCTATGTTAAGGTTCCTTCCCTTGAGAACCTCGTCATAGGTATCCCCTATGTTAAGGTTCCTTCCCTTGTGAACCTCGTAATAAGTATCCCCTATGTTAAGGTTCCTTTCCTTGTGAGTCTCGCATTAGGTATGCTCTGTGTTAAGGTTCCTTCCCTTGAGAACCTCGTCATAGTTAGCCCCTATGTTAAGGTTCCTTCCCTTGTGAACCTTGTCAGAGGTATTCCCTACGTTAAGGTTCCTTCGCTTCTCAACCTCGTCATAGTTATTTCCTATGTTAAGGTTCCTTCCCTTGAGACTCGTCAAAGGTATCCCCTATGTTAAGGTTCCTTCCCTTGAGAGCCTCGTCATAGGTATCCCATATGTTAAGGTTCCTTCCCTTGTGAACCTCGTCATAGGTATCCCCTACGTTAAGGTTCCTTCCCTTGTAAGACTAGTCATAGGTATCCCCTGCGATAAGGTTCCTTCCCTAGTGAGCCTTGTCAGAGGTATCCCCTATGTTAAGGATCCTTCCCTTGTGAGCCTCGTCATAGGAATCACCTGTATTAAAGTTCCATCCCTTATGAGCCTCACCATAGGTATCTCCTATGTTAAGGTTCCTTCCCTTGGGAACCTCGTATTAGGTATCCCCTATGTTAAGGTTCCTTCCCTTCTGAGCCTCGTCATAGGTATTCCCTATGATAACGTTCCTTCCCTTGTGAACCTCGTCATAGGCATCCCCTGTGTTAAGGTTCCTTACCTTGTGAGCCTCGTCATAGGTATTCCCTATGATAACGTTCCTTCCCTTGTGAACTTCGTCATAGGTATCCCCTATGTTAAGGTTCCTTCCCTTGTGAACCTAGACATAGGTATGCACCATGTTAAGGTTCCTTCCCTTGTGAGGCTCGTCATAGGTATCCCTTATGTTAATGTTCTTTGCCTAGTGAGCCTCGTCTTAGGTATCCCACATGTTAACTTTCCTTCCCTTGTCAGCCTCGTCATAGGTATCCCCTATGTTAATTTAAAGTTCCACCCCTTTCGAGCCTCGCCATAGGTATCCCCTATTTTAAGGTTCACTCCCCTGTGAGCCTCGTCATTGGTATCCCCTATGATAAGGTTCCTTCCCTTGTGAACTTCGTGATAGGTATCCTCTATATTAAGTTTCATTCCCTCGAGTGCCTCATCATAGGTATCCCCTATGATAAGGTTCCTTCCCTTGTGAACTTCGTAATAGGTATTCTTTATATTAAGGATCCTTCATTCGTAAGCCTCGTCATAGGTATCCCCTATGAAAAGGTTCCTTTCCTTGTGAGGCTCATCATATGTATCCCCTATGTAAAGGTTCCTTTCCTTTTGAACCTTGTCTTAGGTATCCCCTACGTTAAGGTTCCTTCCCTTGTGAGCCTCGTCATAGGTATCCCCTCGTTAAGGTTCCTTCCATTGTGAACCTCGTCATAGGTATCCCCTATGTTAAGTTTCCTTCTCTTGCGAACCTCGTCATAGGCATCCCCTATGTTAACGTTCCTTCCTTTGTGAACCTCATCATAGGTATCCCATATGTTAAGGTTGCTTCCCTTGGGAGCCTCATCATTGGTATCTTGTATGTTAAAGTTCCTTCCCTCTTGAACCTCGTCATAGGTATCCCCTATGTTAAAGTTCCTTTCCTTGTGAACCTCGTCATAGGTATCCCCTATGTTAAGGTTCCTTTCCTTGTGAGCCTTGTGATCGGTATCCCCTATGCTAAGTTTCTTTCCATTGTGAAAATGGTCATTGGTATCCCCTATGTTAAGGTTACTTTCCTTGGGAGCCTTGTCATAGGCATCCAATATGTTAAGGTTCCTTCCCATTTGAGGCTCGTCATTGGTATCCCCTATGTTAAGGTTCCTTCCCTTATGAGTCTCGTCATAGGTATCCCCTGTGTTAAGGTTCCTTCCCTTGTGAACCTCGTCATAGTTAGCCCCTATGTTAAGGTTCCTTCCCTTGTGAACTTCTTCATAGGTATCCCCTATGTTAAGGTTCCTTCCCTTGTGAGCCTCGTCATAGGTATCCCCTATGTTAAGGTTCCTTCCCTCGTGAACCTCGTCACAGGTATCCCACATATTATTGTTACTTCCGTTGTGAGCCTCATCATAGGTATCCCCTATGTTAAGGTTCCTTCCCTTGTTAACCTCGTCATAGGTATCCAATATGTTAAGGTTACTTCCCTGGGGAGCCTCGTCATAGGTATCCCCTATGTTAAGGTTCATTTACTTGTGAGCCTCGTCATAGGTATCCGATATGTTAAGGTTCCCTCCCTTGTGAACCTCGTCATAGGTATCCCCTATGGTAAGGTTTATTCTCTTCTGAACCTCGTCATAGGTATCCCACATGTTAAGGTTACTTCCCTTGTGAGCCTCGTCATAGGTATCCCCTATGTTAAGGTTCCTTCCCTCGGGAATCTCGTCACAGGTATCCCACATATTATTGTTACTTCCCTTGTGAGCCTCGTCATAGGTATCCCCTATGTTAAGGTTCCCTTTCCCTTGTTAACCTCGTCATAGGTATCCAATATGTTAAGGTTACTTCCCTTGTGAGCCTCGTTAAAGGTATCCCCTCTGTTAAGGTTCTTTCCCTTGTGAGCCTCGTCATAGGTATCCCCTATGTTAAGGTTCATTTACTTGTGAGCCTCGTCATAGGTATCCGATATGTTAAGGTTCCTTCCCTTGTGAACCTCGTCATAGGTATCCCCTATGGTAAGGTTTATTCTCTTGTGAGCCTCGTCATAGGTATTCCCTATGTTAAGGTTCCTTCCCTTGTGAGCCTCGATATAGGTATCCCCTCTGTTAAGGTTCCTTCCCTTGTCAGCCTCGTCATAGGAATGCTTTATGTTAAGGTTCCTTCCCTTGTGAGCCTCGTCATAGGTATCCCCTATATTAAGGTTCCTTCCCTTGTGAACCTCGTCATAGGTGTCCCCTATGTTAAGGTTCCTTCCCTTCTGAGCCTCGTCATAGGTATCGCCTATGTTATAGTTCCTTCCGTTGTGAACCTCGTCATAGGTATCCCCTGTATTAACTTTCCTTCCATTGTGAACCTCGTCATATTTATCCCCTATGTTAAGGTTCCTTCCTTTGTGAACTTTATCATAGGTATCCGCTATGTTAAGGTTCCTTTCCTTGTGAGCCTCATCACAGGTATCCCCTGTGTTAAGTTTCCTTCCCTTGTGAGCCTCCTCATAGGTTTCACCTATGTTAAGGTTCCTTCCCTTGTGAGCCTCGTCATAGGTATCCCCTATGTTAAGGTTTCTTCCCTTGTCAGCCTCGTCATAGGTATCCCCCATGTTAAGGTTCTTTCCCCTGTGAGCCTCGTCATAGATATCACCTATGTTAAGGTTCCTTCCCTTGTGAACCTCGTCATAGGTATCTCCTATGTTAAGGTTCCTTCCCTTGTGAGCCTCGTCATAGGTATCCCCTATGTTAAGGTTCCTTCCCTTGTGAGCCTCGTCATAGGTATCCCCTATGTTTAAAGGGTTTCCCTTTTCTTGTGAGCCTCGTCATTGGTATCCCCCATGTTAAGGTTCCTTCCCTTGTGAGCCTCGTCATAGGTATCCCCTATGTTAAGGTTCCTTCCCTTGTGAGCCTCGTCATAGGTATCCCCTATGTTAATGTTCCTTCCCTTGTGAAACTCGTCATAGGTATCCCCTGTGTTAAGGTTAATTCCCAATCGAGTCTGGTCATAGGTATCCCCTATGTTAAGGTTCCTTCCCTTGTGAACCTCGTTACAGTTATCACCTGCAATAAATTTCCATCCCCTGTGAGGCTCGTCATAGGTATCCCCTATGTTAAGGTTCCTTCCCTTGTGAGCCTCGTCAACGTTATCCCCTATGTTAAGTTTCCTTCCCTTGTGAACCTCGTCATAGGTATCCCCTTTGTTAAGGTTCCTTCCCTTGTGATGCTCATCATAGTTATCCCCTACGTTATTTTAACGTTCCTTCCCTTGTGAGCCTCGTCATAGGTATCCCCTATGTTAAGGTTCCTTCCCTTGTGAGCCTCCCCATAGGTATCCCCTATGTTAAGGTTCCTTCCTCTGTGAGCCGCGTCGTAGATATCCCCTATGTTAAGGTTCCTCCCCTTGTGAACCTCGTCATAGGTATCCCCAGTGTTAAGGTTAATTCCCAATTGAGCCTGGTCATAGGTATCCCTTATGTTAAGGTTCCTTCCCTTGTGAGCCTCGTCATAGGTATCCCCTATGTTAAGGTTCCTTCCCTTGTGAGCCTCGCCATAGGTATCCCCTATGTTAAGGTTCCTTCCCCTGTGAGCCTCGTCATAGATATCACCTACGTTAAGCTTCCTTCTCTTGTGAACCTCTTCATAGGTATCCCCTATGTTAAGGTTCCTTCCCTTGTGAGCCTCGTCATAGGTATCCCCTACGTTAAGGTTCCTTCCCTAGTGAGCCTCGTCATAGGTATCCCCTATGTTTAGGTTCCCTTGTGAGCCTCGTCATAGGTATCCCCTATGTTAAGGTTCCTTCCCTTGACTTAAGAAATCGTAATGACACGATTGCAAATAAACCATACCCCCGGCCGGGATTGAACCCGCGGTCATAGAGTCTCAAAACTCCAGTCCGTCGCGCTAGCCACTAGACCAGCTAGCCACAATAAGATTCATCCAACTAGGTATATTTCTACACCATAGGAAAGTTAGCACAGGCACCTCTGTGACCACTTGCATTTGTGGTCACAGAGGTGCCTGTGCTAACTTTCCTATGGTGTAGAAATATACCTATTGGATGAATCTTATTGGCTAGCTGGTCTAGTGGCTAGCGCGA
>NC_069430.1:45073344-45092247 GCF_026875155.1 Cherax quadricarinatus
TCCCTGAATCCCTTCATAAATTTTACTGATTATTATATATATATTTATATATTATATTAAAATATATATATTATATAAATATATATATATTATATATAATATATGTTATGATTATATATTATATATATATATATATATTATATATATATATATATATATATATCAATAACAACAATGCACTAGCCAATGATTCGAACCCATGTTGTACTGGCCTGCCTCATGGTAAGCGAGAACCATATGACGCTTTAAACCACAGGACCACCCAACCCTACAAGAATGGCGGCCAACAACACAACACACACACATTATACATATATATATATATATATATATATTATATATATATATATATATATATATATATATATATATATATATGTCGTGCCGAATAGGCAGAACTTGCGATCTTGGCTTAAATAGCAACGCTCATCTTGCCATATAGGACAAGTGAAAATTTGTGTATGCAATAATTTCGCCAAAATCATTCTGAACCTAACGAAAAAAATATATCTGATTGTGTTTGTTTAGTATTAAATTATTGTAAACAAATCTAAAATATATTTAGTTGGGTTAGGCTAAAATAAATTGTTCTTGTTGTAATAAGGTTAGGTAAGTTTTCTAAGATTCTTTTGGTGCAAAATTAAAAAAAATATATCTTTAAACGTATAAGTGAAAATTTCAGAAAGGACTTAATTTTAAATGAGTTCTTGCTAATTGACCAGTTTTACATATTCGGCAACAACATATATATTATATAATATATATATATATATATATTTTTTTTTTTTTTTTTATATAGGATGGGTCCACCTCTGGTGTAAATTGTGGGACCCATAGCCTCGGAGAAGTGGATAAAAAGGCTTCAAGGAAGAATATTTGGATTTCTTCCTGAAGCCATTTGAATATTCCACTTCCCCTACCACCCCATCTTTTAAACTATTTTTTTTTACCAATAGGAATATTTTATTACGTAATATGGCACAGAAGATTTAAGAGATACATTGTTGTTTATAATGGTGGCATATATATATATATACAATATACATGTTTTACGTTGTGTATCACCGATTATAAGGCGAAAATCTCATCCAGCTCCTCAGGAGCTGGGCGTGTGCCCAAAATGCAGCATGCATTACCCCTTTGAACAGCCGCGCTGAGCCGCTGGAACAGAAAACTAGCTGCCCTGGGATCCCTAGTTACCCTGATGAGTCTTTTTCCCAGCTCCTTAAGGAAATTAGATGCACTCTTTCCCCATGAGCCAAGGGTCTCTGAGCCTATGGGAACAAACATATAATGATGGGCAAGTTCTCCATATTTTCTAGACTTTTGGGACTCCCTAAAGCTGGCAGCTGCCCTCCTTCCTCCCTGGTGTATTGGAGATAGGTATCAGCCAAGGTAGATGCACATGTATAGTCCCACACCACCTGCTTCCCATCTGTCCAGGCTTGAAGGGTGATACCATCTGGACGCTTCTGGCTGCCATCAGATCTGCATAGTTGGGGTGGCTCCCTTACTGCTGGGCATCCAGCTGTTGTGAGGCTCCTCTTGATAATGTTATTAACCTCCTCATGTCTTGCAATCTTTCCCTCGGATTTACGGCACACAAGACCATGGTACCCGAATCGGTCTGCTGCTTCACTGCCACAAATACACCTGTGTTCGGCGAGAATAGGGGCGGCAAGTCGAAGGGCAACACCGATGCGGATGGTCTGTGGGTCGAGGCGTGTGCCAAGGCTGAGTTGGGAACAGCCAACAGAAAGTCCCCAGCAATGAGGGGCTCTCACTGCCAGCAGCGGGCTCTATCCTTCCCTGACACACTCTGAAGCATCTTTTGAGGCTATATTTTCCACTATTGGACCATCCCAGTGCGATTGTTTGTAGTTGTTGGGGGGAGCAGGTCTGGTTTCTGAGCCCGTTAGATTATCCCAGATCATTGCTCCGTCAATGAATTTTTGGTCCTGGGCTCCAATCTTGTCCCTAAGATGTTCAGGGAGAATCGCTGCTACAAGCTCTCTGGATGCAATACACGAGGACAGAAAAGCAGGTAACGCAATCTGTGATGACTTGCGGACACAATGCCTCCTAGTCTGACTGGAAGTGTAGCTTGGTTCCACTGCCCATCTTCTAGAGTAAGGTTAAGTACTTTCGTGAAAATCTGCCTCAGAATACTGTCATATTCGTGCAGTATAGGGTTATCATATGAAGGTGCACATCTTAGGAAATATGTCAACCTGGGCAGACTCAAGCACTTTGTGAGAAGGTACAAGGGATCGTGGGTGTCCAGATTGCCTATTCGTTGTTCCATTCTCCTTAACTCTTCCAATTTCTTCCTGAGAATTGTGTCAATGGCATTGCTTCCCAGAGGTGCTCCTAGCAAGACACTATTTGTGGGGGCAATGACTGCTGCTCCTGGTAGTTTTGATCTCACTGCATTTATCACTTGTTGACTGACTGAGATGATTTCACATTTGGATGGATTCAGGATGAGACCCATTTCCTGTCCCCGTGTCATTACCTGTGTAAGGTCATGTAGGAGGGACTCCTTTGTACCTGCTAGTGTGCCATCATCTAGGAACCAGATGTTTAGCTCGCTGGTCAGTCTGACTGTGATTTCCCTAACTGCAATACAGAAGAGAAATGGTGCAAGAGGATCTCCTTGTTGGGACACCCTCCGATGATGTGATTTCATGCTCTCCAAAGAGAAGCATTGATTCCTTGCTATACCCGGCTGAAACAAAAGGGAAGAGACCAGGGAAATGTTCTTGTACTGCTGCTAATACCACGTCTCTTTTCAGGAGATTGAACGCATTCTTGAAATCTAATTTTACCACTGCATTGTCCTCAGGCAGGTTGTTGATATATGCCCTTGTTGCATGAACTGCTGCTTCACTTATATATATATATATATTATATATATATATATATATAAAATATATATATATATAAGCGTATATGCCCCTGGAGAAGAGAGAAGTGTAGAGGAGAGAGTTTTGGGAAATGTTGAGTGAATGCGTGGGGAGTTTTGAAACCAAGTGTGAGAGTAATGGTGGTTGGGGATTTCAATGCTAAAGTGGGTAAAAATGTTGGGGGAGGGAGTAGTAAATAAATTTGGGGTGCCAGGGGTAAATGAAAATAGGGAGCCTTTAATTGAGCTATGTGTAGAAAGAGGTTTGGTAATAAGTAATAGATATTTTATGAAAAAAAGGATAAATAAATATACAAGGTATGATATACCACGTAATGAATTATGTATTGATGGATAAAAGATTGATGGGTAAGCTCCAGGATGTACATGTTTATAGAGAGGCAACTGATATATCGAATCATTATTTACTTGTAGCTACAGTTAGAGTAAGAGATAGATGGGACAAGAGGAAAACTGGCAACAACAAGTAAGAGAGAGATGAAAGTGTATAAACTAAGGGAGGAGAAAGTTTAGGTGAGATATAAGCGACTATTGGCAGAAAGGTGGGCTGGTGCAAGTATGAGTAGTGGGGGGGTTTTAAGAGGGTTGGAATAGTTTTAAAAATGCAGTATTAGAATGTGGGGCAGAAGTTTGTGGTTATAGGAGAGTGAGTGCAGGAGTAAAGAGGAGTGATTGGTGGAATGATGAAGTAAAGGGTGTGATAAAAGAGAAAAAGGTAGCTTATGAGAGGTTTTACAAAGCAGAAGTGTTATAAGAAGAGCAGAGTATATGGTGAGTAAAAGAAAGGTGAAGAGAGTGGTGAGAGAGTGCAAAAGGAGAGTGCATGAGAGTGGGAGAGGCACTGTCAAGAAATTTTAATGAAAATAAGAAAAAAATTTGGAGTGAGTTTTAAATTAAGAAAGCCTAGGGAACGAATGGATTTGTCAGTTAAAAACAAAGTAGGGGATTAGTAGATGGGGGGATGGAGGTTTTGGGTAGATGGCGGGAATATTTTGAGGAACTTTTAAATGTCGATGAAGAAAGGGAAGTGGTAATTTCATGCACTGGCCAGGGAGGTATACCATCTTTTAGGAGTGAAGAAGAACAGGATGTGAGTGTGGGGGAGGTGCGTGAGGCATTACGTAGAATGAAAGGGGGGACTGGAACTGATGGGATCATGACAGAAATGTCGAAAGCAGGGGAGGGATATAGTGTTAGAGTGGTTGGTATTTTTGTTAATAAATGTATGAAAGAGGAGAAGGTACGTAGGGATTGGCAGAAAACATGTATAGTTCCTGTATATAAAGGGAAGGGGACAAAGAGATTGTAAAAATTATAGAGGAATTAGTTTACTGAGTATACCAGGGAAAAGTGTATGGTAGGGTTATTACTAAAAGAATTAGAGGTAAGACAGAATGTAGGATTGCAGATGAGCAAGGAGGTTTCAGAGTGGGTAGGGGATGTGTAGATCAAGTGTTTACACTGAAACATATATGTGAACAGTATTTAGATAAAGGTAGGAAGTTTTCATTGCATTTATGGATTTAGAAAAGGCATATGATAGAGTGGATAGAGGAGTAATGTGGCAGATGTTGCAAGTATATGGAATAGGTGGTAAGTTACTAAATGCTGTAGAGAGTTTTTATGAGGATAGTGAGGCTCAGGTTAGGATGTGTAGAAGAGAGGGAGACTACTTCCCAGTAAAAGTAGGTCTTAGACAGGGATGTGTAATGTCACCATGGTTGTTTAATATATTTATAGATGAGGTTGTAAAAGAAGTAAATGCTAGGGTGTTCGGGAGAGGGGTGGGATTAAATTATGGGGAATCAAATTCAAATGGGAATTGATACAGTTGCTTTTTCTGAAGATACTGTGCTTATGGGAGATTCTAAAGAAAATTGCAAAGGTTAGTGGAAGAGTTTAGGAGAGTGTGTAAGCTAGAAAGTTGAAAGTGAACATAGAAAAGAGTAAGGTGATGAGGGTATCAAATGATTTAGATAAAGAAAAATTGGATATCAAATTGAAGAGGAGGAGTATGGAAGAAGTGAATGTTTTCAGATATTTGGGAGTTGACATGTCAGCTGATGGATTTATGAAGGATGAGGTTAATCATAGAATTGATGAAGGTAAAAAGGTGAGTGGTGCGTTGAGGTATATGTGGAGACAAAAAACGTTATCTATGGAGGCAAAGAAGGGAATGTATGAAAGTATATGGTACCAACACTCTTATATGGGTATGAAGCTTGGGTTGTAAATGCTGCAGCGAGGAGACGGTTGGAGGCAGTGGAGATGTCCTGTCTAAGGGCAATGTGTGTGGTGTAAATATTATGCAGAAAAATTCGGAGTGTGGAAATTAGGTAGAAGTGTGGAGTTAGTCAGAGGGCTGAAGAGGGTTTGTTGAGGCGGTTTGGTCATTTAGAGAGAATGGATCAAAGTAGAATGACATGGAGAGCGTATAAATCTATAGGGGAAGGAAGGCGGGGTAGGGTCGTCCTCAAAAAGGTTGGAGGGAGGAGGTAAAGGAGGTTTTGTGGGCGAGGAGCTTAGACTTCCAGCAAGCGTGCATGAGCATGTTAGGAGTGAATGAAGACGAAGGGTATTTGGGACCTGACGAGCTGTTGGAGTGTGAGCAGGGTAATATTTAGTTGAAGGGATTCGGGGGAAACCGGTTATTTTTACATAGTCGGACTTGAGTCCGGGAAAATGGGAAGTACAATGCCTGCACTCTAAACGAGGGGTTTTGGGATATTAGCAGTTTGGAGGGATATGTTGTGTTTCTTTATACGTATATGCTTCTAAACTGTTGTGTTCTGAGCACCTCTACAAAAACAGTGATTATGTGTGAGTGAGGTGAAAATGCTAAATGATGATGAAAGTATTTTCTTTTTGGAGATTTTCTTTCTTTTTGGATCACCCTGCCTCGGTGGGAGTCGGCCGACTTGTTAAATATATATATATATATATATATATATATATATATATATATATATTTATATATATATATATATATATATATTTTATATATATATACATATATATATATATATATATATATATATATATATATATATATATATATATAATATATATTTATATATATATATTATATGTGTCGTGCCGAATAGGCAGAATTTGCGATCTTGGCCTAAATAGCAGCGTTCATCTTACCATAGGACAAGTGAAAATTTGTGTATGCAATAATTTCGCCAAAATCATTCTGAACCTAACGAAAAAAAATTATTTTTACTGTGTTTGTTTAGTATTAAATTACTGTAAACAAATCTAAAATATGTTTAGTTGGGTTAGGTTAAAATAAATTGCGCTTGTTGTAATAAGGTTAGGTAAGTTTTCTAAGTTCCTTTTGGTGCAAAATTATAAATTTTACATCAACATTAATGAAAAAAATATATCTTTAAACGTTAAGGACAAATTTTTTTGAAAGGACTTTAAATTTTTAAAAGGGTTCTTGCTTTAAATTTACCAGTTTTTCTTTTTCGCACGAAAATATATATATAAAATATATTTATATTATAATATATATATATTTTTATATATATTATTAAATAAAATATATATATAAATATAGATATAGATATATATTAAAATTTTAAAAAATAAAAAATAAATATATTTAAAAATAATATTTTTATATAATCATTTATTTAAAATTAAAATATAAATATTATATATATATATATATTTTAAATTTCCCCCTTATTTGGGGTTAAACCCAAATGGTTTTTGTGGTATCCCCAACTTTTCGGTGGTAAACCCCAACTGGCTTTTGGTATCCCCGCTGGTTTTGGTATCCCCGTGGTTTTTGGGTATACCCAACTGGGTGGGTATCTCAATGGCTTGATAATCCCCAACTGTGTTTATTCCAACGGGGTTTAAAATCCCCCAATGTCTGTGGGATCTCAAATGGGGGTGGTATCCCCAACTGTGGGAAACCCCAAATGAATTGGGGGTTTTCCCAACTGTTTGTGGTATCCCAACTGTTTGTGGGATCCCCCAAATGTTTGTGGTTTTCCCCAAATGTTTGTTTTTACCCAAAATGTTTGTGGGATTCCCCAAATGTTTTTTGTATCCCAACTCTTCTGGTAAACCACAACTTTTTGATATTTTATGAAAAATGGGGCCCCACTTTCCAACGGGGGTTTCGGGAATCGGGGTAATGTGGGGGCACTTTGGGGCGGGGACCGGAGCGTGGGGCGTGATCTGACCCCCTGAGAATTGTCACTGGCCCCCTTTAAGAAAAATGTTTAGGAAAAAAAAAAAAAAATAAAAAGAACTAAAAAAAAGAGAGAAATATTAAGATTTCAGTTAATTTTTTTTTTTCCAAGTTAAAGTTCCCCTAACTTCCCCCCCCAAAAAAGTTCGTGGGATAAACCCCAGAATGCCCTTTTCCCATGGCTTCAAATTTTTCCCCCTTTGGGCGGGAAATTTCTTTGATAAGGTTTGAGGGAAAAATTGACAAGTGCAGGGTCTCCCGCCCGGGCTTATATAGATCAAAAACCCGAAATGGGGTTTCCCGGAAAATATGTTTTTTCAAATCCTTTTTGTTGGGGTTTTTGGCGTTTTGCTTCTTTGGAAAAAGGTTGGTAAATTTTTCATTTAAAAGAGAAGTGCCCCTTTTGGAATTTTAATGGGAAAAAGCTATAATAAAATTTCGGGCTTACATAAATGGGTTTACCAAATTCCTAAGGGGTTGGGGGTTTTGTTGCTGGTGGGGGGGGGGGCGGCGCCCCTTGATCCACAGAATTGAAAATTAACCTTTATTTTTTTTTTTATCAACACTGAATGCCCCCCCACTCCATACGGGGTTTACCGCTTTTCCCCCTTTAAATTTGAAATAAAAAAAATGTGAAAAGGCCATCAGTGTCGAACGGGGACGCGGTTTATGGGAAAAAACAATATATTTTTCCCGAAATATAGGGGTGTGAGGGGGCAAATTTTGTTAGTTTTTGGGGCAAAAACCGGGGGAAAGCATCTTCTGGTCAACTTTTAAAATCTTTGTGACGATGCGATTTTTTTAACCCGGGAAAAAATCTCTTTATGCAGTTACCATGAAAACCCAATTTTTTGAAATTGGTTTTTTTGTGAAAAAACTGGAGGACGGCTCTTGTGATAGAGAAACAGTCACAGTGGTTTTTACTTTAATTTTGTTATTCCCGGGTAAAAAAAAAAGTTTTAAATTAAATTTTAAAATTTTAAGTACGTGTTTTCCCAACCCGGGGCCTCGACCCCCTTTTTTTAAAAAAATTTGTTTCTTTTTAGCAAAAAATGAAAAAATTTAAAATTTTTATGAAAAAATTGGTGTTACTCTGGGGGAAAAATTTGGGTTGATTTTAGGCCCTTTAAAAATCCTAATTTACTTTTTTGGGAAAACAGGAGAAATAAAAATACTGTCATTCCCGTATTTAAAAACAACAATTCGAAACTCTTTGCTTGATAATGCAACATCCCCAGCGACTTCAACCTTAAATTTTTTGGGGCATTTTAAATATAATTTTCTCTGAGATAATGGGGAAGCATTTTTTCCTTTTTAAAACTTTAAATTTTTTATGAGGGGAAAGTTTGAATTAGATTTTGGGAGGTTTCCTAAAAATTTCCATTTTTGGTTTAACTTAAACGGGTTTTCATTTTCCAAAAAAGTGACTTTGGGAAAGCCTAATTTTTGGGTTTATTTTTGTCTTTATCGTTAATATTTAACGCGTTACAAACTTTTTGCCGCACACTTTCACTATTCCATTTGCCATGAAATTTAGGAGAGGGGGGTGGGGTTTTTGCAGTACGAAAGGGTTACGAGGATCGCGCAGCGACGGGAAAAGCATCTAGTTTTAGAAAGGTTTTAGTGTGCCTGGGCAGAAAATATAGTTTTTACGTGGAGGGGAGAACAGAGAAAAGGGCAGAGGATTTTAGAGAGAGAGAAGAGAGGGGAGGGGAGAAAAGAGAGAAGAGAGAGAAAGAGAGGAAAAGAGAGAAGAGGGGAGAGAGGAGAGAGAGGAGAGAGTGAGAAGAGAGGGGGGGAGGGAGGGGGGAGGGAAAGGGGGGGAGGGAGGGAGGGGAAGGGGGAGAGAGAGAGAGAGAGAGAGAGAGGAGGGAAGAGGGGGAGAAGAGAGGGAAGAGAGAGAGGGGAGGAGAGAAGGAGAGAGAGAGAGAGGGAGAGAAAAGTTTTGGGAAAAGAGGAAAAGGGACAGCAACTGGACTCGGGCGATTAATGAAAGTTGTCAAATTTCAAAAAAGGGGCAGGCATTCGGGGGGGGGAGGGAGGCGGGTGTTAAAAAATTTTACCCCGTTTTGCGGGGAACGGGGAGGGTACAAACCTTGCCAAACCCTTTTTGTGGCTTAAGGGCCCCCCCCCCCAACCACCTCCTCCCCGGGTTCTCTCCAGCCTCTGCAACCTTGCGGGGGCCGCTGCAAAGGCGGCAATCAAGCCCAAAATTTAGCCAAAAATGGAGGGCTAAAAGCAAAGGAAGGGGGCCCCCTTTGGGAAACCAAAATTTTTTTTACAGACTTTGTTTGGGAAAAGCAAGGGCGTGAGGGGGGGTTTTGTTAGACACAAGGCCCCCCATTTTTCCCAGCTAAAGTGATGCCCAAAAATTTAGGCAGGCAAAACCCAAAAAAACCAACCCGGGTTTACTGAAGAAAGTAATGAGTTATGATTGGTTTTCCCGGGGAAAGGGCCCTAACAGGGGTGATGATTGCCTTGTTTTTTACGGGCGGGAAAATTTCTCTTTTTCAATACTCGGTTTCGTATCTAAGCCTTTTTTCGGGGGCCCTTTTTCCAGCACAAAAAGGGTTCCAAAAAAATGTGACAATCAGCAAAACTTTCCCCGGTCACAAACCCCCAAATGTAATTTTTAAATTTTTTTACGTGCTTTTTCACTTTTTTCACGGGGAGGTTTCACACGCCTGGAAAAAGTACCCCATCCCCCCCCCCCTTTAAAAAAAACATTTAAAAACCCTTTCCCAAAAGCGGCGATTTTAGTAACGCAGTTCACCCCTCCTCCCCCTTAACCCCTAACAGACCCGACCCTTCGATTCTTGGTCTTTTCCCCTTTCCCCCCCTTTTTCCCTTTAACCTTTTCCGACAAAACCCCCTTTTTGGCCTCTTAGCTAGCCCCATGGATTGGGTGGTTTATTATTAATTTGGGTGCTGCCAATAGTTTGGGGGACATAGATTACTGACGTGCCCGTAAAAGGATTTTTAATTTAATTTGTCATCTACAAAGGTCTTGGGCGAAAGAAAAGGGGAAGGGGGGAGGAGTGGGAAATTGTGAGCTCTGATGGCTTTCTCTTTTCGCTCTCTTTTAACCGAAAGCCACAATTTAAAAATATTGAAATAATGGGCTTTAATGTGCTTTGATTAAAAAGGGCTTTCTGTGAAACGTGAGAGAGATACAAGGGGAAATGATTAATTTGGTATCTCTCTCTCTCTCCCCCCTCTCTCTCTCTCTCTTTGACACCAAGTGTTTTTCAATGGCATGAAAGGGACTTCTCATTTCCCCGATTATCACAGCCCTGAATACTGAACACACTTTATCTAACAACCCTAAAAGTGAATGTTACCTAATATCATGATAAAATACATGCAGACATTAAAACGACTATTAATGGTTTTAGTCTAAAAACCCAGATTGGGCTACGGGGGTACTTGCAAAGTCAACAGACTGACTGATTTGCAGGGCCCGACTAAGGGGTTGGTTTTCAATATTTTGGGGTTTGTTTAGCACCCCGACGATGATCAAACTAAAAGGTTAAGGGATTTTTGGCCCGTTATTGGGCACTTTTCTTAATACTTTGTGCTTCATTTTCCCCCTTACTGAAGAGTAAGAGAGTGACAAATTTTTAAAAACCCATGTATATATCAGAGATTTTTTTTAACGAAAATAAGAAACCCCCCATACAAAAAAATATCCTAAAATTTTTGTAACAGATAATTTAAAAATTTTGGAAAATTAATCTGGAGGTTTTTTTTAGGGCCGAAAAATTTGGGACTGGATCGGCCCAAAAAAATTGTATCATTATATTATAAAAATATATATTTATATATATAAATATAATATATATTTATTTATTATATATATATATATAATATATATAAAATGACAGTTTATGGGTTATTTTTTCAAGATAAAAAGCTACAGAACCCCTAGGGTATTTTGTCTTTTTTCGTACCTGTCCCGAAAATTTCCCTACCGTAATTTCTCACCCTACGTTTTATCCCAAAAAAAAAATTTAAACCCCACCCAAAAAGGAAAATTTTCCCACCCTAACCTACCGTCCGTACCGTACCCTACCCTACGTAAAGTTTCCCTACCGTACTCTACCCACCGAAACCCTACAGTACCCCACCGTACCTACCCCACTGTACCGTACCCTACCGTACCACGTACAGTATCCCACCGTACCGTAAAAGTACCCTTTCCGTTCCTTACCGGACCCTATCGTACCCTACCATTCCTAAAAGGAAAACAAAAGTAATTTGGGCATTATTTCCCCTACATCCCAGTTCCCATGGGGCATAATTTTAGCAATTTAGTCGTTTTAATTGGGTCCTTTTCGTTTTATTGATCAATATCGTTTTAAACCAAAATTTACGTGAAGAAAGGCTTTATGGGGTTTGTATTAACCCGAAGGCGGTGGGGAAAAAAAACCCTTCTGGCGCCACAAAGAAAAAACAACTTCCTTTTTGGCAATTGTTGAGACGAAACTCAATCACTGAATATTTACGAGGCCGATTATTTACCAGGTTTTAGCGAGACTGCCCCAAATTAAAAGGGGCCCATGCCCCTTGAAGGGGGGAGTGCATGTTTTCGGGCGGGGTATGGGTGTTTTTGGGCGGGGGGGAAAGGGGGCCTGTTGTCCGGGGGAGAATGACTGTTGTTGGGCGAGGACCGCCTGTTGTCGGGGGCCCCCAGTAGTAACTGTTTTTGTTAAAGAGTAGTGACTGTTACCGTGTTCGGTAATGACTGCGGTCGTGCTATTTACTTTTTGTTTGGGGGGAAAAAAGGACTTGTGCGATAGTGACTGGGTTTTTGTGCAAAAGCGGGCTTTTCCCCTTTTTTGGGTCTTAATCCGGGGGGTAAACTGTTTATCAACCCAAACCCTTTTTGTGTGTTTAGAAAACGAGTATTGTAAATTTTTGTGTGTGTGTTTTAAATTATCTGTTTGTGGTTGCAGGGGCGAAAACCCCAGCTCCTGGGCCCCCCCTTTTCACACAACACACCACCACACACACACACACACACGCCACACAAATGGGGTGTGTGTGTGTTTTGGGGTGGTGTGGGTGTTGTGGGGTGTGTGTGTTTGTGTGTGTGGGGGTGTGTGTGTTTTGTGTGTGTGTGGGGTGTTGGGGTACCACCCAAAAAGTACTCACCTAAAAATTTTGGGTTCAGGGGTTTGAGACTCAGCTCCTGGGCCCCCCCTCTTCACTGATCTTTTTCTAGGTCCCTTTTTCTCTTTTGCTTCCTTTAGCAATGTCATACCTCTCTTAAAGCTATGTATGGTTCCTGCCTCCAATACATCACTTGCTAGGCTATTCCACTTCATGACTACTCTGTTGCTGAAGAAATACTTCATAACATCCTTGTGACTCGCCTGAGTCTTCAGCTTCCAATTGTGACCTCTTGTTTCTGTGTCCCCTCTCTGGAACATCCTGTCTCTATCCACCTTATCTATTCCACGCAGTATTTTGTATGTCGTTATCATGTCTCCCCTGACCTTCCTGTCCTCCAGTGTCGTCAGTCCGATTTCCCTCAACCTTTCTTCGTAAGACATTCCCCTGAGCTCCGGAACTGTGTGTGTGTGTATGAAGTAAGTGAAATGTCTTCTAGAAATGGTATAGGAACCCTTCCTAGAATGCAAGTGAGTGCTGATCTTCTCTTACCAACCCCTATATATATATATATATATATTATATATATAATATATATATATATATAATTTATATATATATTTATATATATATTTATACATATATATATATGTGTGTGTGTGTGTGTGTGTGTGTAGATAATTTTTTAGGTTAGGGAACATTTATTTAAAAAGCACAAACATGAATACATTGGTACAATATATCAAGGATTATGAATCTCATCCAGCTCCTCTGAAGCTGGACGTAAGCCAATTATGCAACAAGCATTTCTCCTCTCGATGGCCACGCTGGGGCGCTGGTACATGAAAGTGGGCCGCCCTTGGGTCTCTGGTGGTGTCAGTGAGTCAGAAACTCAGGTCTTTGGGGAAACGTGTGGTGTTTTTTCCCCATGATCCCAAGGTTTCTGGTCCCACTGGGACAGTTTGATACTGATGGCACATATCTCTGTAGTTCCTAGTCTTGTACTCCTCCCTGTGATCCGCCGCACCTGCATGTTGCCCGACACTGTGACTGATGTAGGTGTCAGCCAACGTCGACACGCAGGTATAGTCCCATACTAAAAGCTTGCCACTCTTCCAAGGATAGATGGTCATCCCGACGGGGCGTTTTGCGGGATTCGGAACATTGCTGGATGTTAGGGATCAAGGCTCTCTCAGTCGAGCACTCAGCTGTAGCAAGGCTCCTCCTTATGATGTCATTGACATCATAAGGAGGTTTTGGAGCAGTTTAGACCATGTAGACCATATTGGCCGGCTTGCGCATCGCCGCAAATACACGTATATTCCGTGTGGATTGGGGCAGCAAGGCGGAGAGTCACTGCAACACCGAGAGTCTCCGGGTCGAGGCGTGTTCCTATTGCCGAAATAGACATTGTTTGGAGAGAATTCCCAGAGTCCCTCGTGGATGTAAACGATCTTAACAATGAAAAACAAGCCACATGGAGGTGGAAATCTTTCGCTTAAGATCTGTCGCACTCACTGTGCATCGTTAGAAGCTATGCATTGTTGCAACACTAGCAACAGATTCCTTTTGAGGCGAGACAGAACCGTAACTATGACATGGCCTGACATTTACTATTGTACCTTTGCCTCGGAAAATTTTTCCCCTCTACTGTCTGTTGCTAGTCTTGCAACACTGCATACCACGCAGAGTGTCTGTTGCTAGTCTTGCAACACTGCATACCACGCAGAGTGTCTGTTGCTAGTCTTGCAACACTGCATACCACGCAGAGTGTCTGTTGCTAGTCTTGCAACACTGCATAAGGCGCAGAGTGTCTGTTGTTAGTCTTGCAACACTGCATGCCACGCAGAGTGTCTGTTGCTAGTCTTGCAACACTGCATACCACGCAGAGTGTCTGTTGCTAGTCTTGCAACACTGCATACCACGCAGAGTGTCTGTTGCTAGTCTTGCAACACTGCATACCACGCAGAGTGTCTGTTGCTAGTCATGCAACACTGCATACCACGCAGAGTGTCTGTTGCTAGTCTTGCAACACTGCATAAGGCGCAGAGTGTCTGTTGCTAGTCTTGCAACACTGCATACCACGCAGAGTGTCTGTTGCTAGTCTTGCAACACTGCATACCACGCAGAGTGTCTGTTGCTAGTCTTGCAACACTGCATACCACGCAGAGTGTCTGTTGCTAGTCATGCAACACTGCATACCACGCAGAGTGTCTGTTGCTAGTCTTGCAACACTGCATAAGGCGCAGAGTGTCTGTTGCTAGTCTTGCAACACTGCATACCACGCAGAGTGTCTGTTGCTAGTCTTGCAACACTGCATAAGGCGCAGAGTGTCTGTTGCTAGTCTTGCAACACTGCATACCACGCAGAGTGTCTGTTGTTAGTCTTGCAACACTGCATGCCACGCAGAGTGTCTGTTGCTAGTCTTGCAACACTGCATACCACGCATAGTGTCTGTTGCTAGTCTTGCAACATTGCATGCCACGCAAAGTGTCTGTTGCTAGTGTTGCAACACTGCATACAACGCAGAGTGTCTGTTGCTAGTCATGCAACACTGCATACCACGCAGAGTGTCTGTTGCTAGTCTTGCAACACTGCATACCACGCAGAGTGTCTGCTGCTAGTCTTGCAACACTGCATACAACGCAGCGTGTCTGTTGCTAGTCTTGCAACACTGCATACCACGCAGAGTGTCTGTTGCCTTGGCAAACGTCTGTAGCCACGCCCACGTCTGAGGTCTTTTGTTCTGGACGGCGTCAGACCTAGGCGTCAGGTCGTACACGTGGTTGTGGAGGGTGCTTGGACCACCATAAAAGCCCAAGGAAGAACATGATCAGGAGATTCGAGCGGAGCTGCTGCTGGGGTGCAGAGCTCCTGAGCAGAGACTTCAAGCGGAGCTGCTGCTAGGGTGCAGGGCTCGGGAGAAGGCTGCTGAAGTCTCTGGAGGAGACTGTTGGAGACATTGGGCAGAGTACTGGCTTGGAGCAGTACTCATGCTGTGTAGGTCTTGGGACATGTGGCTTAGTTCCTGTAGTGAACTGTCCTCTGTACTATATTTTTAGTTATATTCTTTTTTCGTCAAGTTGATTGTTTTCCTGTCTCTCTGCTTTTTATGTACCACCCCATTTGTCTAAACCACAATAATTTCTCCTGTTCCAAATATATTATTGTACAAAGACTTAATAATAAACTGTGTTTGAGTAGAATTGTAATATTCACGGTCCCCGTTATTTGCTATTCCTATTTTCTCCATTTATTTATGTGTAGTTAAAGTAGTGAGAGGGTGAGCAGTGTGGAGTGGAGTGTGAGTAATGAGAGGTGAAGATGTAGTCACCAGTGACCTCACATTACCTACCTACCTCCGCTAATCATCTCTCCTACCACTTCGCCTGCCTGTCCCCTGCCTACTGACTCCCTCCGCTTACCCCCATATTTCCCTAATCATTACCCCCCTACATGACATGGTGTCTAAGCGGTGGTGGTTCTTATTATTTTTATAGTAGGAACCAGTCCCATGTGCCTTATTTTTGACTGCTCGGTTATACTTATGTTATGCTACCATTTTTTTTTTCTGGTGTGTGTAAAGTTAAAGTAAATATCTGTATGATATTATAATCCTAGTGACCTTAACTGACCTTTTTTCAGACGGTGGGTCTGAGTAATTGTTTGGGTGTATTATTATAATGCGAAAAAGATTAGGAGTTCTGGTTAGCAGTAATCTGAAACCAGACAACAGTGCATAAGTGTTCGCAATAAAGCTAATAGAATCCCTTGGGCTTTCTATCAAGAAGCATAAATAATAGGAGTCCTCAGGTTGTTCTTCAACTCTTATACATCCTTGGTTAGGCTCATTTAGATTATGTACTGCACAGTTTTGGTTCACCGTATTACAGAATGGATATAAATTCTTGGAGAATGTACAAAGGAGGATGACAAAGATGATCCCATGTATCAGAAACCTTCCTATGAGGATAGGACTAAGGCCTGAACTGCACTATCTAGAAAGGACGTAGAATTAGGGGGGATATGATTGAGGTTTATAAGTGGAACAGGAATCAATAAAGGGATGTAAATAGTGTGCTGATAATATCTACCTAGACAGGACTCGCGCAATGGTTTTAAGTTGGAAAAATTCAGATTCAGGAGGGATATAGGAAAGTACTGGTTTTGTTATAGAGTTGTGATGAGTGGAACAAACTCCCAAGTACCGTTATAGAGGCCAGAACGTTGTGTAGCTTTAAAAATAGGTTGGATAAATACATGAGTAGATGTGGGTGGGTGTGAGTTAGACCTGATAGCTTGTGCTAACGGGTCGGTTGCCGTGTTCCTCCCTTGAGTCAATGTGACCTGACCTGACTAGGTTGGGTGCATTGGCTTAAGCCGGTAGGGACTTGGACCTGCCTCGCATGGGCCAGTAGGCCTTCTGCAGTGTTCCTTCGTTCTTCTTATGTTCTTATATCAGTATTTGGGTGAGACTTTTGGGGGAAGCAATTACTGGCCGAAATTGAATATTTACAGAGGAATGAGAAGTCACCCAGCCCACCTTGGAAGACTAGTCCACAACTGTCACCCATTGAAGAGTTGCCTATGATTGCTGTCCACCTGATGTGCCCAGTCACCCAGCTGATGGTGCCCAGTAGATGTATTGCTGCCCGGTCTGTCATCCAGTGTAGTGGGTGTCTGTCTGCGTCCCAGCCTCTGTGACCGTCAACCACGGACCGCCAGTTACCCGCAGTTGCCAGGGCTGGGTGACCGGACTTGCTGTTGATGACCTGAAGTGACCTACCCTCACCTCGAGCAACTGACCATTGCTGCTACTGCTGATGTCGGCTGCTGTAATGCTGTCTGCTATGCTGTGGCCGTGCTGTGATGCTGTCTGCTATGCTGTGGCCGTGCTGTGATTCTGTCTGCTATGCGGTGGCCGTGCTGTGATGCTGTCTGCTATGCTGGGACCGTGCCGGGATGCTGAGATGTTGGGACCGTGCTGTGATGCAGTAGCCGTGCTGTGATGCTGCGATGCCGCCTAGCTCAGGAGATGGCGGTGATGCTGCACTGGTGTGTGAGGGATCCTGGATGGTGTGCCAGGACAGGAGAATCTACTATGAAGGAGTTGCCATCCTCGGAGATGTGGAAGGACGTGAACCGCAGAGATGGACTCCAGCTACTGGGACCAGCCTGTTTTCAAGGGCGGTATGGAGGTGTATCCTGCCTTGCTGGTCAACCTGTACGACTGGTATGCGGGGATGTCCTGCCAGTCATGAGAGACAATTGAGAGTGTGTGATGTCCCCAGCCTACTTTGACTTGCCAGAAGTGTTAGTGTTACCTGTGTGAAATAAGGTGACCTTGAATACGGTCCAGTGTTTATGGGCCGCTTGTTTTATGAGGCCAGTGAATCCTAGTAGTGGCATAGGATAATGGAGGGTCTTAGCTGCGATGCCTGCCCTGTCTCGATTTTCAGATGTTGTAGTGTGCATGTGAAGTGTGCCGAAAATGCGACCTTGGTGGTCGTGAAGTGGTCCAGTTGCAGTTACTTGAAAGAATGCAACCCGTTGGAGCAGTTTTCCACGCCATAGAGGCCTAGAGAGGTTTGGCCCAATGGTTAACGTGCGAGGGTGACTAGCATTGGCTAGTACATTTCTAGTAGAAGTAGGGAAGGCACTGGAGCCCGATATTTAGGTTTAAGGAGAAATGACGGGTAAGGAGGCTTTGCACCAGAGAGCAACTATTATGCTGGTCAACTGCGAGGTGTACTGATTATGCTGCCTTGTGGTAGTTGAGGAGGCTGAGGGAAATATATGTAATTGAATAATTTTGTATTATGTATAATTTTGTCTTTGTATTGTAATAGATTTAAGGGGTTAGGATTAAAATAGTCTAATAACTAGGACAAATTGTCCTAGTTCTCAGATATTTTAAATTGGGGGAGAAAGGGGGATGTGATGTAGTTCAGCTGGGCTTGTGAGGTCTCTGGGGAGACCTAATTTAACCAATTATATGGTCACACCTTGCCTTGGCAAACGTCTGTAGCCACGCCACGTCTGAGGTCTTTTGTTCTGGACGGCGTCAGACCTAGACGTCAGGTCGTACACGTGGTTGTGGAGGGTGCTTGGACCACCATAAGAGCCCAAGGAAGAGCATTATCAGGAGATTCGAGCGGAGCTGCTGCTGGGGTGCAGAGCTCCTGAGCAGAGACTTCGAGCGGAGCTGCTGCTGGGGTGCAGGGCTCGGGAGAAGGCTGCTGAAGTCTCTGGAGGAGACTGTTGGAGACATTGGGGAGAGTACTGGCTTGGAGCAGTACTCGGGGCTGTGTAGGGCTTGGGACCTGTGGCTTAGTTCCTGTAGTGAAACTATCCTCTGTACTATATTGTAAGTTATTATCCCTTTTCGTCAAATTGATTGTGTTTCCCTGTTTTCTGCTTATTTGTACCACCCATTTGTCTAAACCCCCAAAGATGTTTTTCCCGTTCCAAATATATTATTGTACAAGGACTTAAAAATAAACTGTTTTGAGTAGAATAGTAATATTCACGGTCCCCGTTATTTGCTATTTTATTATTTTATTTCATGTAGTGAGAGGGGGTGTAGTGTGGTGGGTAGAGTAATGAGAGGTGAAGATGTAGTCACCAGTGCCTCTATTACTACCTCCGCACCCCC
>NC_069430.1:45092747-45130247 GCF_026875155.1 Cherax quadricarinatus
AAATTATTCAATTACATATATTCCCTCACCTCCCAACTACCACAAGGCAGCTAATCAGTACACCTCGCAGTTGACCAGCATAATAGTTGCTCTCTGGTGCAAAGCCTCCTTAACCCGTCATTTCTCCTTAAACCTAAATATCGGGCTCCAGTCCCTTTCCCCTACTTCTACTAAAAATGTACTAGCCAATGCTAGCACCCTCGCACGTTAACCATTGGGCCAAACCTCTCTGGGCCCTCTAGGGCGTGGAAACTGCTCCAAGGGGTTTTGCATTCTTTCAAGTAACTGCAACTGGACCATTTCCCACGACCACCAAGGTCGCATTTCGGCACACTTCACATGCACACTACAACATCTGAAAATCGAGACAGGGCGGGGCATCGAAAGCTAAGACCCTCCTTTTATCCTATGCCACTACTAGGATTCACTGGCCTCATAAAACAAGGCGGCCCAAAACACTGGACCGTATTCAAGGTCACCTTATTTCACACGGGTAACACTAACACTTCTGGCAAGTCCAAAGTAGGCTGGGACATCACACACCTCAATTGCCCTCTCATGACTGGCGGGACACCCCCGCAAAACCAGTCGACAGGTTGACCAGCAAGGCGGGGGGGGGAATACACCCCCAAATACCGCCCTTGAAAACAGCTGGTCCCAGTAGCTGGAGTCCATCTCTGCGGTTCACGTCCTTCCACATCTCCGAGGATGGCAACTCCTTCATAGAGATTCTCCTGTCCTGGCACACCATCCAGGATCCCTCACACACCAGTGCAGAAACACCGCCATCTCCTGAGCTAGGCGGCATCGCAGCATCACAGCACGGCTACTGCATCACACCCACGGTCCCAAAATCTCAGCATCCCGGCACGGTCCCAGCATAGCAGACAGCATCACAGCACGGCCACCGCATAGCAGACAGAATCACAGCACGGCCACAGCATACCCAGACAGCATCACAGCACGGCCACAGCATAGCAGACAGCATTACAGCAGCCGACATCAGCAGTAGGGCAATGGTCAGTTGCTCGAGGTGAGGTGAGGTCACTTCAGGTCACAACAGCAAGTCCGGTCACCCATCCCTGGCAACTGCGGGTAACTGGCGGTCCGTGGTGATGGGCACAGAGGCGGGTGACCAGACAGACACCCACTACACTGGTTTACAGACCGGGCAGCAATACATCTACTGGGCACATCACTGGGAGACTGGCACATCAGGGGACAGCAATCATAGGCAACTCTTCAATGGGTGACGTTGTGGACTATCTTCCAAGGTGGCGGGGTGACTTCTCATTCCTCTGTAAATATTCAATTGGGCCAGTAATTGCTTCCCCCAAAAGTCTCACCCAAATACTGAATATAAGAACATAAGAAAACGAAGGAACACGCAGAAGGCCCTACTGGCCCATGCGAGCAGGTCCAAGTCCTCCCGGCTTAAGCCAATGCACCCAACCTAGTCAGGTCAGGTCACATTGACTCAAGGGAGGAACACGGCAACCGACCCGTTAAGCACAAGCTATCAGGTCTAACTCACACCCACCCACATCTACTCATGTATTTATCCAACCTATTTAAAGCTACACAACGTCTGGCCTCTATAACGGTACTTGGGATTTTTTTCCACTCATCCACAACTCTATTACCAAAACCAGTACTTTCCATATCCCTCCTGAAAACTGAATTTTTCCAACTTAAAAAACCCTTGCTGCGAGTCCTGTCCCAGGCTAGATATTATCAGCACACTATTTACATCCCTTTATTTATTCCTGTCTTCCATTATAAACCTCAATCATATCCCCCCAATTCTACGTCCCTTTTTAGAGAGTGCAGTTTCAGGGCCCCCTTTGTCTAAACCTCATAGGGGAAAGGTTTCTGAACATGGGATCATCTTTGTCATCCTCCTTTGTACATTTCCAGAGAAATTTATATCCATTCTGTAATACGGTGACCAAAACTGTGCAGCATAATCTAAATGAGGCCTAACCAAGGATGTATAGAGTTGAAGAACAACCTGAGGACTCCTATAAATTTATGCTTCTTGATATGAAGCCAAGGATTCTATTAGCTTTATTGCGAACACTTATGCACTGTTTCTTGGTTTCAGATTACTGCTAACCAGAACTCCTAAATCTTTTTCGCAATATAATATTACACCCAAACAATTACTCAGACCCACCGTCTGAAAAAAGGTCAGTTAAGGGCACTAGGGTTATAATATCATACAGATATTTACTTAAAAATTTACACAACACCAGAAAAAAAAAATGGTAGCATAACATAAGTATAACCGAGCAGTCAAAAATAAGGCACATGGGACTGGTTCCTACTATAAAAATAATAAGAACCACCACCGCTTAGACACCATGTCATGTAGGGGGGTAATGATTAGGGAAATATGGGGGTAAGCGGAGGGAGTCAGTAGGCAGGGGACAGGCAGGCGAAGTGGTAGGAGAATGATTAGCGGAGGTAGTAGGTAATGTGAGGTCACTGGTGACTACATCTTCACCTCTCATTACTCTACACTCCACTCCACACTGCTCACCCTCTCACTACTTTAACTACACATAAATAAATGGAGAAAATAGGAATAGCAAATAACGGGACCGTGAATATTACCAATTCTACTCAAACACAGTTTATTATTAAGTCTTTGTACAATAATAAAATTTGGGAACAGGAGAAAAATTATTGTGGTTTAGACAAATGGGGTGGTACATATAAGCAGAGAGACAGGGAACACAATCAACTTGACGAAAATGAATATAACTTACAATTAGTACAGAGGACAGTTCACTACAGGAACTAAGCCACATGTCCCAAGACCTACACACAATGAGTACTGCTCCAAGCCAGTACTCTGCCCAATGTCCCCCAACAGTCTCCTCCAGAGACTTTCAGCAGCCTTCTCCCGAGCCCTGCACCCTAGCAGCAGCTCCGCTTGAATTTCTCTGCTCAGGAGCTCTGCACCCCAGCAGCAGCTCCGCTCGAATCTCCTGATCATGTTCTTCCTTTGGGCTTTTATGGTGGTCCCAAGCACCCTCCACAACCACGTGTACGACCTGACCCTAGGTCTGACGCCGTCCAGAACAAAAGACCTCAGACGTGGGCGTGGCTACAGACGTTTGCCAAGGCAACAGACACCCCTGCGTGGTATGCAGTGTTGCAAGACTAGCAACAGACACGCTGCGTTGTATGCATTTGTTTGCAAGACTAGCAGCAGACACACTGCGTGGTATGCATGTTGCAAGACTACAACAGACACTCTGCGTGGAAATCAGTGTTGCATGACTACCCAACAACACTCTGCGTTGTATGCGTGTTGCAACACTAGCAACAGACCTTTGCGGGGCATGCAATGTTGCAAAGACTAGCAACAGACACAAAGCGTGGTATGCATGTTGCAAGACTAGCAACGACACTCTGCTGGCATGCAGTTTTTGCAAGACTAACAACAGACACTCTGCGTGGTATCCCAGTGTTGCAAGACTAGCAACAGACACTCTGCGCCTTAATGCATGTTGCAAGACTAGCAACAGACACTCTGCGTGGTATGCAGTTTTGCAAGACTAGCAACAGACACTCTGCGCCTTATGCAGTGTTGCAAGACAAACAACAGACACTTTTGCGTGGTATGCAGTGTTGCATGACTAGCAACAGACACTCTGCGTGGAAATGCAGTGTTGCAAGACTAGCAACAGACACTCTCCCGTGGTATGCAGGTTGCAAGACTAGCAACAACACTCTGCGTGGTATGCAGTGTTGCAAGACTAGCAAACAGACACTCTGCGCCTTATGCAGTGTTGCAAGACTAGCAACAGACACTCTGCGTGGTATGCAGTTTGCATGACTAGCAACAGACACTCTGCGTGGTATGCAGTTTGCAAGACTAGGCAACAGACACTCTGCGTGGTATGCAGTGTTGCAAGACTAGCAACAGACACTCTGCGTGGTATGCAGTGTTGCAAGACTAGCAACAGACACTCTGCCGTGGCATGCAGTGTTGCAAGACAAAACAACAGACACTCTGCCCCTTTAAATGCAGTGTTGCAAGACTAGCAACAAACACTCTGCGTGGTATGCAGTTTGCAAGACTAGCAACAGACACTCTCGGTGGTATGCAGTGTTGCAAGACTAGCAACAGCCCACTCTGCGGGGGTATGCAGTGTTGCAAGACTAGCAACAGACAGTAGAGGGGAAAAATTTTCCGAGGCAAAGGTACAATAGTAAATGTCAGGCCATGTCATAGTTACGCTTCTGTCTCGCCTCAAAAGGAATCTGTTGCTAGTGTTGCAACAATGCATAGCTTCTAACGATGCACAGTGAGTGCGACAGATCTTAAGCGAAAGATTTCCACCTCCATGTGGCTTGTTCTTCATTGTTAAGATCGTTTACATCCACGAGGGACTCTGGGAATTCTCTCCAAACAATGTCTATTTCGGCAATAGGAACACGCCTCGACCCGGAGACTCTCGTGTTGCAGTGACTCTCCCCCTTTGCTGCCCCAATCCCACGGAAATACGTGTATTTGCGGCGATGCGCAAGCCGGCCAATATGGTCTACATGGTCTAAACTGCCCCCAAAACCTCCTTATGATGTCAATGACATCATAAGGAGGAGCCTTGCTACAGCTGAGTGCTCGACTGAGAGAGCCTTGATCCCTAACATCCACAATGTTCCGAATCCCGAAAAACGCCCCGTCGGGATGACCATCTATCCTTGAAAGTGGCAAGCTTTTAGTATGGGACTATACCTGCGTGTCGACGTTGGCTGACACCTACATCAGTCACAGTGTCGGCAAAATGCAGGTGCGGGCGGATCACAGGGAGGAGTACAAAACTAGGAACACAGAGATATGTGCCATCAGTATCAAACTGTCCCAGTGGGACCAGAAACCTTGGGAACATGGGAAAAAACACCACCTTTCCCCAAAGACCTGAGTTTCTGACTCACTGACACCACCGAGACCCAAGGGGCCCACTTTCATGTAACCACGCCCCAGCGTGGCCATCGAGAGGAAATGCTTGTTGCAAAAATTGGCTTACGGTCCAGCTTCAGAGGAGCTGGAGAGATTCATAATCCTTGATATATTGTACCAATTTTATTCAAGTTTTGTGCTTTTTAAATAAATGTTTTCCCCAACCTAAAAAATTATCTACACACACACACACACACACACACATATATAATATATGTAAAAATATATATATATATATATATATATATATAATATATATATATATATTATATATATATATAAATATTTTATATATATATATAAAATATATATAAGGGGGTTTGGGAAGAAAGATCAGCACTCACTTGCATTCTAGGAAGGGTTCCTATACCATTTCTAGAAAGACATTTCACTTACTTCATACACACACACACAGTTCCGGAGCTCAGGGGAATGTCTTACGAAGAAAGGTTGAGGGAAATCGGACTGACGACACTGGAGGACAGGAAGGTCAGGGAGACATGATAACGACATACAAAATACTGCGTGGAATAGATAAGGTGGATAGAGACAGGGTTTTCCAGAGAGGGACACAGAAACAAGAGGTCACAATTTTGGGAAACTGAAGACTCAGGCGAGTCAAAAAGGATGTTATGAAGTATTTTTTCAGCAACAGAGTAGGGCATGAAGTGGAATAGCCTAGCAAGTGATTAATTGAAAGGGAGGAACCATACATAGCTTTAAGACGAGGTATGACAATTTCTCAGAAGCAGAGAGAAAAAGAGGACCTAGTAACGATCAGTGAAGAGGCGGGGCCAGGAGCTGAGTCTCGACCCCTGCAACCACAATTAGGGAGTACAATTAGGGAGTACACACACACACACAACACACACACACACCACACACACACACACACCACCCCAAAACACACCAAAACACCACACCACCCACACACACACACACACACACACACCACCCATTGTGTGTGCGTGTGTGTGTGTGTGTGTGTGTGTGTGTGTGTGTGAAAAGGCGGGGCCAGGAGCTGAGTCTCGACCCCTGCAACCACAAACAGATAAGTACACACACACACACAAATACAATACTCGTTTTCTAAACACACACAAACTGTTTAGGTTAGATAAACAGCTATCCCGGATTAAGACGCCAAGAGAAGGATAAGTCGCTATTCGCACAACAACAGTCACTACTCGCACAAGTCCTTATTCGCCCGACAACAGTAAATAGCACGACCGCAGTCATTACTCGAACACGGTAACAGTCACTACTCGTACAACAACAGTTACTACTAGCCCGACAACAGGCGCTCCTCGCCCAACAACAGTCAGTACTCTCCCGACAACAGGCACTCCTCGCCCAACAACAGTCAGTACTCGCCCGAAAACATGCACTCGCCCCTTCAACGGGCACTGGGCCGCCTGTGTACTTGGGCAGCTCTCGCTAGAACCTGGTCAATAATCGGCCTCGTAAAATATTCAGCTGATTGAGTTTCGTCTCAACAATTGCCATAAAGGAAGTTGAAATTTCTTTGTGGCGCCCAGAATGATTTCTTTGCCCACCGCCTCTCAGGTTACTACAAACTCCAGTCAAGCCTTTCTTACACCGTAAATATTGGATTAACGATAATTGATCAATAAATACGTAAAGGAGCCAATTAAACGACTAATTGCTGAAATTATGCACCCATGGAGAACTAGGATGTACGGGAATAATGTCACATTACATTTCGTGTCTATAGGAATGGTACGGTACGATAGGGTACGGTAAGGTACGGTAGGGTACTGTACGGTACGGTAGGATACTGTACGTGGTACGGTAGGGTACGGTACAGTAGGGTACGGTACGGTAGGGTACTGTACGGTACGGTAGGGTAGAGTACGGTAGGGCACGGTACAGTAGGGTAGGGTACGGTACGGTACGGTAGGTTATGGTAGGAAATTCCTTATGGTACGGTTGAATTTTTATTTGATAAAACAGTACGGTGAGAAATTACGGTACGGTATTTCTGACAGGTACGAAAAACAGACAAAAATACCCTACGGTTCTGTCAGCATTATCTGAAGATAATCATCACTGATCATATATAAAATATAAATATATATATAATATACTATATAATATATATATAAATATATATAAATATATATATATATATATAAAAAAATATTATAAAATGATACTAGAATTTGGCCGATCCATACCTAATTTTCGGCCCTAAAGAACATCCAGATTTAAAGTCCACAATTTTAAATTTTCTGTTACAAGAAATTTTAGGATATTTGCTTGATATGTCTGGTATCTTATTTTCGTTAAATAAAATACCTGATATATCACATAGGTTATTATAATGTCACTCCTAAAAACTCTTCAATAATGGACCCAAAGAAGACACACAGTAAATTTAAGATAGTGACAATAAGGCTGGCCAAATGCCTTACCTTTAGTTTGATCATCGTCTGTGTGTCTGACAAACTGCCAGAAGTGCTTGTAACCAAGCCCTTAGTCTGGCTAAAAACATCAGTCCCGTTCTGTTGACATTGCAAGTAGCCCCGTACACATCTGCGTGTTAGACTGAAACCATTAATACGTCTGCTTTACTGTCTGCATGTATTTTATCATGAAGATTAGGTACAGTTCAGTATTCAGGGTTGTTAGATCAACTGTAGTTCAGTATTCAGGGCTGTGATAATCTGTGTAAAGAGTAACGTACCTCATGCCAGTTGTAAACACTTGGTGTCAAAGAGAGAGAGAGAGAGAGAGAGAGAGAGAGATACACGAAGTTACATCACTTCACAGTATGTATCTCTCTCACGTACTCACAGAAAGCCCTCCTAATCAAAGCACATTAAAGTCCATCTATTCTCAATATTATTAATGTGGCTTTCAGGTCCATAAAGAGAGCGAGAAAGAGCAGCCATCAGAGCTCACAAGTTCACCTCCTCCACCTTCACCCTTATCGTCGCCCAAGACCATTTGTAGATGACAAATTCAATTAAATCCTTTTCTACGTGCACGTCAGTAATCTATGTCCCCACAACTATTGGCAGCACACCAATTAGCATAATCAAACCACACAATCCATCGGCTAGCTAACGAGGGCTCAAAGGGGTTGTCGGACAAGGTGTAAAGGGAAGGAAGGGGGGAAGGGGAAGACCAAGAATCGAAGGGTCGTTGGTCTGTTAGTGGTAAGGGGGAGGTGGGGTGAACTGCGTTACTACACTCGCCGCGTTTGGAGGAGTCAGTGTTTTTTTTCAGAGGGGGGGGGGGATGATGTACTTTTTCCAGGCGTGTGCACCTCTCCGTGAACAAGTGCACAAATGCACGTACAAAAATGTCAATTACAGTTGGGGGTTCTGTCGACCGCGGAGTTTGCTGATATTGTCACATTGTTTTGAACCCTTTGTGCTCGGACAAAATGTCCCCGACAAAGGCTTAGATACGTAACGAGTATTGATAAGAGTATTTTCCGTCCTGTATTAACAAGGCAATCATCACGCCTGTTACGTCCTCTCCGGCAACCAATCATAACTCATTACTTTCTCTTCAGTGACTCCGATTGGTTGTTTTCGGTTGCCTGCCTAAACTTTAGCATCACTGTTAGCTGGGAACATGGTGGCCATTGTGTCTAACATAACCCCCCGTCCACGTACCTTGCTTTTCCCACAACAAAGTCTCGTAAAATCAAAGTTGGCTTCAAAGGAGGACCTTCCTTTGCTGTAAGACATGCCAGTTTTGCTAATTAGCTTTGATTGCCGCCATTGCAGCGGCCACCGCAAGGTTGCAGAGGCTGGAGAGAAGCCGGGGGAGGAGGTGGTTGTGGTGGGGGACTCTAGCCACAACAAGGGCTAGGCAAGGCTTTGTATCCTACCGTTCACGCAGACGAGGTGAACTTAACACCCGCCTGCCTCGCTCCAGAATGCCTCGCTCTGTGTTGTAATTGACAACATCATTACATCGTCCGAGTCCCAGTTGCTGTACCTTCCTCTATTCCCAACTTTTCTCTGCTCTCTCTCTCTCTCTCTCTCTCTCTCTCTCTCTCTCTCTCTCTCTCTCTCTCTCTCTCTCTCTCTCTCTCTCTCTCCCTCTCTCTCTCTCCTCTCCTCTCTCTCTCTCTCTCAATCTCTCTGTCTGTCTCTCTGTCTCTCTCTCTCACGTACACTACTATCTCTGCCATGGCACACTAAAACCTTTCTCAAACTAGATGCATTTCAGTCGCTGCGCGATCCTCGTAATCCTCGTACTGCATAACCCCAGCCCCCTCTACCTCAATTCATGCGACTGGAATAGTGCAGAGTGCGGCATAAGTTTGTAACGCAGTTAAATATTAACGATGAAGACATGAAGTGAACCAAAATAGGCGTTCCCAAGTCACTATTTGGAAATGAATATCCCGATTAGTTCAACCAAAAATGGTAATTTAGGACATACACTGCCAAAATCTAATTCAAACATTCCTCATAGAAACTCCAGCTTTGAAGGTAAACAGATGCTGTCTCCTGTTATATCAGAGAAAATTATATCTTGAAATGCACCAAGAAATTAAGGTTGAAGTCGCTCGGATGTTGCATTATCAAGCTATGAGTTTCGAAGTGTTGAAATTATAGCAGGAATGACAGTATTTTAGTTCTCTCTGTTCTTCCCAGGAAAGCAAATTAGGACTTTCAAAGGCCTAAATCAGAGTAACACCAACTTTTCACTAGACAAGTAAATTTTAAGTTTTAGCTAAGAACGTAACACATTTTTTTAACAATAGTGTCGAGGACACGGATGATACACGTACATAAAAGTATATTAAGTTAACTTTTTTTTTTACCCAGAATAACTAAATCAAGTCAAACACTGACTGATCTCTGATCACAAGAGACGTCCTCCAGTTATTTCACACAAACCAATTTCATAAAATTGGTTCATGGTAACTTGACATCAAGAGATGACTTCCGTTAAGAAAAACGCATCGTCACTAAGAGTTTCAAGCTGACCAGAAGATGCATTCTCCGGTTATTGCACAGAATCTAACAAAATTTGCTCCCTCACAGCCTATACTCAGGAAATATATTGTCTCTTTCATAAACCGCGTCAGCCGTTCGACACTGATGCCGTTCACAGTTGTTTTATTCTAATTAAGGGGAAAAGCGGTGAACCCGTATGGAGTGGGAGGCATTCAGTGTTGATAAAAACAAATAAAGGTTAAGTTCAATTCTGTGGATCAAGAGGGGCGCCGCCCCCCCCTCACCAGCAACAAAACACTCCAACCCCTTCAGGAAGTGTCACCCATTTATGTAAGACGAAAAGTTATTATAGCATTTCCAGATTAAAGTTCCAGAATGGCACTTACACTGTAAATTAATAATACCAACCTTCTTCTAAGAAGCATACGCCAGAAACCCAACAGAAGAGACTTTGTAAACATATCTCCTGGAAACCAGTTTCGGGTATTGATCTATATAAGACCGGGCAGAGACCTGCACTTGTCAATTGTTCCTCTAACCTTCATCTAGTAATTGCTGACCAAGGTGGAAAATTTGAAGCCTATCGGATAAGGCATTCTGAAGTTATACACGAACGTTTTGGAGGAAGTTAGTGGAACACTAACTGGAACAATAACTGAAATCTTCAATATTTCTCTCTTTCTTTTAGTTCTATTTAGATTCCTCAACAGTTCCTTAAGGTGGCCAGTGCCACATCTCACGGGGTCAGCATCACGTCCCACGCTCCGGTGCCGTCCAAGAGTGCCACACATGTACGCCGAGTTACGAAACTCTTGGGAAAGTGCGCGCCATTTTTCATAAAATATCAACACGTTGTGGATACCAGAATGAGTTGGGATACCACAAACAGTTGGGATACCACAATCAGTTGGGATGCCACAGTTGGGGATACCACAACCATTTGAGATACCACAGACAGTTGGGGATACTACAACCAATTGGAATAACACAGTTGGGGATATCACAGCCATCTGAGATACCACACCCAGTTGGGTATAGCACAACCAGCTGGGGATACCACAACCAGCTGGGATACCACAGACAGTTGGGGATACCACAAATAAGTGGGAATATATAAATAATATATAATTATATATATATAATATATATATATATATATATATATATATATATATATATATATATATATATATATATATATAGTATATATATATATAGTCATACATACACACACACACCACAATAATATATATATATATATATATATATAAATATATATATATATATATATATATATAATATATATATATATATATAATATATATATATATATATATATATATATATATGTCGTGCCGAATATGTAAAACTGGTCAATTAGCAAGAACTCATTTAAAATTAAGTCCTTTCTAAAATTTTCTCTTATACGTTTAAAGATATATTTTTTTCATTAATGTTGATGTAAAAATTTATAATTTTGCACCAAAAGGAACTTAGAAAACTTACCTAACCTTATTATAACAAGCGCAATTTATTTTAACCTAACCCAACTAAATATATTTTAGATTTGTTTACAGTAATTTAATACTAAACAAACACAGTGAAATAAATTTTTTTCGTTATGTTCAGATGATTTGGCGAAATTATTGCATACACAAATTTTCACTTGTCCTATATGGTAAGATGAACGCTGCTATTTAGGCCAAGATCGCAAATTCTGCCTATTCGGCACGACATTTATTATATATATATATAATATATATAATATAATATATATATATATAATATATATATATATATATATATATTAATATATATATAATATATATATATATATATTACAAGTCGGCCGTCTCCCACCGAGGCAGGTGATCCAAACAGAAAGAAAATCTCCAAAAAGAAAATACTTTCATCATCATTTAGCATTTTCACCTCACTCACACATAATCACTGTTTTTGTAGAGGTGCTCAGAACACAACATTTAGAAGCATATACGTATAAAGAAACACAACATATCCCTCCAAACTGCTAATATCCCAAAACCCCTCCTTTAGAGTGCAGGCATTGTACTTCCCATTTCCAGGACTCAAGTCCGACTATGTAAAAATAACCGGTTTCCCAGAATCCCTTCAACTAAATATTACCCTGCTCACACTCCAACAGCTCGTCAGGTCCCAAATACCCTTCGTCTTCATTCACTCCTAACATGCTCATGCACGCTTGCTGGAAGTCTAAGCCCCTCGCCCACAAAACCTCCTTTGCCTCCTCCCTCCAACCTTTTTGAGGACGACCCCTACCCCGCCTTCCTTCTCCTATAGATTTATACGCTCTCCTTGTCATTCTACTTTTATCCATTCTCTCTAAATGACCAAACCACCTCAACAACCCCTCTTCTGCCCTCTGACTAATACTTTTATTAACTCCACACCTTCTCCTAATTTCCACACTCCGAATTTTCTGCATAATATTTATACCACACACATTGCCCTTAGACAGGACATCTCCACTGCCTCCAACCGTCTCCTCGCTGCAGCATTTACAACCCAAGCTTCATACCCATATAAGAGTGTTGGTACCATATACTTTCATACATTCCCTTCTTTGCCTCCATAGATAACGTTTTTTGTCTCCACATATACCTCAACGCACCACTCACCTTTTTACCTTCATCAATTCTATGATTAACCTCATCCTTCACAAATCCATCAGCTGACATGTCAACTCCCAAGTATCTGAAAACATTCACTTCTTCCATACTCCTCCTCCCCAATTTGATATCCAATTTTTCTTTATCTAAATCATTTGATACCCTCATCACCTTACTCTTTTCTATGTTCACTTTCAACTTTCTAGCTTACACACTCTCCTAAACTCTTCCACTAACCTTTGCAATTTTCTTTAGAATCTCCCATAAGCACAGTATCATCAGAAAAAAGCAACTGTATCAATTCCCATTTTGAATTTGATTCCCATAATTTAATCCCACCCCTCTCCCGAACACCCTGCATTTACTTCTTTTCCAACCTCTCTTAAATAAAAAAACCCCCATGGTGACTTTACAATCCCTGCAAGCCCTATTTTTTACGGGGAAAGTCTCCCCCCTTTTCTACACACCCTAACCTGAGCCTCACACCCATAAAAACCTTAAAGCTTTTAGTAATTTTACCACCTATTCCTATACTTGCAACATCTGCCCATTGCCCTCTACCATCTATCATATCCCTTTTTTCTAAATCCATAAATGCAATGAAAACTTCCCTACCTTTACTAAATACGTTCACTATATGCTTCAATGTAAACACTTGATCTACACATCCCCTACCCAAATCTAAAACCTCCTTGCCATCGAAATCCTCCATTTTCTTACCTCTAATCTTTTAGTAAAACCCACATACACTTTTCCCCCGGGTAACTCAGTAAACTAATTCCTCTAAATTTTTTACAATCTCTTTGCCCCCCCCCTTTATATACGGGAACTATACTTTTTTCTCCCACCCCTACTACCTTCTCCTCTTTCATAAAATTATTAAAAAAAAAAACCCAAACCACTCTAAACTATATCCCCCCCCTGTTTTTCGACATTTCTTTCATGATCCCTCATTTCCCCAGTCCCCCCCTTTCTTCTACGTAATGCCTCACGCACCTCCCCCACACTCACTTCTGTTCTTCTCACTCCTAAAAGGGGTATACCTCCCGGGCCAGTGCATGAAATTACCACTTCCCTTTCTTCATCGACTTTTAAAAAAGTTCCTCAAAAATTCCCCCCACTCCCCCAAAACCCCATCTCCCCATCTACTAACTCCCCTACTTTTTTTTTTAACTGAAAAAACCTTGTTCCCAGGCTTTTTTTTTAACTCACTCCAAAAATTTTTTTTCTTATTTTCTTTAAAATTTTCTGACATGCCTCTCCACCTCAGTACTCTCCTTTTGCACTCTCTCACCACTCTTTTTTCACCTTTTTCTTTTACTCACCATATACCTCTCCTTCTTATAACACTTCTGCTTTGTAAAACCTCTCATAAGCACCTTTTTTCTCTTTTAACCCCCCTTACTTCACATTCCACCAATCACTCCCCTTTTTCCCCCTGCACCCCCCCTCCCCATAACCACAAACTTCTGCCCCACATTCTAAACGCATTTTTTTTAAAATATTCCAACCCTCTTTAAACCCCCCCCCCCACTACTCATCTTTGCACCAGCCCACCTTTCTGCCCCAATTTTCGCTTAAACTCACCCAAAATTTCTCCTACCTTTGTTTTTACACTTTTATCTCTCTCCTTTTCTTGTTTTTTGCCAATTTTCCCCCTGTCCTCTACTCTTACTCTAACTGTAGCTACAAATAAATAATGATTCGATATATCGTTGCCTCTCTATAAACATTTCACCGGAGCCCCACCCCCTCAACCTTTATCCCCAAAACATAATTCATTACGTGGGATATCATACCTTGTATATTTTTTACCTTTTTTCATAAAAAATGTATTACTTATTACCAAACCCCTTTCAACATAGCTCAATAAAGGCCCCATTTTCATTCCCCCGGCACCCCAAATTTATTTTTTACTCCCTCCACAACATTTTTACCCACTTTTTGCATTGAAATCCCCAACCACCATTACTCTCACACTTGGGTTTAAAAATCCCCATGCATTCACTCAACATTTTCCCAAAAAACCCCCCTCTACCTTCCTTTTTTCTCCCGGGGGATATACGCTTTTATATATATTATAATATATATTATATATATATATATATATATAAATATATTATATATATATATATATATATATATATAATATAACATATTCGTGCCCAATATGTAAAACTGGTCAATTAGCAAGAACCATTTAAATTAAGTCCTTTTTGAAATTTTCACTTATACTTTAAAGATATATTTTTTTTCATTAATGTTAATGTAAAAAAATTAATTTTGCTCCAAAAGAATCTTAGAAAACTTACTAACCTTATTACAACAAGAACAATTTATTTTAGCCTAACCCAACTAAATATTTTAGATTTTTTTACAATAATTTAATACTAAACAAACACAATCAATATATTTTTTTTCGTTAGGTTTAAATGATTTTGGCGAAATTATCGCATACAAAAAATTTCACTTGTCCTATATGGCAAGATGACGTTGCTATTTAAGCCAAAATCGCAAGTTCTGCCTATTCGGCACGACATATATATATATATATATATAAAATATATAATATATATATATATATAATGTGTGTGTGGTGTGTGTTTGGGCCGCCATTTTTTGTAGGGTTGGGTGGTACTTGGTTTTAAAACGTCATGTGGTTCTCGCTTACCATGAGCAGGGCCCGTACAACATGGGTTTTGAATCATTGGCTAGTGCAAATTTTTGTTATTGATATATAAATATATATATATATATATATATATATATATATATATATATAATATATATATATATATATATACATATATATATATATAAAATGTTTTGTGTGTTGTGTTTTGTGTGTGTGTGTGTGTAGTGTGTGTGTGTGTTGGAGTGTGTTGTTGTGTGGTGTGTGTGTGTGTGTGTGTGGTGTGTGGTGTGTGTGTGTGTGGGGTTTTGTGTGTGTTGGGTGTGTGTGTGTGTGTGTTGTGTGAGTGTGTTGTGTGTGTGAGTGGGTGTTTGTGTGTGTGTGTGTTGTAGTGTTGTGTGTGTGTTTAGTGTGTGTGTGTGTGTGTGTGGGTGTGGGGTGTGTGGTTTTGTGTGTGTGTTTTGGGGTGTGTTGAGTGGTGTGTGTGTGTGTGTGTGTGTGTGTTGTGGTGTGTGTGATGGTTGTGGTTGTGTGTGGTGGGAGTTTTTGTGTGGTTGTATGTGTTGTTGAGTGTGTTTTTGTGGGGGTGTGGTTTTGAGTGTGTGTGGTTATGAGTGTGTTGGTGTGTGTGTTTTGTGGTGTGTGTTGGGTGTTTGTGGGGGTTTGTTGGTGTTTGTGTTGTTGTGTGTGTAGGTGTGAGTTGTGTTTTTGTGTTGTTGTGGTGTTTTGGTGGTGTGGTTGGTTGGGGTGGTGGGTGTTTGGTTTTAGAGTGTGTGTGGGTTTGTGTTTGGTGGTTTGTTTTATTTAAGTTGATTTAGTAAGATGAATTTATATTTGGTAGTAGAGATTAAAATAGAGAGGTGATGAGTGTATATCTTTATAAAAAAGTTATAATAATTAATAATATAGATTATAGGAGTATAATAATTTTGTGTAATATTATATTATTATTATATTATATTATATATATTTTATTATTTTTTGGTGGTGTAGGTTTTTGTGGATGGATGTATTTGAAGAAACACCTCCTTCAGATCAAAACTCTACCCCACAAAAGAAGCTCCCCGAAAATATAAGAATTCAATTAGAGAAATTAAAAAAAAAAGGGAGCTTACCCACCTGCAGTTATGTTACAATTACATTAAAACAACCTTACAAAATACAACGTCCAGTATAAAATATATAAACACAAATAACAGTTTCAGGATATGGACCTCAAAATACACACATTTTTGTAAACTAAATATTATTATATTAATTTTTAAATTATTATAAATATTAATATTATTATAATCGGGGAGCGCTAAACCCGCAGGGTTATAAAGCGCCTGAGGGGGGATGGTAGGGATTCAAGGGAACCCGAAGCACATGCAAAATTTCCCTAAATCAAGAGCCCCCTCAAACCCCACAAGGAAGCTCCTCGCGGGTGTAAACTAACTATAAGACAACATTATAAGACAACATTATAAGACAACATTATAAGACAACATTCAACACCACATAGCGACCACTGTGACACATCTTCAAGGTGACGCTCTGTTTCATACACACTTGTCAATCATATTTGAAAAAAAAAAAAAAAATCACGTATTGTAAAGGAAGTTTACAGGAGATCTGAGTACACCAGACTGAGTACACCAGACTGAGTACACCAGACTGAGTACACCAGACTGAGTACACCAGACTGAGTACACCAGACTGAGTACACCAGACTGGGGTTACTGAACCGTCGTTCACTGGCGAAGTAGCAAAACAGTGATACCGTTTCTGAAGAAACATAGAGGAAAGTAGAGTGTGTAGTGAATGTAACTAGCATTGTGCAAGACACACACACACACACACACACACACACACAAACACACACACACACACACACAAACACACACACACACAGTGTGTATACTATCACAAGTGAAAAGTGAAATCGCATGAGGAACGAGGGATGTATGAGCACATGTGGCTATAATCATCATGGGTGAAGGATCTCCAAAATAGGGATTTAAGGACTACGTACGACAACTTCGTCATCAGCATCTGGCAACTTGTCACGACCGTTGGCAGCGCAAGTATCACTCACCTATTTTGTGGTTTGCATGTTGCAGGCTTGTTCTGGCCTTGATCGCTGTTAGATACTGGTCACTCACTCCTGCAAGCTATTACAGTAGTTATTAGTAGTAAGAATACTTAGGAAGCTAGGAAGTCCTCTCTCAACGTTGAACAAGGAATAGGATAATAACCAAAATAATTGAACTTAAATCCAGAAAAGGGCAATAAGTGGAGAGATAACCCATTCAGAAGCCCAGTTGGAACAGAGAGTATAACGGATCTTTAAAACCACACCATCTACCCCCCCCCTAACCATCCCTCTCTCACACAAAACCCCAAAATGGCAGACACCATAGAACTTTAGCCCCCTGTACAATTTCCACTTTTTACAAACCCAGAAATACTGTATGAATTAACAGTATCTACCCCTCATTACCCCCCAATACACCGAAACACACGTATACACACTACACACCAGTTTTAAGGCAATTTAATTTGTGGGTAAAGCCCCAGGAGAGTAGGCCCAGGTCACAAGAAGTTGCGGCCAGTCAAGGACCACTGACACACACAACCACACACACACACACACACACACACACACACACACACCACACATCCCACCCCCACACACACACCACAAAATGCACACACACACACACACAACAAAACCACAACACACAAAACACACAATTTTCACACACACACACAACACACACACCACACACACATTTGCAGACTCACACATACATCCCCACCTCCCCACCGCATCTCACTCCTTCACCTGATCCCTCCCTTTCCCTCTTTCATCCTCCCCCTCCCCACTCTCCCCCCTTCCCCTCTCCCTCTCCCACTCACCCACTTGCTCTCCCTCCTTCCCACTCCCCCTCCCCACTACTCTCCCACATACCACAGTTCCTCCACTACCTCCCCCCCCCACTCTCTGACATACACAATACTAACCTAACATACAGAATTACATAGGTTTCCCACTCTGAGGCAATCAGGATAAAACAAAAATGGGTTGCCAGAAGCTGCTATGCGAACTTGACACCTCAAAGGCGGTGGGACCAGACAACATCTCTCCGTGGCCCTTTAAAAGAGGGAGCAGAGATATGTGTTTTACCGTTAACAAAGATCTTCAACACATCATTTGAAACTCGGCAACTCCCCGAGGTATGGAAGATGGCAAATGAGTCCCAATTTTAAAAAGGGAGACAGACATGAGGCACTAAACTTCAGACCTTATCACTAACGTGGTATAGTATGCAAGGTCATGGAAAAGATCATCAGGAGGAGAGTGGTGAGCACCTGGAAAGAAACAAGTGTATATTGACAACCAGCATGGTTCAGGGAGGGAAAATCCTGTGTCACAAACCTACTTTGAGTTTTAAAGACAAGGTGACGGGAAATAAGACAAGAGAGAGAGGGTGGATCGACTGCATATTTTGGACTGCAAGAAGGCCTTCGACACAGTTCCTCACAAGAGGTTACTGCAAAAGCTAGAGGATCAGGCACACAAAAACAGGAAAGGCACTGCACTGGATCAGAGAATACCTGACAGGGAGGCAACAACGAGTCATGGTACGTGACGAGGTGTCAGAGTGGGCGCCTGTGACAAGCGGGTTCCACAGGGGTCAGTCCTAGGACCTGTGCTGTTCTTGGTATATGTGAATGACATAACGGAAGGGATAGACTCAGAAGCGTCCTTGTTTGCGGACGATGTGAAGTTAATGAGAAGAATCAAATCAGAAGAGGATCAGGCAGGACTACAAAGAGACCTGGACAGGCTACAAGCCTGGTCCAGCAACTGGCTCCTTGAGTTTAATTCTGTCAAATGCAAAGTCATGAAGATTGGGGAAGGGCAAAGAAGACCGCAGACACAATATAGTATAGATGGCCAAAGTCTGCAAACCTCACTCAAGTGAGTATAACACCGAGCATATCTCCCGAGGCGCACATCAATCAGATAACTGCTGCAGCATACGGGCGCCTGGCAAACCTACGGATAGCGTTCCGATACCTCAGTAAGGATTCGTTCAAGACTCTGTATACCATTTACGTCAGGCCCATACTGGAGTATGCAGCACCAGTCTGGAATCCACACCTAGTCAAGCACGTCAAGAAATTAGAGAAAGTGCAAAGGTTTGCAACAAGACTAGTCCCAGAGCTACGGGGATTGTCCTACGAAGAAAGGTTTTAGGGAAATCGGCCTGACGACACTGGAGGCCCCGGAGGGTCAGGGGAGACATGATAACGACATATAAAATACTGCGCGGAATAGACGAGGTGGACAAAGACGGGATGTTCCAGAGATGGGACACAGACACAAGAGGTCACAATTGGAAGTTGAAGACTCAGATGAATCAAGGGATGTTAGGAAGTATTTTCTCAGTCATAGAGTAGTCAGGCCATGGAATAGCCTAGAAAGTGATGTAGTGGAGGCAGGAACCATACATAGTTTTAAGGCGAGGTATGATAGAGCTCATGGGGCAGGGAGAGAGAGGACCTAGTAGCAATCAGCGAAGAGGCGGGACCAGGAGCTGTGACTCGACCCCTGCAACCACAAATAGGTGAGTACAAATAGGTGAGTACACACACACATACACACACACACACACACACACACACACACACACACATACACACACACACACACACACGTACACACACATACACATACGTGGCGAGGGGTCAGAGTGGGTGCCTGTGAGGAGTGGGGTTCAACAGGGGTTAGTCCTAGGACCGGTGCTGTTTCTGGTATTTGTGAACGACATGACGGAAGGAATAGACTCTGAAGTGTCCCTGTTTGCAGATGACGTGAAGATGATGAGAAGAATTCAATCGGAGGAGGGCCAGGCAGAACTACAAATGGATCTGTAGAGGCTGCAGGCGTTGTCCAGCAACTGGCTCCTGGAGTTCAACCCCGCCAGGTGCAAAGTCATGAAGAGTGAGGAAGGGCAAAGAAGACCGTACACGGAGTACAGTCTAGGGGGCCGCAGATTACAACTCTAAGGAAAAGAATCTTGGGGAGCATAACACTGGGTACATTCCTGAGGGCACACATCAACAAATAACTGCTGCACTTACGGCCCCTAGACAACAGACTTTAGAAGAGGTATGAAAAGCTCATGGAGCAGGAAAGTGACCTATAGCGACCAATGAAGAGCGGGCCAGGAGCATGACTCAATCCTGCAACGACAACTAGGTGAGTACACACACACACACACACACTACACACAACACACACACACACACCATCACAAAACACACACACACACACAACACGGCCACACCATACCACATACACACACACACATACACACACACACACACACACACACACACACACACACCACACACACATACACACACGACACACACATACACACACACACACCCACACACACCACACACACACACACACACACACACACACACGCACACACACGCACACACACATCACACACCGCACACACACATACCACACACACACACACACACACCACACACACACATACACGCACACACACATACACACACACACACACACACACACACACACACACACGCACACACACATACACACACGCACACACACATACACACACACACACGCACACAGTTAAGGTATAAGGTAGAGAGCTGAGAGACCTGATCCTTCATCCACAAATATATGACAAATGTGTGAGTACACACATACATACATATACATACATGCATACACACACTACCGAAAATATTCAGATCTCTCAGCAAGCTCACCTAAGCTCACTCTTCCTGGGAACTCCATTTGATTATCACCAGTGGTGACCGCAGAGGCGCCTTTTCAATAAGCGCGGGTAAATGTGCATAACAAAAACGCATCGGGCGGACAATATAGGGGACGAATCCAAACCTCTCTGGGGCATTAAGCGGCCACACAACTTGGGATTGAAGCACAAGGGAAGAGGATTGGAATACACAACACATAATGGACACCTCGCCTCAATAGCGAACACAACACATCGACTGTAGTGGTTGGTTCTGACCAGACGCTGGTTGTTTGTGTAGTGGTGATCTTTACTTGTATTGTAGCGGTTGGGTAATGGTGGTAGCGGGTTGTGGTAAGAAAGAATGGTAGGGGTAGGTGACAAGGATGGTGGATGGTTGCAAGGAAGGTGGTAGGAGTGGTTGTGGGTGGTGATTGGTGGTGGTGGTGGGTGTAACGAAAGTTAGTGGGGGGAGGGGTAAGAAAGGGTGGTGATGATGAGGGTTGTAGGTGATAAATATAGGTGATGGATGCATGGAAGTGTGGGGTCAGCGGTGATTCAGTGTGGTAGTGGTAGTAGGTGGTAGTATTAGCAGGTGGTAGTGGTAGTAGGTGGTAGTAGTAGCAGGTGGTAGTGATAGTAGGTGGCAGTAGTAGCAGGTGGTAGTGATAGTAGGTGGTAGTAGTAGCAGGGGGTAGTGGTAGTAGGTGGTAGTTGTAGTAGGTGGTTGCTAGTGGTAGTAGGTGGTAGTGGTAGTAGGTGGTAGTGGTTGTGATAGTAAGTGGTAGTGGTTGTCGTAGTAAGTGGTAGTGGTTGAGATATTAGGTGATAGTGGTAGTAAGTGGTAGTACTAGCAGGTGGTAGTGGTAGTAGGTGGTAGTGGCAGCAGGTGGTTGTTAGTGGTAGTAGGTGGTAGTGGTAGTGGAAGAAGGTGGTAGTGATTGTTTTAGTAGGTGGTAGTGGTTGTGATAGTATGTAATAACGGTTGTGATAGTAAGCAATAGTGGTTGTGAGAGTAGGTGATAGTGGTTCTTGTAGTAGGTGGTAGTGGTTGTGATAGTAGGTGATAGTGGTTGTGATAGTAGGTGATAGTGGTTGTGGTAGTAGGTGGTAATGGTTGTGACAGTAGGTGATAATGGTTGTGTTAGTAGGTGATAGTGGTTGTGATAGTAGGTGATGCTGTTTGTGGTAGTAGATGGTATTGACTGTGATAGTAAGTGATGGTTGTTGTGATAGTAGGTGAGAGTAGTTGCCATAGTAGGTGATACTGGTTATGGTAGTAGTGACTGTGATAGTAGGTGATAGTGGTTGTGGTAGTAGGTAATAGTGGTTGTGGTAGTAGGTGGTAGTGGTTGTGATAGTGGTGATAGTGGTTGTAATAGTAGGTGATACTGGTGTGTGGAAATAGATGGTAGTGACGTGAGGGTAGGTGATGTGGTTTGTGGTAGTAGGTGGAAGTGGTTGTGTGGTAGGTGAAAAGTGGTTGTGTGTAGGTGATAGTTTAAGTTTGTGATGGTGGGTTTATGGGTTTGTGGTAGTAGGTGGATGGTTTGTGGTTAGTGGTGATAGTGGTGTGGTATATAGGTGATAGGTTTTTATAGTTAGCGATAGTAGTTGTGGTAGTAGGTTGGGTTTGTGAAGTAGGTGATAATAGTTGTGTTAGTAGGGGGTAGTGGTTGTGATATGGGTTTATAGTGGTTTGTGATAGAAGGGTGATAGTGTTGTGATGTAGGTGATAGTGGTTGTGGTATAGGTGATATGGTTATGATAGTAGTGGTAAAGTGGTTGTGGTAGTAGGTGGGTTTTAATAGTGGTGGAAGTGGTTTGTGATAGTAGGTGATAGTGGTTGTGTAGTAGGTGATAGTGGTTTGTGGTAGTGGGTGGAAATGGTTGGGGAAGGGGTAGGGTAGGTGTATTGGTTGTGGTAGTAGGGGGATATTTTGGGGGGAAGTGGTTGTGATAGTAGGTGATAGTGGTTGTGGAGTAGGTGTAGTGGTTGCATAGAAGGTATAGTGGTTGGGGTTTAGTGGATGGTGTGTGTTGATAGTAGGTGAAGTGTTGTGGTAAGTAGGTATAGTGGCTGTGATAGTAGGTGATGTGGTTGTGGTAGTGGGTGAAAGTGTTGTGATAGTAGGTGGAAGGGGTTTGTGGTAGTGGGGGTTTGTGGTTGTGGTATAGGTGATAGTGGTTGGGGTAGTGGTGGTAGTGGTTGTGATAGTAGGTGACAGTGGTTGTGGCAGTAGGTGGTAGTGGTTGTGGTAGGTAGGTGGTAGTGGTTGTGTAGTAGGGGGATTGTTGTGGATAGGGGCTGTGTGAAGTAGGTGATAGTGGTTGTGGTAGTAGGTGGTAGTGGTTGTGGTAGTAGGTGATAGTGGTTGTGGTAGTAGTAGGTGTATGGTAATGGTTGTGGAGTAGTGGTATGACTGTGATAGTAGGTGATGGTTGTTTGGGGATGTTAAGGGTGTAGGGTTGCGATAAGGGGTGGTAAAAATGGGTTTGGTAGTGGGTGACTGTGATAGTAGGTGAAGGGGGTTTGGGTAGTAGGTGGAGTGGTTGGGGATAGTAGGTGGTATTTGGTTGTGGTAGTAGGTGGTAGTTGGTTTGGAAAGTAAGGTGATAGTGGTTGTGGTAGTAGGTGGTAGTGGTGTGTAGTAGGTGAAGGGGTTTTGTGGAGTAGGTGGTAGTGGTTGTGGTAGTAGGTGTATGGATTGTGTAGTAGGTGATATGGTTTATGGGTGTAGTGGATGTGTAGTAGGTGACGTGTTGTGGTAGTGGTGGTAGTGGTTGTGGTAGTTGGTGTAGTGGTTGTGATAGGTGATATTGGTTGTGATAGTAGGTGATATGGTTGTGGAAGTAGGGGCAGTGCTGTGATAGTAGGTGATGGTGGTTGTGGTGTAGTGTGAGTGGTTGTGATAGTAGGTGATATGTTGTGATAGTAGGTGATAGCGGTTGTTAGAGGGGATAGTGGTTGGGGTAGTGGGTTTGTGTAATGGATTTTAAGGTGATAGTTAGGTTGTGGTAGTAGGTGGTAGTGGGTTGTGGTAATAGGGTAGTGGTTTGATAGTAGGTGATAATGGTTGTGGGTAGGAAGGTTGGTAGTGGTTATGGTAGTAGGTGATAGTGGTTGTGATAGTAGGTGATAGTGGTGGTAGTGATAGTGTGTGATAGTAGTGTGTTGTGGTGTTAGTGGTTGTGGTATAGGTGATAGTGTTGTGGTAGTAGGTGATAGTGGTTGTGAAGTAGGTGAAGTGGTTGTGAAGTAGGTGATTGTGTGATAGTAGGTGATAGTGGTTGTGATGGGTAGGTGGATATGTGGTTGTGGATAGGTGATAGGGGTTTGTGATGTAGGTGATAGTTTTGTGGTAGTAGGTGATAGTGGGTTGTGGTAGAGGGGTAGTGGTTGGGGTAGTAGGTGATAGTGGTTGGGGGTAGAGGGTGATAGTGGTTGTGGTAGTAGGGATAGTGGTTGGTAGTAGGTGATAGTGGTTGGGGTAGTGGGTGAAAAGTTGTGATAGTAGGGTGAAAATTGGTTGATGATAGTGGGAATATGTGGTAGTGGTGTAGGGAAATAGTGGTTGTGGTTAGTAGGTGATATTGGTTGTGTTAGTACCGGTGATAGATGTTTATAGTATGCTCGAATGGTTGTGGTACGCGGTGAATATGGTTGTGAATAGTAGGTAATAGTAGATGACGATATAGATAGAAATGGTTTGTAAAACCGTAGGTATAGTGGTAGGAATAGAGGTGATTATTTTTTTTGTTAGTAGGTGATTAATGGTTGTGGAAAATTAGTATAGCTGACTTGTAGTTATTATCTTAGTTGATACATAGGTGTTTTAGTGTTGTCCCCCTTTAAAAAGTGTAATATTGGAATGTAGTAGGATAGTGGTGTGAGTAGGTGATTGGGGTTTTGGGTGTAGGTGTATGGTGTGTTTGTAGGTGATAGGGGATGTGGGATTGTGGTTTGGGGGTAGAGGGTCGGGTTGTGGATGAGGTGATAGTAGTTTGGTGGTGATAGGGGTTGGGTTTAGGCGTATTGGTGTGGTGTGGGATAGTGGTTGTGGTGTAGGTGATAAGTTGTGATGTGGGATAAGGGTGTGATAGTAGGGTTTGTGGTTGTGGTATTAGATGATAGTGGTTGTGTTTAGAGGTGAATTGGTTGTGATAGTAGTTATATGTTGTGATAGAAGATATGGGTAATAGGTGATTGTGGTTGGATAGTTAATGTTTGGTATAATTTTGATAGGGTGTGGTAGTAGATGATATTTGGGGTTAATGATAGTGGTGTGGTAGTAGATGATAGTGTTGTGAGTAGATGATAGGGTGTGGGAGTAAAGGGATTGGGAGTAGAGAAGGTTGAAGAGAGAGTTAGGGTAGAGGAAGGGTTTGTATGAAGTAATAGGGTTGGGAGTGAAATGGGGGGAATAGTACTGATAGGGGGGTAAAGATGAAAATGGTGGTAGTAATAATGGTTGTAGCAGTTGCCCGGAGGTATACGGGAAGGAATTAACCCCGGGAGACCAACTAGTCTCTCCTCTCTCTCTCCTCTCTCTCTCTCCTCTCTCTCTCTCCTCTCCTTCTCTCTTCCCCTAACCCATTCCCCTAAAAAAGTAGAGAGTTATTAAGTCTTCGCTCCTCTTTCCTTCCACTCCTCCGTCTCTCACTTCCTTCCTTCTTCCGTCTCCTCCTTCCTCCGGTCCTCCGTCCCCCCGTTCCTGCCAGCCCTCCGTCTCCCCTTCCTTCCGGGTCCTCCGTCTCCCCCTTTCCCATCTTTCTCCATCTTTTACTTCTTCCCATTTCCTCCGTCTCCTCCTTCCTGCCAGTTCTCCGTCTCCTCCTTCCTTCCAGTCCTCCGTCTCCTCCTTCCTTCTAGTCCTCCGTCTCTTCCTTCCTTCCTTCTATTTCTCCATTATCTTCTTCACAACCTCCCCACACTCTCTCTTTTCTCTTTTTCTTTCACATTTTCTTTCAATACGTTCCCTGCAAATCTCTTGTAGAAGATGACGATACATATGAAGTAAGCTAAGAGAAGAGGAGGAAGAAGAGGTAAGAGAAGAGGAGGAGGAAGAGGTAAGAGAAGAGGAGGAGGAAGAGGTAAGAGAAGAAGAGGAGGAAGAGGCTGTGTTGGTGCGATGAGGGAGTGGAATTGGAAGGATAGCGGTGGGTGATGATGGGTGAGGGGGAAGAGAAGGGAGATGGAGAGGGAGGAAGGGAGAAGGGGAGGGGAGGGGGAAGGGAGGATGGGAAGGGGGGGGGAGAAGGGGAGGGGGAGAAGGGGGGGAGAGGGAGGGGAAAGGGGGGGGGGTGAAGGGGAGGGGGTGAAAGGGCATGGTTTTTTGTCATCATTAAGGCAATCAAGCTGATTCATGTGACGCCTCAATAATACAGTGTGTGTGTGACAACACACACACACACACACACACACACACACACACACAACACACACACACACGACACACACCCACATCACAGGAAGCCAACTCGGACTCGACCCCCGCAACCTCAACCTAGGTGAGGTGAGTACACACACACACAGACACACACACACACACACACCACACACACACACACACACACACACACACAAGGCACACACACACACACACACACACACCACACCACACACAGACACATGACCACACACACGACACACACACACACACACACACACACACACACACACACACACAAACACACACACACACACACACGACACACACAGTAGCCAGGAGCTCGACTCCGAACCCCCGCAACCTCAACTAGTGAGTGAGTACACCACACAGACACACACACAGTCACACGACACACAGACACACACAGACGAGGATGACTAGATGAGCTGAAAGGAAGATGAAGAATCTGTTAGCAGGCAGAATGCAGAAGTGGAAGCAACAGAGCCAAGCAGCAGAAATCAAGAATTGAAATAAGAAAGGAGCTGGAGACATCCTGAAACAGCACAGAGACAAAATATTACAGAAGTAGCATCGCCAATGGCACATCAAACACAGACAACAGGTCTGAAGGAAAGCATGGAAACTAAACTGTATGCAGAGGTCCTGTCAAACTCACATGGGGCCAATACAAAGCAGGGAGCACACTATGGACAGAATGAAGGTTTGGAAGACATTGAAGGAACTAGGACATGTGCAAGACTTACCAGATACCTGGGGGGCCAGGACAGGGTAGAAGAAGAATTAACCAAGAAGCATAGGGCAATAACTAGGAAGGACTGAAGGAAGAATCACATCCACGGGAAAGGAACTAAAACCATCAGAGGATCTAATGGGAAGTCACAGTGGAGGTGGAAAGTGAAAGATACCTTTGTTTGTCTATGGGCTAGACGAAGCTAAAGGGGAAACTATGATGAAAGAAAGCAGGAGGAAGTAAAATGCGATTGAAGATATCATGAAGGTGATAGGGCGAGGGGGACATGACCCAGGTGGCAACTTTTTCGAGAATTGGGTGTTCACAAAGAAAGGAATCGGCCTCTCAAAGTAATTTTCAAGGCAGAATCACCCTAACCATGATCCAGGCAGTGAATAGCTCGGCGATGGGAGCAAGCATGAGTTTCCTGGAGTGGGTGTACCACGATCGAGACAGAACACAGACAAAGGGAAGACAATTAAAAGAGAGAGTTCAAAAACGAAAGAGAAATGGTAGGAAATGAAAAAGGAAGCAGAATAAATCCAGGACAAATGGAAGGACAAGCGCACCCCCTTGCCCCCAGAAACAACTGCAAGAAGGACTCCAGCTACGACCACCCCCAAGGCAACTGAACAATCCAACCAACCATCACGACACGCGACCCTCTGGTTTCGCACCCCCCGCACCACAAGTTTACAGTATAGAACAGAAGTTGAAGGTTTGGTACACAAAATGGAGATGGATTAACGAATATACTTGAGGAATGGCAAGAAAGAATCAATGAGAAGACCCCAGACATCATAGCAGTAACAGAAACAAAACTCATGGAGACAATAACAGATGCAATTCTTCCCACCAAGGATACCAGATCAGAGGAAAGATAGAGAGGGGTAGGGGGGGGAGGTGGGGTTGCTCTGCTCGTAAAAAACTGATGAAATTCGAGAAAATGGAAGGAAATAGGATTGAGGACCAGGGAGAAAGAGACTACATATCGTGTACACTTCAGTTTGGGGGAAAAAAAAAACACAAAGTGTCATTGCAGTGATGTATAATCCACCACAGAACTGCAGGAGCCAAGAGAGGAATATGAAGAGAGCAACAAGCAATGGTGGACACACTCTGAGGTGGCAAAAGAGCTCACTCCCGCAGAGCAAAGTTGCTGGTTATGGGGTTTTTAACCCAAAGGGGAGATTGAGGGGAAAACCTGGGGGACACAGGGGGGTCCCAAAAACATGGGGGCCCCGGATTTTGGGACGTGGTGCTGGAAAATCTCTTGCACCAACATTTTTAAGGACAACCCGAGTGAGAGGGGGATAACCCAGCAAGTTTGGGGGACCTTGTGTTCACCTGGGCGCCAGATTTGAGGAATAAAGTAGAGAGTCCCCTGGGAGTAGCGCCCACGGGTTCTGTGCTTTGAATAATGAGGCTCAATGGAGGAAAATAAGGAGTTGAAGGGGGAAAACCCTGACTATAAAAAGGGGACTACATAGGGTTGAAGAACTTCCGCAGGGGTCCAGTGGGACAGAGAACTGGCAGGAAAGCCGAAAATGAAATGATGGAATATGTAAAACAAAATGAAAGGGGAGGGAAAGGTTTTTCCCCAAGGGCAACGAAACAACGGGAAGACCAGAACGACCCCCTGGTTTCCCGACGGTGTAAGGGGGGCAAAAACAAAATCAATAGAAAAATGAAAAAGTACAGAGGCGAAACACGAAAATAGGGAGATCAGTCACAGAGCCAGGAATGAGTCCCAAAGGGGTAAGGAGGGAGGCCCAGGCAGTATGAAAATGACATAGCATCGAGAATCAAGACTGACCCAAAACAGTTGTATAGCCCATCAGGAGGAAGACAACAGTAAAAAGCCCGGGTGATCAGATTTGGAAAAAGGTGGAGAATCACAAAAATGTCAGGAGGTATGTAGGAGCTAAACAGGAGTTTTTTTAAGGAAAGTTTTTACAGAAAAGGACAGGAAGGGCTGTGGAAGAAGCACAAAAGGGAACATAAAGAGGGAATATAAAAAAGGTTGGATACTACGAACAACTGGGAGGAGGTGAAGAAGCCTTAAGTGACCTTGCACCTCAAAGGCGATGGGACCAGACAACTCTCCCATGGTCCTTAGAGAAGGGGAAAAAGGATGTGTGGTCCCTCAACCCAATCTTCAACACATCCTTAAAACGGGAAACTACCTGAGAAAAGGGAAAGACGCTAATGTAGTCCCCATATTTAAAAAGGAAACAGAAACAGGCACTAAACTACCGATCTGTGTCTCTGACATGTTTTGGTGCAAAATCAGGGGAAGATTATCAGGAGGGGGGTGGTCGAAAACCTGGAAAGGAACAAGTTTTTTAAAAAAAAACCCGCATGGGGTTTATGGAAGGCAAATCTTGTATCACAAAACCCCCTGGAGTTTTTTTGACAAAGGGAACAGAAGTAAAACAAAGAGAGAGGGGTGGTAGATTTTGGGTTTTTCCCAACTGAGAAGGGCTTTAACAGTTCCCCAAAGAGATTATGCGAACTGGAGGATCAGGCCACGTAAAAGGGGGGGCACTGCAATGGATAAGGGAAACGAAGGGAGGCAGCAACGAGTCATGGTACGTGAAGAGGATCTAGTGGGGCCTGTTACGAGCGGGGGGTCCACAGGGGTCAGTTCTAGGACCTGGGTATTTTTTTATTATGTGAACGACATGAGGGGGGGAAAGACTCTGAATGTCCCTGTTCGCAGAACGTGAAGTTTTGAGAAGAATTTTAAACGGACAGGATGAGGCAGGACTGCAAAGAGATCTGGACAGGGGAATGTGGTCCCGCAATGGGTTCTCGAATTAAACCAGCCAAATGCAAATCATGAAGATTGGGGGGGGCAAAAAAAGACCCCAGACAGAGTATAGGCTAGGTGGACAAAGATACAGCCCCACTCAGGGAGAAAGACCTTGGGGGGACCATAACACCGAGCACATCACCGGAGGCACACATCAACCAAATAACCGCTGCAGCATACGGGCGCCTGGCAAACCTGAGAATAGCGTTCCGATACCTTAATAAGGAATCGTTCAAGACACTGTACACTGTGTATGTTAGGCCCATACTGGAGTATGCAGCACCAGTCTGGAACCCACACCTGGTCAAGCACGTCAAGAAGTTAGAGAAAGTACAAAGGTTTGCAACAAGGCTAGTCCCAGAGCTCAAGGGAATGTCGTACGAGGAAAGGTTAAGGGAAATCGGACTGACGACACTGGAGGACAGAAGGGTCAGGGGAGACATGATAACGACATACAAGATACTGCGGGGAATAGACAAGGTGGACAGAGATAGGATGTTCCAGAGAGGGGACACAGGGACAAGGGGTCACAATTGGAAGCTGAAGACTCAGACGAGTCACAGGGACGTTAGGAAGTATTTCTTCAGTCATAGAGTTGTCAGCAAGTGGAATAGCCTAGCAAGTGAAGTAGTGGAGGCAGGAACCATACATAGTTTTAAGAAGAGGTATGACAAAGCTCAGGAAGCAGAGAGAGAGAGAGAGGATCCAGTAGCGATCAGTGAAGAGGCGGGACCAGGAGCTGAGTCTCGACCCCTGCAACCACAATTAGGTGAGTACAATTAGGTGAGTACACACACACACACTCTCTCCTACCTTTCCCTTCTCTCTCTTTCCCCCTGTCTCTCACTCTCTCTCTCCCCCTTTCCCTTCTCACTCTCCCCCTCTCTCTCTCCTTCTACCTTTCCTCTCTTTTTTTTTTTTTTGTTACACAGGGTTTGACAAGTTTAAGGATCCCTAGCTTTATTGACAAGCTATTTACAGGTTAAGGATTCCTAACTTTATTGGCAAGCTAAGAGCTGTTACCTACATCAGCTCATTTGAAAGCATTTTTATTGTTATGAGACATACAAGTAGGGAACAGGATGAAGTTGGAGCCATCTATGGACCAGCATTTTCATTTGATCAACTGACTTTATCTCGTTGACATCATTTTGCTGTACGAATGTGTTCCATACTCGAGTCATCCTGGGTATGTATGATCTCAGATGGAGTGATGTTCTGGAGAAGGGTACAGCCAGAGTGAAGTTGCTGCTTTCTGCCCGTCTTGTGGCATAAAAGCTTGTTTCACGCTGTCCTCGAAGTGGATCCAAGTGTGGTACTTTGACAATATTGGCCTTGTACATAACAGTAAGGCCACCTACATCCCTCCTGTGTTGAAGGCTCTGCTGAAATGACAGATCTATCCAGGATGGGTCCAGGCGAGAGATGAGACGTCTTGCTCTGTTCTCTACTCTGTCAAGCAGTCACAGATGAGAGGGGGGGCAGGCAAACCAATAAAGTGGAGCATACTCAAGGTGTGAGTGTACTTGTGCCTCGTACAGGATCTTGCAACCCCTACTGTCAAGCAGATGCGAGATACGGCGAAGTGCTGTAAGCTTCCTGGCTGCCTTGTTTGCAAGATTTACAACATGGTTCTTCATGGTTAGTTTGGAGTCAAATTTCACCCCATGGATATCAACTTCTTCTCCAGGTGCCAACACCCTCCCATTCATCCTTAATACTGCACCAGCATTACCATCATGGTGCCTAGAGACGATCATCATTTGCGTTTTCTCAGGTGCAAATGTTACTTGCCATCTATTTCCCCAAGCTGATATAGCTCTCAGCTGGTGATTGATGTAGCTTAGAGCAGCTGGCATTTCTTCTCTTGGATAAGTGAATGTCAGTGTACAGTCGTCTGCATATGCATGTGATTCTGGGATGAGATGAAGAAGGTCGTTGAAGTAGACATTCCATAACAATGGACCCAGCACGCTTCCTTGTGGAACACTTGCCCCAATAGTATGTCTTGCTGATCCCGTTCCATTGAGAACTACACTTAGAGATCTACCATGAAGGTAATCACTGAGGAGACATAGCATAGAGCCTGCAATTCCCAGTGTTTGAAGTTTTGCTAAGAGGCCCTGGTGCCACGCCCGGTCGGAAGCGCCAGCAATGTCCAGTGCTACCACACAGCTGACTTTGGATTCATCCAGTGACTGGTGCCACTTAGTGGAGAGGTTAACAACAGATCAGCAGCAGAGTAACCTTTCCTGAAGCCATATTGACGATCACAAAGTAGTGAGTGGTAGTCAAAAAACTCTGTCATTTGTCTTGAGATTATTGTCTAAAGGATCTTACCAGTGATTGACAGGAGTGACACTAGTCCGTAGTTGCTGATTTCTGCTCTGCTCTTCTTTTTGTGAACAGGGACTACATTTGCCTCTTTCCATAGAGAGGGCCATTTGCACTGTACTAGGCAGTGCTAAAAGATGCGAGTTAGAGGTGCTGTTAGCTGGTCTGCACATCTTCTCAACAATCTTGGGCTCAACTTGTCTGGGCCCACAGCCTTTTCTTGGTCAAGCGATTTAAGAAGGAAATGCACCTCCTCCTGTCTTATTGTCACCACTGACAGTTTTGACACAGTTCTTGCAGCTAGCCAAGGAGGGTTCCTTGCTGCATCAGGAACTTGCATTTTGGTAGCAAAATGTTCAGCAAAGAGGTCCGCCTTCTCTTGACTACTAGTAAAGGTGGTCCCATCCTGTCGATTTAGAGGTGGAATGAGTTCATCAAGCAGATAACCTTGTCTGTCCTTGACCAGGGACCACCACGTTTTGGAGCCTACCCTACCTGATGCTAGCTTTCTTTTAGTGTCCACCTCCCATTTAGCAATGGCCCACTTTTGAACGTCACCCATATGCCTACAGGCTTGCCTGTGCAAGTTCCTGTTATAGGTGGTAGGATGTCTCTTATACCTTCGCCATGCTTTGTACTTAGCAGTAGCAGCCTCTCTACAATGAAAGCCAAACCAAGGCTGATCTGTAGGCTTCGTCACATATTGCCGGTGAGGAATGTGTTCTTGTTGTAGATTAAGGATGTGTCCAGTGAAGGCTTTCACTTGGTTGTCAACATCCCTTTGGAGAAGAGCATTCCAATCGGTGGTGGCGAGCTCAGAGCAAAGGGCTGGCCAATTACCTCTTTCCCATAGCCAGGTTGTGCATGTGGACTCCTCACCTCGTTCTGTTGGGATCTTAAGTGTCGTAAAAACAGCCTTGTGGTCAGACGATCCAACGTAGCCGAGGGGTTGACAAGTGACTATGCCTTCTACCAGATCACTCACTACTGGGTCAAGGGAGGAGCCAGAGATATGAGTAGGGAAATCAACAAAGTTTCTCATGCCAAACACTGCAAGAAGGTCATCAAAGTCCCTCTGTTTAAGGTGCTGGTTGAGGTCACCAACAATTATAATATGTTGACAGTTTTGTTGTAGCAGAAGGGAGTCAATATTTTCCATTAGGAAGTTGATGGGGTCTGCATGTTGCCACTGAGGTCTGTACATTGCACATGCTAGTACAGAGGTGCTAGTGTTTATGCAGAGCTTGAAGAACATCATTTCAAGATGTGTAGGAGTGGCAACATCAATATGCTGGGCATGAACACTTTTAGAGAAGCACACAGCAACACCTCCTCCTTGCCCTTGCCTGTCTCTTCTCATCCATGAGGTGTAGCCAGCAATTCTTGCAAAATTTTCTGGAGTCCTGTCATCCAAAAATGTTTCTCTCTCTCTCTCTCACTCAAAAGAAAAAAAAAAAAGAATGGTGGGGACTCGCAGGAACCAGGGATCAGATGAGTATGGTTCTGGTAGAGAGGAGCGGATGGAGGTGCAGTGGAAAAGGATGGAACAAGAGTGGGAGAGAAAATTAGGAGAGCTTTCTGAAAAAATGGAGAAAGCTCTCTGTGAAATTGGAGAAGAGGTTGGAGAAGGAGACGAAGAATTGGGAGGCACAAGTCGAAACTGCAGTAGCCAGGATAAGGGCCCTAGAAGTTGAGGTAAACAGGCTGAAGCAAGTCACAGGGGCAGTGACCAGAGAAGACACAGCATATGAAGCTGAGAGGCCTAACAGGAAGGAAGGAAATATGAATTATGCTAAGGTCATATCAGCCTGCCAAGAAGGGCCAAGGAGTGAAAGGGAAGAGCAGCTGGGTGCAGGTGGAGAGGGTGATAGGTCGAATGCTGAGGCACAACCATGCTACCAAGAGCCACTGGAAAAATCAAGGGAGAAAATGACCACATACAGACCGGATCCAGAGTCACAGAGGGAGAGACAATGGGAGGAGGAAAAGGCAAAATCAATGTTTATCCATGGGCTTCAGGAGAGAGAGGAAAGGACACACACTGAAAGACGGCAGGAAGAAAGGAGATTGGGAAAATCATCACGGAAATAGGTGAAGAAGACATGGACGAGATTGTAAATTTTCAGAGAATAGGGGGGTACTTGAAGGGGAGAAACCGACCGATCAAGCTGATTCTCAGGACAGAAACAGTGCGGAACAGGATCCTCCAAGAGAAACCATGGTTGAAATGCTTGGAAGAGTACAAGAGGGTGTTCCTAGACAGAGACAGAATACAAACAGAACGACAGCAGCTGAGGGAGAGGACAAAAAAGCGAAAGGAGCTAGGAAACGAGACAAGAATGGAACCAGCAGAGGTCAGTTAGAGCAGAACAGAGCAGTAAGGGCAAGCACACACACAACTATCCTCAGAACCCCACAACCTTTCACACCATCCCAACACACACTGCAATCCATACCCACAGCTTCCACCCAACACCCAGCTATAGAATCCCACAGTATGCTACCAGGTCTCCCACCCTCACAGGCCCCCCAAACCACAGTGTTGGAAAGGAAACTGAAGATATGGTACACAAATGCTGATGGAATAACAAATAAGTGGGAGGAGTGGCACGAAAGAGTCAAAGAGGCATCACCAGACATCATAGCTCTCACAGAAACCAAACTTACAGGTATGATAACAGATGCCATCTTTCCAACGGGATACCAGCTCCTGAGGAAAGACAGAGGGAACAGGAGGGGTGGAGGAGTGGCACTGCTGATCAAAAACCGATGGAATTTTGATGAGCTGGAGAGAGGAGACAGCGGAGAAGAAAGTGATTATATAGCGGGAACGCTTCACTCTGGAGGTCCCAAGGTGGTAATTGCAGTGATGTATAACCCACCACAGAACAGCAGGAGGCCAAGGCAAGAGTATGATGAGTGCAATAGAGCGATGGTTGACACACTGGCTGCAGTGGCCAGAAGAGCTCATGCATGCAGGACAAAGCTCCTGATCATGGGTGACTTTAACCACAAGGAGATCGATTGGGAGAACTTGGAGCCACATGGGGGCCAAGATACATGGAGGGCTAAGATGATGGAGGTGGTACTGGAAAACTTCATGTACCAACATGTAAGGAACACTACAAGAGAGAGAGGAGAGGATGAACCAGCAAGACTGGACTTTATATTCACCTTGAGTAGTGCAGATATTGAGGACATCACATATGAAAGACCCCTTGGGGCCAGCGATCATGTGGTTTTAAGCTTCGAATACACAGTAGAATTACAAGTGGAGGGGGGAGCAGGAAGGCCAGGACGAATGAAGCCAAACTACAAGAAAGGGGACTACACGGGAATGAGGAACTTCCTGAACGGGGTTCAGTGGGACAGAGAACTGGCAGGGAAGCCAGTTAATGAGATGATAGAATATGTAGCAACAATGTGCAAGGAGGCTGAGGAGAGGTTTGTACCCAAGGGTAACAGGAATAATGAAAAAGCCAGGATGAGCCCATGGTTCACCCAAAGGTGCAGAGAGGCAAAAACCAAGTGTGCTAGGGAATGGAAGAAATATAGAAGGCAAAGGACCCAGGAGAATAAGGAGAGCAGCCGTAGAGCCAGAAACGAAAATTCACAGATAAGAAGGGAGGCCCAACGACAATATGAAAACGACATAGCAGCGAAAACCAAATCTGACCCGAAACTGTTATACAGCCACATCAGGAGGAAAACAACAGTCAAGGACCAGGTAATCAGGCTAAGGAAGGAAGGAGAGACAACAAGAAATGGCCGTGAAGTATGTGAGGAACTCAACAAGAGATTCAAGGAAGTGTTCACAGAGGAGACAGAAGGGGCTCCAGAAAGACGGAGAGGTGGGGCACACCACCAAGTGCTGGACACAGTACACACAACCGAGGAAGAAGTAAAGAGGCTTCTGAGTGAGCTAGATACCTCAAAGGCAATGGGCCAGATAACATCTCCCCGTGGGTCCTGAGAGAGGGAGCAGAGGCACTATGTGTACCAATAACAACAATATTCAATACATCTATTGAAACAGGGAGATTGCCTGAGGTATGGAAGACAGCAAATGTAGTCCCACTCTTTAAAAAAGGAGACAGACATTGAGCACTAAACTACAGACCAGTGTCACTGACATGTATAGTATGCAAAGTCATCGAGATGATTATCAGGAGAAGAGTGGTGGAACACCTAGAAAGGAACGATCTCATCAACAGCAGCCAACATGGTTTCAAGAACGGGAAATCCTGTGTCACAAACCTACTGGAGTTCTATGACATGGTGACAGCAGTAAGACAAGAGAGAGAGGAGTGGGTGGATTGCATTTTCTTGGGTTGCAAGAAGGCGTTTGACAAAGTTCCACACAAGAGATTAGTGCAAAAAGTGGAGGACCAAGCAGGGATAACAGGGAAGGCACTACAATGGATCAGGGAATACTTGTCAGGAAGACAGCAGCGAGTCATGGTAAGTGGCGAGGTGTCAGAGTGGGTGCCTGTGACCAGCGGGGTCCCACAGGGGTCAGTCCTAGGACCAGTGCTGTTTCTGGTATTTGTGAACGACATGACGGAAGGAATAGACTCCGAAGTGTCCCTCTTTGCAGATGACGTGAAGTTGATGAGATGAATTCATTCGGTCGAAGACCAGGCAGAACTACAAAGGGATCTGGACAGGCTGCAGACGTGGTCCAGCAATTGGCTCCTGGAGTTCAACCCCACCAAGTGCAAAGGGATGAAGATTGGGGAAGGGCAAAGAAGACCGCAGACGGAGTACAGTCTAGGGGGCCAGAGACTACAAACCTCACTCATGGAAAAAGATCTTGGGGTGAGTATAACACCAGGCACATCTCCTGAGGGAAACATCAACCAAATAACTGCTGCAGCATATGGGCGCCTAGAAAACCTCAGAACAGCATTCCGACATCTTAATAAGGAATCGTTCAGGACCCTGTACACCGTGTACGTTAGGCCCATATTGGAGTATGCGGCACCAGTTTGGAACCCACACCTAGCCAAGCACGTAAAGAAACTAGAGAAAGTGCAAAGGTTTGAAACAAGACTAGTCCTAGAGCTAAGGGGTATGTACTACGAGGAGAGGTTAAGGGAAATCGACCTAACGACACTGGATGACAGGAGAGATAGGGGGGACATGATAACGACATTCAAAATATGTAGAGGAATTGGTAAGGTGGACAAAGACAGGATGTTCTAGAGATGG